>OX638303.1:20223045-20823045 GCA_951812265.1 Taphrorychus bicolor
AAAAGGTTTGATAGAATTGAAGTAAATTATGAAAGAGCAGAACTTTGAAAATTACTTTAATATTGCAAATCAAGCTCACCAGTGCTTGTATTGCAAAATTTTAATTTATTCGTTAGTTCGTTTTTTTATTTCACTAAGAATGTACTTTATAAGTTTTGGTGACGAGTCCAAAACGAAAAGAAAACTCATCATATTGCAGGAGATTGATCAATACATATTAGATGATAAGGAGGATGAGGAAGATGTCACTGAAGATGAGGGTATGGCACCAAATGCTAACAAACATGAGTTTGCTGCAGAAGAAAATGCTAGAATGTTTTAAAAAAAATTATTTTTTTCATTCAATTATTATTGAAATCTCGTTCCTTTTGGAATGTTAATTTTTTGACGACTGTGTAATTTTTAAACCATGCTGGGCCTAATCCTAACTTGAATTTTTCCATAAACTTGTTTCGTTGAATTATTATCAAGCAATTTGGGCCAAAACCTTAATTTGAATTACCTTAAACCCTTCAATTTGTATTTTTACACACTTTGAGTCATTTTGTTACCGACTTTGCACTTAATCCTAGCTCGATTTTCTGAAAAATTATCAAAATATGCATTTTTAGATAACGTAAGTCAGGTTTAATAGAATTCTAGTCCTAGTTCTGACCCGAATTTCTCAAATAATTCCAAACTTGTATTTTTAGGGGCTTTGCGTTATTTTTTTAACCATTTTTTTGCCCCAATCAACATCTGAACTTTTTTAAAGCCATTTTTAGCCCATTCTGACCCTAATCCTAACCTGACATTTTCCAAGAACTTTTAACTTGTCTTTTTACATGCTTTTTGTCATTTGAAACTATAGTTAACGAATACTTCTCATGGCGCATGACCGACACATAAGTATATAAAGACAGCATTCAGCGTTTGTCTGTCCATCTCATTATTATAAGATTGCAAACAAAATTTATGAATACTAAAATGTGAGCGACAAACTTCATATTTATTCAATTCTTCAAATCAAATAATAGTCATATTTTCATGATTATTTTGTTATTCCTACACATTCCTCTTCAAAATCGTTTCTGTTTTCTTTTTCATTTGGATAAGGTGCAGATGAAAAGGTGCCTATATCTTCGGTGGTCAACTCAATTAAACGACTCCTTGGTAAGTCCACATTTGGGTGAGGTACAGAGTGAAGAACCTCTATTTCTTCAGTGGTCAAATTGATAGTAGTAGTAGGAGTAGACATTGGGGGGCCGAAGCCTTGCGACTAGGCTTTAAAGGCCCTTTTTATAGTCCCCCGATCCATCCATTCCTACACCGCCTGGGCCCTCATTCCCTCCACGAGTCATCGAAAGAGTGCACTAAGGGAGGATGTCAAAGTTAATGTATTATTATCTGTTCAACAAAACCCTAATATTTCCACCAGGCAGCTAGCTAATGAACAGGAAATTAGCCAAACTTCAGCAGAAAAAATTCTCAAAACCCAAAACTTATCATTTATTCCTGGAGATGGTCCCGGCCCAGTAAAGCACGTCTGGGAACCACGCTTGGCCGATTCATTGGCGCGTTCGTTTCCCTCAATGCCCGTATGTCCAAGAACCCATCCCAGAGTCAGCGTTTATGTTTCTGCCAGTGACTCTAGAGCATCACTGTAGTCCTGAACGAGCTTTGAACTCGTGCTCTTCCTGCAGATGACTCGCAGAGCAGCCTGACTGGGAGTAGATAAAAATGTTCTGTTCGGCTCCTTGTTGACTTCTGGTCGTGTGGCTACTTCGAGTATTGCAAACACCTCCGCCTGGAAAACAGTTTTCGTCATGTGGTTTCCCAAGGGAAAACTCTCGCCCTCTTCACGGCCTGCTTTGTATATCCCGGCTCTTGACGACTGTGAATCCGCCATTCTTGATCCGTATGTTTACCATACCTGATTAATCTCAAAAGTTTGATGAACCGGCTCTTTGAATTCTTCTCTTGTTGGGATGTTTATCCCAAATGGCTATTTTAGTCTTCCCATGACTGTTTCCTTCCACTGGTCACAGCAGTTCATCCTCCTGCATGACTCCATCGCCTCCCTCTTCATCCAGATTGGGAGCTCTGGAGACCCAGTAAGGCGTTGAGAGCTGCCCCCGGTGTTGTTCTAAACGTTCCCATTATGGCTGGACAGACTACTCTCTGCAGTCTGGCCAACCTCAAGGCGTAGCAGGCCCTGTCTAGTGCTGGCCACCAGACCACGGACCCACAGCATATCCTCGGTTTGATTACTGCAGTGTAGAGCCAGTGCAACAGTGTTGTTGCCTTATTGCATGCCTTTTCTACGTGACTTTTCCGGGTCAGCCTGGTGTCGAAGGAATGACTGACAGTTCCGTCTTGGTACACCATTGTTCTATTATTCAGCATGCTCTTTGCATTCGATTCCAAGCGCTGTCGACGAACTTTCCTGCTATGATGACCAGTCCGCCATTTCCATACGCCTGCGCATTGACCCCTTAGCCTGTAGTCTATCCAAAAGACATGAACAGCTGCCTTATGGTCAGCGGCCCTCGACCTGGATTTCCTTCCGGTGGTCTCCTGGAGAAGTCGTCACCCTACAGTTGCAGAACGTCGATATGAACCAGCTTACGAACTCTGTTGGAGTCCCCCGGGCCCTAAAGGCCTAGCAGATCTTGTTTGTTCTGGCTATTGGCATATTGATCCCAGCTTTTGGTATGAAGACCGCGTTCACGGATGTCCACACCTTAGGCACATATCCCAGTGCCACACTCTCGCCGTGAACACTCTGTTCAGTGACGGGAACACATTGTCCCGTCCCTCCTGCAGCACTGCTGGAAATATACCGTCTGGTCATGCTGCCGTAAATGGACTGAATTCATCCACCGTCCACCTAATAACTTTGTCGGTCACTACTTCCTTTTCAAGTAACCAGTCCTCTGTCAAATTCTTCTTCTTGTTTTCGTGCCGTGCTCGTGTACAAACGTTGGCGGTCATCATGTCAATCAGTTGGCAGTGTGTCTCTCGGTCTTCGACTATTCTAAAAAGTGGTTCCACTTGGAGTCCGATCCACTGGCGAATATTTCGCAACCACGAAAGCTTTCTACGCCCAATCCAGAGTCTTTCCTACACTTTCCCCTGGATCAGCAATATAAGCAGGTCGAACTTGGGGCCACGGATCACATGTCCGAAGTATGATAATTTTTCTTTTTTCGATGGTAGGTAGCAGTATGCGATCTGTGCCCATCCTTCTTAATACTTCGTTGTTGGTAGTACGAGACGTCCAAGCCACATACTGTCAAATTGGTAAGTCCTAATTCAGTTAATGGTGCCAATCCCATTAGTTGAGTTATGTGGTCTATGTGTTTATATTCTTCAACTATTGGTGGCAACTGAATTAATTCACTTATATTTTATAATAATATCTCTCTGTAACGTTTATACTTTGTATACCAACCAGCTTTGTATTTTAACGTTTATATGACTATATTTTGATACTATTGGTGGGGACAATCTATGGGTATTCGTAGTTCGCGCTGTTTGATATTTCGGAGGAGAAGTTTGCTCTTTCATGGGGTGCTTCGAGGAGAAGTGTGTTTGGGAGCAGGAGGGTGTCCCAGATACTCTCCATTTACAGCAATGAGTAGATTGGCTTCGACCAATCTAATCCAAACCTAAGCTAAAATAAACTAACCTGAGCTAACCTGAACTATCCTAAACTAACCTGAACTATCAAAAAATTATTTGGCTTGATTTAGGTGTTAAAGTCTCCAAGAAGACAGTTGTTCTCTGACACTAGAATTTATTTTATTTTTTTTTACGTGGTTGCTGCAACGACAATTAGGAGGGTTACATAGTAGGTTTACTGAATAGAAACTCAATACCGCATTTACTTTAGTAAAACGTAATCTGCCAGCCAAAAAATGATTGGATTTTTTTTGGACAAGTTTGGGTACTCTCAAGACAAGTTTTCATTGTTTGTAAAATCTAAAATTTTTAGCTTTAAATTCTTAGCAAAGTATATTTGTATGAAGAAAACCACATAAGGGAAATAAAAATGTCCCATCATCGTACGGTACATAGTTCAACAATGTCTGTCGTAAACGTGTGTCCGTCTTTTTAATACCTTTTTTAACATTTTCTGTTGCGGGACCCACATAGACATAAAACAGTAGACGCCCTGATGAAGACAATAAAAATTGTCGAAAGCTTGGCAGTTTAGGAGTTTTAATACTTGTCGCCCAGACCGACTACCCAAGAAACCCAACTTTTGCTCAACTAGGCGGTCAAGAACCGTCTCTCCGGAAAACTACATAAACATCTAACATAGAGAGTGGGTAGATAATTCAGATTCCTTAAAACTACATGAAAGCATATACCTTGTTTCCATGATAAACCTATAAAAACAACTCTTAAGCGTAGCGATTTATTGACTAACCTCAACAAAGAAACTTCACGTCGTATGAGTATCTAACAAAAATAATAATATAATTTAAAACTATTGTACTTACAGCGTTTTCCAGATGTTGTCCAGTGTAACACATAAACCCGATTAGTTGAATATACCACATAGTGTAGAAGAAAAATTTATAGCCCTCCTAAAAAAACGTTTAATTCTATTTTTGATAGATTTCTGAATAAGAAGCATTGTTACATTTAATACATGGTATAATAGAAAAGCCAATGCTACAGAACTTATTATTGTTATATGGCCAAAAGTCTGCTTAGACGTGCTGCTCAGCTGCTTGCTCAACCTAAAATATAAGCATTTTTTTAAGGTCAAACATTTATATTAAACTAACTTCACTTACTGCAAAATATACTGATGATAGTGAATGCAGACTACAAATTTTTGCTTCTGTACCTCCATATCTTCATAACTATCTAAGGCTTGAAATAGGTTATTCAAGTGGTTAACTTTATCACCGATCAATTGGCAGGCTTGGTGTTGAAGATGTGCCACTGACAAACAAGCGATCATAAACAACATACTCGGCAGCTGATAAATCATGAAAAAGCGCTTATAAAGTGTAGGATTTTCAAGTCCTGATGGTATCCAAGCTACAGTCAGCATACCACAGACTTCAATTCTGCCGCCGGCCTGTAACAAGTAACAGTTTTGTGTGCGTTTGCGACTTTTACAAGTTCAATTTAATGTGTAGCTGTAAGATAAAAGAAAGATTTTCACATAAAACTACGTCAAATCTGGAAGTGAGACTTGACTTAAGTGACACTTACAGCCAGACAACCATCTTCTCGAAGAAACTCAATCAGTGCAATTGAAAGTAATGCGCAGGTTGAAGCTATTATATAAGCGACTCCAAACTTATCTCCTTGCTTTTTGATTTGGTCAAAATTTGGGGATTTACCAAATTTATCGCAGTCAACCACACGCACCAGAAGGTCTGACCAAAGTTCATGGTTCATAGCAAAGAGCAGAGTAGTGATGGATGCGACGATTGCTCCTAATACGAATGGCACGGCTTTGATAGTCAAATCAAAAGCATGATCTAAAATAAAATTTTACATGCAATAATTAGGTATCAAGGGCATTAAGTAGATTTATCCACGACCATACTATAATAATCACATTATTCTTGTACATTCTCAAGACTAACGATAATCATTATTCACTTGTGAATAATGAGTTGTCATGGAAACGAAACATGTCGTAGGCAACTGACAACTCAAAAAGTAAACTGCCCTAAACATAAAATCGGTAGTTACCACTGGTTCATTCAAATAATTATTTTTCTATTAGGTTGTATTGAGGCAAATGTAGGTTACAGTGTCTCTTTTTCACTAAAATATGTACTTTTCACTGAAAAATACTTAAAATAGGCCATAAAATGAAGTAATTTACCGTCCACCCTCGTAGCATTGAAATGAACATGCGGTGACATGCGCGGGTAACTAGACCGTCATCTATCGACAAGACGCATCAAACGTCGCGCCATTGAATAGCGAAACCAGTCGTGGTCGTGGTTTTAAAATTGTAAATTATCTTTGGGGCACCTATAACCTATCATATTTGAGAAAACCCAGAATCTTGGTCATGGATAAAGTATAGTATTCAACGCGCATTTAATGAGCGTTATTCTCTCGGGCAACTTGTGCCACTCGCTTCGCTCGTGGGCTCAAACGTTACCCTCGAGAATAACGACTCTCATTAAATGCTTGTTGTATAATATACTAGTTTCTGGTCGGAGGGTTTCTAAGTTGCCCGAAACCATAGTGCACTTTATTCGGCAACTACGCAAACTTTGGCAGTTTTGTTGTATAAAAAATCATTTTTTGTCAGTATTGATGGTTTCGGGCCTAACGTAAATGTGCTGATTTTTCAGTATAAAAAAAAAGTAAAAAGTCACTTTTTCATTGAACGAGGATATAAAGTAACAGTTTTTCTTTTTAAGTTTGTCCTCTTTTTTCGATACGGAAAGGCTAAAAACTGATGTGAAATTAAAATTGACAAAACTGCTCAAAGTACAGTCCTTTTCATTAACTTTGATAACGTTTTGATCAGCTGTAACTTTTTTGTTTTTAAAGATATCGGCATGAAGGAAAAACCATATTGCATAGTTGACTAGCAAGTTTTTTTCCTATTGGAAGAAGAAAACAAAATACCAATTATTTCGAGAGGTCTTAACCTAAGTTATAATTTTTTTAATGGAACGTCTTGCATTGGATATTTGGATTCTACCCAAATTTCCAAGAATATTTTATAAAGCATACCCTAAGCCCATCTTCAAGTGTTTCGGAGAAAATGGCGTCTGTATAGGTAGGTTGTATGCATAAACATAAAAGAATAATTACAAAGCAAAGTAGTGGTGGTATTAACCAAATAGTTTTACATGTCAAAATATCCTCAAAATTGCTCTACATGTTTTCCATTTTCCTCAACACATTTTTCATACACTTTAATTGTATGATTCACTGCGTTTAGTAACATTTCTAGATTGTCCTTCATCTCATTAATTGCAATGATGATTCTTTGTTTGCCTGAACTCTTCAGTAATATCGCATGGTGTCTTATGCACAATATTTTTAAAAGTACCCTCACATTTTCGGTACAAAAGTTACACGTGTCGCGTGCTTTCGTAATGTACATTTTCTGTACAATCTAATATCTAATCTAATATAAACTTAAAATGTACGGCTACGTAAATGTGCCCACACATTTTCTGTACAGAATTTAGACGTGTTTATTTCTTGTTGTCTAATAAAAATCTGAAAATGTACGGGCACGTGCCCTCTAATTTTTAGGCATACCGGTTACGTACGTGCACGTAAACGTACCCTCACATTTTCTGTGCAGAATTTAGGAGTGTTGTAACGAAGTTACTAATTTTCTTTATCAGTTCTAGGGGATGACAAATTAATTGTGAGGTAAAACTAAAAGTGGACTGTATTTCGGAACGTATATAATCCGGTGTCAAGTTAAACATACGAGGTTAACAGTTTTTGGTTAATCGGAGATGCCAATATCTAATGTAAACTATTTTCTGTGAACCTCGTATGAAACTAATACCTTTGATCTCGGGACCTGCACTTGAATCCCAGGGGAGAATCGAAAGGTATTGTTGTTCAGCTATAAAAGGCGGCCGCATGACAGTTTTCATTCATTCTGGTTCCGACTCTTAAAGAGTCAAGATCTAAATTTAAAAACCGTAGAAAGCATTCGATCGCCAGCAGTCCTCGAATCAACATCTGGAAAACTACCGAACCGATAACAAAAGAGCCCCAATTTGAGATGCGAAATTGTAAGCCAAATAATACTGTATACACTCACCTTCATTCCCTACTCTGTGCCTTGGTACTCACTGGGCCCCTTTATATAACTTGGCTTTGGTGTTTACTGAGCCCCTTTTTCACTTTCTGGCTTTGGGGTTTACTGGGCCCCTTTTCACTCTCTGGCTTTGGTGTTTACTGAGCCCCTTTTTCCTTTTCTGGCTTTGATGTTGACTGGGCCCCTTTTCACTCTCTGGCTTTGGTGTTTACTGAGCCCCTTTTAGTTTCTTGGCTTTGGTGTTTACTGAGCCCCTTTGTGTTCTATGCCCTGGTGCTTACTAGGCCCCTTTTATTCTTTGGTTTCGGTGTTTCCACTTCAGTCCCGGTGCTTACTGGACTCTTCCTATAAGTCTTTCAAGCCCTGGTGATTATCGAGCCCCATTTTTATACGAACATTAACCTCACAGAACACTTACCGACTACTAAATACCATATCATATTTTACTGAACCCCAAATCTGAACCTCTCGATAAACCGTAGATGTGCCCGTTAATTTCGTTTCATGAACCGCCAGTAGTGGATCTATAAATTACTTCGCTGTTTTAAAAGTTTAGTTTCCTATTACCGTACTCACTGTATTTGGTGATTTTTATTAAATTGGTATCTGTTACGTACCACTAGTTGCATTATTCTTTTGGGCTCTAAACTCAATAGCGGAGCCCCGAATTCTGGACATTATTTCTCCATTGTCTAAAAGCATACCCGAATGGCACTTGTGTCCCCTCTACCACTTAAAACCTATAGGGGGTGGCGCCCGAGATATATTTGGAAATGGGATAGGACGTCAAAATATAACATCTCTAAAGTAACACGGTTACAGTGTTTATTTTTTGTTGCCTAATAAAAGTCTGAAAATGTACGGGCACATGCCCTCTCATTTTTAAGCATACCGAAATTATATGGGCACGTAAACGTATACCTTCACATTTTCTGTACAGAATTTAGCACTGTTTATTTTTTGCTGTCTAATATAAGCTTAAATTGTTTGGGCACGTAAAGGTACCCTCACATTATCGGTACAAAACTTACAAGAGTCGCGTGGTTCCGTAACATAGATGTGCCCACACATTATCTGTACAGAATTTAGCATTGTTTATTTTTCGTTGCCTAATATAAGTTTAAAATGTAGGGGCACGTACGTGCCCTTTCATTTTTGGGCATACCGAAAAAACTTGACCCCAAAAGAAAAAAATCATTACTGTTAAGTCTGGACTATTTGGTGGCCACGGAATTGTTCCTCCTTTTCCTATCCAACCATTTGAATATTCCACATTAAGGTAGTTTTAAAGTTGAATTTCGTTGTGAGGTGGAGCACCATCTTGCTACCATCTCATTCCTGCTGAAATGTTCACCAGTTATCAACCTGTCCAGCTATATCATTTTGCATGAGATAGAAATAATGGTCTCCAGCCAATTTGTGGTTAATAAATACGGGGTGTTCATTATAAAACTTCATCTAGCAGGCTATGAAATTTTGACAGAAAAGTATAACATAATCAAAATAAATGGACTTTTGTTTCTTCATCCTTTTCTTTTGACGTTTCACAGCCAACTAGATGAAATTTTATAATAAACACCCCGTATGGGACCTAATATATGACACCACACCAAACGTTACCAGACTGATATCTTTGATATTTTATTTGATGGATCATTCGAGGATTATTCGTAGACCAGTGTCGGGTGTTTTAACTATGAGAGCCATGTTTGGTAGAAAAAGAACTTTCGTAGGTCCAGCCAATGTATTTTAAATAATCAGGGTTTTGGTAATATCTGTTTTGGGATTCCTCACAAAATAAGCCTTCTCTGGCACTGCTCGTCGCTTAGTTTCTGGGTTTTCCGAAATTTATTTGCTTTATATTAGTATGTCTTCAAAACTCTATGGGGGCTAGTACAGTTGAGGGAAGTCGTTATTACTCATTTTTTTCGAAAATTTTCTTTAGGAATCAATAGAATGGACCAAATAGAAAATTATAGGTGTTGGAAAAACTTAAAAACATTTATAATAATATCAATTTTTAGAATAAATATAACAAATGTCGCTTACCTGAAACAAACTATACAATGGAAGTTTACTTGAAGGTTATGTTAAAACAATCTCATGGGAAATTGAAACGACATTTGTCACAAATGTCAACAAGTGACATTTTTGAGAAACTCTGCGTATACTTGTAAATAATGTAGATTATCTTGAAAAATATGGTAAAACGCACTACTTTAGAGTTTAGTCGTTTCTATTCCAAACTAACCTAACCAAACTCATAGAAAAACAAAGCGGCCCGGCCGCTTTGTTTTTAAGTAACCTGATCAAAGGAGAAACATAACTGAACTAACCTAACCAAAAGAAAACTAGAACTGAACTAACCTAAACTAACCTGATCAAAGGAAAAACATAACTGAACTAACCTAACCAAAGGAAAACTAGAACTGAACTAACCTGAACCAACCTAAAGTAACCTTATCTAACCTAACCAAAAGATTTCTCATAGAAAAACAAAGCGGCCCTAACGGGCCACTTTTCCCTTTATAGCAACGTAGGTCTGTATGGCCAAAGCGGCCCTAACGGGCCGCTTTGTCGTTAATTAAACTGATCAGAGAACAAATTTAACTTTTACCATATTTTTCAAAATAGTCTACATTACTTACAAGGTTACTCAGAGTTTTTCGCCAATGTCACTTGTTGACATTTGTGACAAATGTCGTTTAAATTTATATCCCCATGACAGTGTTTAGTTTGTTTCAGGTAAGCGAACTTTATTATTATATTTATTCTAAAAATTGATATTATTATAAATGTTTTTTAAGTTCTACCACCACCTATAATTTTCTATTTTGTACATTTTATTACTTCCTAAAGAAAATGTTCGAAAAAAATGAGTAATAACGATTTCCCTCAAGTGTACCAGAGCCACTCTATGAACTAAACTGAGTGAGACCGGTAGTTCCTGAGAACATTTAGTAAATGAAGCCGATGGATCTACTTCAAAAATTCCTAGTATGCTTACTTCATTTGTTCGTTTTCATCCTTACGTAAAGTAGACAAATTGTTTTGTTTATGGCACACTCTGTACTTGGCTAAAGCTGAAATTCCACTTCTAAAAAAAAATAATTAAAATTTCTAATTTAAATTTCAATTTAAGCGACCATGTGACGTCACTTATGATAATGTACCACGTAATACCACAAGGTGGCGCCCACAAGAAGATGACGTTCCACAAATTTGTCAACAGAAAAAAATCGTGCTTTCTTCTCTTTACTGAATTGAGCGAACAAGAATGGACATATTTTATACATATAATGTGATTGTGCTCACTGCGGACGTAGAGAGAAAGAAAGCAGGCTGTGTTGTTATGACTATGATATATTTTTGTTTGTGTTGTCAGTTGTGTCAGATCAGAAGTCGACTTTTGATAATTTCACAGTTTGTATCCAAAAGGCATGGAAAGTCTCAATCAGGAGAGGTTGAGCTAGATTGGCGGTGAAGCTGGTGCTACAGAAACCAACACATACAGTGTGTCCAAGATTCGATTCTCTATACAGGGATCTCGCTTCTGGTAAGAGCGCACTGCAAAGGTTAAATGGGGAATGTTTTAGGGAATTTAATGGGAATTCGAAATATAAATATGCCCACACATTTTCTGTACAGAATTTAGCAGTGTTTATTTCTTTGTTATCTAATATAAGCTTAAAATGTACGGGTACGTAAACGTGCCCACACATTTTCTGTACAGAATTTAGAAGTGTTTATTTTTCGTTGTTTAAAAAAGTCCGAAAATGTACGGGCACATGCCGCTTCATTTTTTGGCATACTGAATATGTACGTGCACGTACATATTCGCAGCTGGTGCTACAGAAACCAACACATACAGTGTGTCCAAGATTCGATTCTCTATACAGGAATCTCGCTTCTGGTAAGAGCTACTGCAAAGGTTAAATGGGGAATGTTTTAGGGAATTTAATGAGCAATACAACATCGTTTTAATAACGTTCAATTTTTGAGTTATAACCGAAAAACAAAAAACGTGCATTTTCGAAAAAGTGCTGTATTTTCTCTAATTTGAAAAATTTCAAAATTCGGCACAAACATTGTTAGAGCAACTTTTCAAGGAGCATCTTCCTGTGCAATTAGTTTTCAATTCTGACGTTTCGGTTTCGAGATACCATCATCAACTTCTTTTATTCTTATGGTCGCCATTTTGTTTTTTCATTTTGTTGAAAGGAGCACATTTCTTGCTTTAAAATGATGTATAACACTTTATGAAAATATGTTGTTCTAATGTGAAAAAAGCCAAAAAATTGTTTTTTTCTCAGTTGGCCTTGACTTTGGCAGCAAAAAATTGCCTAATTGTTTTTTTTTGTTTTCTAAATGTCAAGTTTTTATTCATATGTAAAATAGACAACCTTTATTAATTTTCGAAAACAAAAAAGTGTACTTAATGTACGTATTGCTCTCGCATAATTTGGTTTGGATTTTGAAGATATTTGATCATTATTACAACTACGTTAAATGAAAACTCTAAACTATTACAAAATGTAAAGAATGTAATAAAATCCTAAATTGACAATGAACGCAACTTAATCCTAATCTGGCAAATTCTCAAAATGCCTTCCTTTCACTCGACGACACTTTTCGCAATTCTTTAACACCCTCCTTGTCACTCTTCCAAGTGTATTTCTGTTTATCATTGCAAAAGTATTTGCTACTCTCTCTCGGAGAACATCTACGTTTGCAGGAGGTTCAAACTCATAAATCTCATTTTTAGCATGACTTCAAAGATAAAAATCCAAGGGGGAAAGATCTGGGGATCCAGCTGGCCATGGGATTGGACCATTTAATGAAATAATATTATTGCCAAAATTTTCTCTAAGAAAATCCATAACAAGCACTGTGTTATGCGCAGGACAGCCATCCTGTTGAAACTATATTTTTCTAAAGTCAGCTTCATCTGGTACAATTTTTCGAATAGCTGGTAAGATTTCATTTCTCAAAAGATCTAAATACCTTCTTCCATTAAGATTATAATCAAATGTAAATGGCCCTATGAGTCGATTTCGTAAAATAGGGGACAGAGCTCAGTTTCTTCCCTACTTTATTATAAAATAAATATTATTATACATACCAATAATTCCACACCAAATGTTAAAACCAAATTTTGTCTGAAAGCGTCTTTCAGCAATCTCGTGGGGATTTTCTGCAGCCCAAAAATGTCTGTTATGCTTATTAAAAACACCACAATTAGTAATTCTGCTTTCATCAGTCCATACATCCAAATTGGAAAATTCCGGATCCTCATTACATTTATTAATGTACCAGTCCGAGAAACGCATTCTTCTCGGATAATCGGTCTCTAAAAGCGCTTGTACAATTGTTGGTATGTAAGGGTGATACCCACAATTTGTAAGAACCTGGTGCACAGTTGATTTCGGTACGTTTATATCTTGTCCTACCATTCTAACAGACGCGGTTGGGTTTTCGTTAAAAGCTTGCAAAATATTCCAACTCCGGTTTTCATTATAAAGACGGTATGGTCTCCTCAGTTGTTCAAAGGCACCGTATTCCAATAAATTAACAACTAGATTTCTAAAATGTGTCTTGTGAGGTTGGCGACGTTCTGGATAAGTCTCCAAATACCTAGCTGAAGACACGTCTGCGTTTCTGCTGGACTGGAGATACAGTGCCAGGATGTCAAATTTCTCTTCATTTGAATACTGATTTTGTGCCATTTCAAGAAAATTTTAATTATAAGGACAAGCAAAATGCCTAAATTTGCAACAATTTTGAGGAAATGACATGGGGTGAGTACCAATTGTTTTTTACGGCAAATGGCTGTCAAAGTCCAGGCCAACTTAGAAAAAAACAATTTTTTGGCTTTTTTCACATTAAAACAAAATATTTTCATAAATTGTTGTACATCATTTTAAAGAAAAAAATGTGCTCTTTTCAACAAGATGAAAAAACGAAAAGGCGACCATAATTGACAAAAATTATATCTATTCTCGTTTTAAAAGCTAATACCAAATTGAATTTTGTTCTTTGACTGTGACTGGATAGTAGGTGCGATATCCACCACCAAGAGAACCGATTTATCTGTTTCTTTTTCCCCTGTGAACTGGACGTGTGAGTAGTGATCGTTTAATATGTTTAGTGTTTTTCTGTTTGGTTGAAAGACAAGACTGTGATCATAGCACCAACATACTTTTGAAGAAATGGGGGCTGGAACTCAAACTTCGACAAGAATTCGTCCAATAGGACGTCAGCTACCATTTGGCACAAGATTGATAGAAAAATTGCCAGTTGAAGAAACATTAGGTGGGATCTCTAGTTACTCTAGGAATTGATTTATGTTCGCACTGATTTGTTGCCAGCATCGGTGGAATGGTGAAAAGATGTTTCTGTAGAGGGACACAACATCAAAACTGATGTGAGTGTGTTATGGTGGGAACAGGGGCGAGCTGATTGGCCTCAATAGCTAAATCAGCATTGGTCATGATTAGGACGACTTGCGAAGACCTCGGACTATTTTCTGATGATGCCAGAATGATTTGAGTTCCTTACAAAAAATCGTTAAAGCGATAAAACTTCTGCATTAAGTGAATACAGCATATCTAGCCCAAATGAGGAACATAGTCTTACGTGTCCTTAACTAACTTCAGTAGTTAAGGACAATGAATCACAAGTAGATAATTGAATACATGACAATGTAGGTATTCAAGTATCTTGTAGACGATTATTCTCTATACTGAAGTTAGTTAAAGACACTATAACCTAAGTATGTAGTGTGTAAGTACGGGGTGTTCATTATAAAACTTCATCTAGCAGGCTATGAAATTTTGACAGAAAATCCTTATCCTTTGCCATATTTCACAGCCAACTAGATGAAGTTTTATAATGAACACCCCGTATATAGGGTGTAACTTAAGTATATAGACCACTATAACCTAAGTATACATGGTGATTCACGGTGATGGTACCTTAGATGTATCTGGAGAACGGCTTCACATATTTATTTCAACTTTTGTGTGTGGCCACAAATGCGTCCAAACTCTATTTCTAAAATATTTTCACCTTTGCGCTGTTTTGCCGGTTCAGCTGAAAAAGAGTACCAACTTTCGTGTTTTAATTGGATTACCATGTAGTAAAAGTTATTTTCGGATTCCTCATATATTTCCTTATGACACCTCTGTAACATTCCTATATCTATCTCACACCGTTTCGCAGATATTTAATAATTTCATGTTTTCATATTCAAAAATAGGACTCAAAATAATAAATTAAATCTCACGACCCGAAAGATTTAACGATATGAGTGCGGGGACTTCGTTAGCCAGAACTATGTGCATGACTAGCATATGGGCAGTTAGTGACAAAAACCTAAAGGGCGGGCCACAATTAACTTTCATTCGTCAGAAAATAAAAATTGACAAACGTTGGTTTTTTGAAATACCACCACGTGTGGATTGTTCGCAGATTTGACCCCTTTTTGCAGCGTGGGTCATACAAAAATGGCTGCCAGATTTGCAGAAATTGACGTTTACTTTTTCTCACTCAAAGTGAGTTGGCCCAAATAAACCAATTAGCCTCAGGGTTTTCTTAGGTTTTTGCCACCAGGCCACCCAGTCCAGTCCGCCCCTTGGTGGGAGGATTAATCCCTTTGTGATGTAGGCAAAACAAAATTATCTTATAGAAAATATTGTTTGCTTTGATTGTGGGATTTTGTAATAATGTCTGTCAAACTTGCGGCAATCTTGCTCTATCAGCGCAGCAATAGGTTTATGAATTTTTAGGAGTCCATAGAACTTGGGTGAACTTGTTTCGCTTCCTTCTTTATGAGCAATTCCCTTTCCCTGAAGCTGGACATGAGTCTACTACAGTTTTCGTGGTAAGCGTTTGTAGCATCACTTGGAAGCTGACTGTAGTGAGCTGTATGTATAAGTATGTCAAGAGATTCTGTTAAACATTCATCTTTGTAATAATTACAGTAACATTGCTTTTATCAGCTCTGGTCACTATCAGTTCTTTATCATTTTTTAAAATGGTTCTGTTATAATATTCATTAAAGTGTTTGTTTTGTTGAAAATTCGAGAATTAAAAAACTTTGTCAGTATATCAGTAAACTTGGCTCTAAATTTTAAACCACATTTATATGATTCTTTGGTTTAATGTTTTATCAAACAAGAACCTACCCTTAATCGATTGTGAGAAAACTACTCAGTATGAACTATCCTATATAATGTTATAAATATTAAATTAAACTTACTCTTTAAACTGAAAACACACAACAGCAGGTAGCTGGCTGTGGCCAGGACATTCCACGTTAGAGTCCAAATTGCAAAAAGTATGTAAAACTGTGTTTTGCTCTGGTTTCTTGAGGGATAGTACCTCAACAGTACCAAGGCCCGGAGGCTTACATAAAAAGGTGCGTCCTTTTGAGCAGTATACATATCTGGCATAGACGTCCGCTATCTGTTAAAAAAAAAAGGTTTAGATCACAGTCAGGTTAAGAAATACTAACTAAGTAATAGTTCGATAGAGCTTATTCGATTAGACTGCTAATTACAGGGCCTAGTAAATGTAAAAGTTTGTGAGTGGTGAGCTTTTTATACTCCTAAACAAAACTCGTCTGTATTCTCCAATCTGATTGGCCAGTGCATTTATTAAAATTTAAGAGATCAGTTTAATATATTATTAGAAAGAAAAAGTTTTTTGAAGTTTAACCTTTATTTTAACCTATATTATTACCCATTTCACGTCCATCTGTTACAGTTCCCACAGGACTTACATTTAATCTATTTGACCACGGTGTGGCCAGGCTGCCACTAGAAGATTTCAATGTCCGAAGTCACTTCATTAGGTTAGTGGTTACTTTTGATTACAACCGTAGAAGATTTCAATGTCCGAAGTCGTTTCATTAGGTTTAATAAATATATTATATAATAATAAATATATTACTTTAATAAATTTCTTTTACATTCTCTTGAGGTTGGTTTTCTTTATAAGTTTTATGCTCTCTGTCTCTCTCTCTTTATTAGCACCAGTACACACAGTTTATTTGTCTCTTTTAGTGATGTCCCAAAATAAGAATGTATTTAATAGTAGATTATGTCACTAGGAGTAAAAGTGGGTCTTTTCGTGCTGAGCCCAGAGCTTGACGGCCGAAGCGAAGCTGAGGCCTGCAACTGGGCGAAGCACAAAAAGACCTTTTACTCCGAGTAACATATACTATTTTTTTTTCAAGCATGCAAGAAATAAGAAATTTATTTAAAAGTGGTTCAGTTTTGCAATTTTCTCTCATCCTCTTTAAGCGGGTTTAGGTACTTACCCAATTAGTGGTGTATATTATTTGTAAAATACATAGAATATGTTAGAATGGTAGTTTTCAATGTTCAATGGTTTTAATGTATTAAATAATAACCAATGATTATGGTAAACTAAGAATTTGTAGCATTTTTTCTATACTAAATTAATAAATGTCACATTGACATATAAATATGATGACGCGCATGACATTTAACAGACGAATTCAGAATTCGAGAACCTATGCGATTTCGACTAATAACGGTTTCGGATGGTGCTCTTGAGTGCTCTGTGAGTATTTCTGTCCTTTGTTTTTTCAACAAGAATGTAAAGATGGCAATACACTCAGATCGGTTTATCTGGTGTCATCTATTATTAAAATAATTTTGGTGAATGAAAATCGTTTATATATGCGCCACCATGACACTAGCGGTGACTTTTGACTTTACTTTTACTGCCTAGGACTTTTTTGCTACTTTTTTGGTCTCAGGATTTGAAAGCCCACTTTAGGTGTACGTATGGAGAAAACAAATGACGTACTTTTAGTCCGCTTGAAAAAAAAAAGTTTTTTTCACCTATCTCCAAATAAAAATAAAAATTCTGGAACACTTTTTTCTTTGTTTGGTTGGTTTATCTTACTTTAGTCTCTTTATGTTTTCTCTCTGTTCTCTTTTAAGTTTCTCGTTTCTCTTTTAAGTTTCAATTTTGTTTTTAACTTTCTGTACTTATCTTCTCTTAGTGTCTTAGTCACTGAGTGTCAGACAACAGGATTATGGTGCTTTTAAAAACAAATTGCTAAAATACGAGTTTTTTGCATACAAAGTATGCAAAGAACTAAACAGTTTTCTTTGAAGGGAAGTGACGTGAAGTGACAAATGCATGGCAGAAAATCGTTCTAATTCGATGCAACATTTTATAGTTTTTTCTTATTTCAAATTATTTACTACTTATTTTTATTTATGTCATTAGCTTTGCTTTCTTTCTGTCTCTTCTTGTATCTGTTTAACTCTCTCTTTCTATTCTTAGTGAGTCAAAATAACAATTGAGCTAAAGGTGTCCCTTTCTCTGCTCTAAATATCAAAATAAAGTCTCATCCTTTTTTTTTGTTTGTTTATTTCATTTTTCTTTTTAATGTAGTTACTCGTTTTTATTTTATTTATTTATTTTTCCGCTGTACCTCTCTTTCCTCAGTTAATCAACTTTGATAAAACAAAACAAAACGTGATTTTGGTCACGGTCTCAATACATTTAATTAAAATATTGTACGGTTACACGTGTTTCGCCCTATGGCATCATCAGACCTAAAATAACAAATAAAATGAACGAAATTCTCAAACTTTGATAAAGTTACTTCTTAATTTTGTATTATAATCTTTTTCACGATTCACCTAAAATTAGATTTATTGTTTTAAAATTTTTTGTTTTTCACTGTCAGAGAACATCCTTTTTGTTTGTGTGGCGCCATCTAGTCGACGGCTGATACTTCTACAAAGGACTTGCAAAAATACATGTGCAATGATCTAAACGGTTTTCTGTGAAGTCACAAATACGTGGCCGAAAATCGTTTTAATTTATTGTAACGTTTTTTTTGTTTTTTTTTCTTTACTTCAAATTATTTAGTTTTATTTTTATTTATTTTATCAACTTTTCGTTATTTCTTTCTCCTTTTTATTCGTTTCACTCTCTCTTTCTATTCTTCTTGAGTCAAAATAAGAATTGATCACGGAATTGAAATAAAGAATTTCCTTTCTCTCCCTCTTTCTAAAAAAAAATCTGAAACACTCTTCTGTTTTAATGTATTTTATTTGCTTGTTGTTTCATTTCTTTATTTTTTTTTGTATTTCACCAAACTTAACGATAAAATATCAATAGAACTTCACTCTAATCTTATCTATAAGATCTTATCATATTCTTAACATCATTCAAACAAGACAAAAAAAAATAAATAATAAAACAAAGGAAATAAAGAAAAGTAATAAGTTCTGGAAACTCGTAGGTGTATATGGTACATTATGCGTACTCTGGGTTGGTGGGTACGGACGGGTATCTACCAACAACTGAACCTATCAAATCTAAATATAAAAGTAAATGTATAAAAAAAGAGCGCGCAGTATTCGGATCCCTAAAATTTAAATCGTCGAAAAAATGTTGAGACCTATCGACCTTGACTTCTAGAATAGGCTTCACTGAAGCAAGACGCCCTTTCCCTACCAGAAACAAAAAAAAAATACATAAAAACAATTTTCCAGACGGCGGTGCCTGTTCTGCTTCGTTTCTACTCTCCCTTATGTGCACTGGTGCACTAACCCTTATTGACATAACCATCTGTGAATGATCTTCCGTTTTGATGTTGCGATTACTTATTGAACTTTCAGCCAGCTTGCTGACCTACTTTTCTATATCGATCTATACACTTCCCGCGCGGGAGACAGCTATGTTTTACTTACAAAAATTGAAATGAATGCCTATACATTCGGGTGAGCGAATGCATTTATGCAAACATCAGCCAATCATTTTGAGCGATCCATACCATCATTTCGTCGCGACGCTGCACTGCCAATGGGAAAACCACCAAGCCCTTACCGATGCTCTCGTTATTTAGGGTAATAAAATTGTGGTCTGGGCTATTTTTGGAATTTATTTGACGGCTTTACAAGACAACTTTTTTGAAGTACATTCAGCATGACTGAGTGTCTCTTTGTCTGCATAGAAACAAAGGGTTTATTTGGGATGTTTCCTGTTTTAAATCGTTATAAAATGTGTTTATTATGGTATTTATTCTTTTTTATGGTGGGTTTCCCAACATTTTTATAAAACAAATGTTGTTTTTACTTTCAACGGGTTGTGTGCCCACTGCCCATTGCGTAATTTCCAATTTATACTTGTAGTCCTGAGGAAGATTGCAATACATAAATCGAAACGTCGATAAATTTTGAAACGAGAGCTGATTCTATACCCAAAATCTACCACTATCCATCACTAATAATAACAGTTGTCTGAGTGCAAACGAACTTACGGCCAAGCAAATGTCTTCTCGAAGAAACTCGATTAGTGCAATCAAACTTATCGCACAGTGTGATAACGCAATATATACCACTCCAAATTTATCTCCTTGCTCTTTGTTCAAAATTTGGAGATTTTCTAAACTCCTCACAGTTAGTTACACGTATCAGAAGATCTGACCAAATTTTATGGTTTGTGGCAAAAAGAGAAGCAGAGGTAGATGCAGATATTTTGCCTAATAGTAGTGGTACAGCTTTATCGGTCAGATAATAGTCATGGTCTGGAATTAGAAACACATTGGTAGAAATAGTAGCCAATTGCGATGGGGTATTTTCTCAAAAAAGAGGAATAATTTTAGATTTAAAGCTAACAAAATTAATATTCTTAAAAAATTAAACAACATTTAAATTAATAAATAACTTACTCCTTAAACTGGTAGTAAACAGTACCATGTAACTGGCGACGTAAAAAACATTCCACGACAAAACCCAAATTACCAGAACTATATAGAATTGACTTTTGCTCTGATTGTTAGTTGGATAGTACCTTAACAATGCTAAATAACAAGACTAAAAAGAATAGGATACATTGTCTTCACACATGCACGTCCGTTGTCCCCTCAACCAGTTATTTATCATTTTATAAAATTGATTAATAAATTATATCTATATTAAATTAATAATTCAATAGAACTTCTTCGATTGGACTGAAAATTGCATAGGTCCAAATTTATCGTGCTAAGCTTTTCATAATTAATGTTCAGTGATTTATCATGGAATATGTGACTTCATGAAACCTTTAAAGCCACTGTTATAAAGAGTAAAACATTTTCGATATCAAATTTCGTAATTTGTGGTTCAGCTTTTCTAGATCATGGACCAATTTCTAGCATATCCAAGTAACATTTCTAGTAAAATTAATGTGGTTTCCACGAACCCAAAAACTAGGAGTTATATCTACAAAATGGCAACCAGGTGAAAGAACCGTGGGATCCAAATGGTAATCACTAAAACGTGGAACAGTTGGTGACAATTCAGTCAGTCAAAATAACAAATCAAGTTTTGTTGAGAGGGTTTCGGTTCGGAAAGATAATTCTTTTAGATTTTTTTTGTTTGTTTTTTTTCGTCATTTGAAGTTGCTCTCTGAATTTATATCAACAAGGTTATTATCCGTCACCTGAGGTACTCTCTGAATATTCAAGATTCTTAATGTTTAATAAATCAACTCTCCTATTGACATAGTTAATTTGCAGATTTACAATGCTTTCTGACTTATCCGACATCAATAAAGTTTAGGATGTAACTTTCCTCCTTGAAGACTTGATTTTCTGTTATTTGAGGTTACTTTCTGAATTTAAGTCGACCAAATCTTTATCTGTTTCGTTCTGAATTTTTTGTTTCGAGATACATGTGTTCAGTAAATCAACTTTTCTGCTGGCACAGTGACCACAAGTAATTTAAATTTACTTCCTGTAATATTTGATCTCCATTACGATCAGTAACTTTCTTCGTACTTTCTAAATTTATGTCGACAAAGTTATTATCTGTCGCTTGAAGTACTTTCTGAAGTTTCTCAGATCCATGATTTTTAGTAAATCAACTCTTCTATTGGCACAGTCTCTCTTGAATTTGAAATTTACTTTCAGAATAATTTAATCTCCATACTGTTTTGTGAGTAACTTTCTTCGTCGGCAAAGTGGTTTTCTTCGTCATTTGAAGTGGCTTTCTGAATTTATATCAACAAGGTTATTATCCGTCACTTGAGTACTTTTTGAATTTTCAAGATTTATAATGTTTAATAAATTAACTCTCCTATTGACATAGTTCATTTGCAGATTTGGAATGCTTTTTGAATTATCTGACTTCCATAAAATTTAGTATGTAACTTTTCGTCATTGAAGACTTTTGAAGGATTTTCTGTTATTTGAAGTTACTTTCTGAATTTATATCGACCAACTCTTTCTCTGTTTCGTTCTGAATTTTCTCTTCTGAGATACATGTGTTTAGTAAATCAACTCTTCTGTTGGCACAGTGACCACACATAATTTAAATTTACTTTCTGTATTGTAATAGTTTTAAAACGTTTATTCGTATAACGTCGTAGATAAAGTATAGTACGAAATGCGGGTGGTAAAGCATTTACGTACTCATGGAAATACGCACTCGCCGCTGCGTGGCGTCGTGCGCAAACTTTCCATTCGTACGTAATAAGCTTTTTACAACCCTTATTACCTAATATACTATAGAAAGGTGTTGGATCGCAGGTGTAGGACAAATAGCCACTTCACTTTCTCGAAATCGCCAACGTTTCGACCTTTATTTTTAGGTCTTCCTCAGGGCTTTTTCAGTCAGTGAAGAATGTCACCAAAGCTTATACAGACCGTCATGGCAGTACATAAAACCAAAATTGTTAAAATCCGGACGGTGCACGTAAAAGACAAGCAACAAACACACGGGCCAACGAAACAAAACTAATATACTATATTACATACACGCCTGTCAACGTCATGAAATTATATACAAGTATTTGTGCTTTTACAATAAGTCACTGGAAGACCCTACCATTTGCTGCATCTAAAATTTCGTCTGATAAGACCATTCTAATCATAAGTTTTCAATGTTTTTGTTCCTACTTTCTATTTTGTCTGTAAATTTATTTTTCTACAACCGTCAAAGTATGACACGGTTCGCGCATTACTGACAGCATGCAAGCTGACACATATTTTCATTTTTATCTTTCTCGCACGTCGCCCATAGCAGCGTAAAAAAAAGTTACTGGTTGCCATAGGACACGTGCGACAAAGTCTTTCGCGCACGCCCTCAATACAGGGGTAGCAGAAAAGAACTGTGAAGCTTAATCATTTATAAAATCTTTAAGGATGTTCCATATTAGTGGCAGCTGGACTTTTATACCGTTGTAGAAAAAATTTTGTTCCTAATTCTTGCGCAAAGTGTCTTTCGCGCACTTGACTGCTGCCCGAACGGCAGTCGCGTGCGCGAAAGTGTTACTTTGCGCACTTGTTAGGAAAATAACTATTTTAAAAACACCAAAACTGCCATTTGTCTGTAATTAATCCGAACTTATTTTGGTTTACCACATGAGAACAAAAGAAATGCATGGAGTAGTGGTTAACGCACCTACTTTGTGAATATGGGAACGTGTGTTCGAATACTGTTGACAATTTTTTTTTAATTCTTCGGCGTGGATAGTTAATTTCCTACGAGCGCATGTGTGTTAACTTTCTTGTCTTCTGTAAGTTCAATTAAATATGAACGTGGGTTAACCTTTACACGCACGCACGTGTGGTCGGTACCTAATTAATAGTGCTAAATGTCCTTTGAGCCCTAAAGCATTCAGATAAGTGTAGAAAAAACGCAATCAATATATTTCAACTCAGCAAAAAAACAACAACACAAGAACAATAAGATGCAAAAGTTAAACTCAGATTAATAGAGCTTCCGATTGTATGTAATTTGGCTTTGCGTGCGGTAAATTTTTTTATCGCACATGTGCGAACGCACGCTCGTAGGAAAACCAATTTACGAGGGCTAATTGCAAAGTTGGCAAAGTAGAGTAATAATGCGCAGTGCACTAATGAATGGAGCATGATCTGGCAGCAGTTGCAGCGAGTTGGTAACAAGCTTGACTGAAGAGGGAAACGTCAGAAACGTATACGGTAGGGCAGAGAGAGCGAGACGACGCTACGCGAATAATCTAATAATGCTATGCTGCCAGCTCAACCTGCTCAATGTCAATTTGTTATGACGTAATTAAAATACCGGTTATTCAAGTTTTACACATCTACGTCAGTCGATATACAAAGTAGACAATACTGTGTTAACACTAACTGTGTACTTAACACTACTAATTACCGTTGAAAAACGCATATTGCAATCAGCTTGCGCAAAGTGCACATTTCGCACGCTCTATAAAGAATCGTGTGCAAAGTCCACTTTGCACACAATTCTGATTGCTTTGCACACGCCTCGCATATATTTTATAATACGAATGATCATTTATGATGTAAAATGGCTGTCGTAGAAAAAGTATAGTGTACAACACGTACGAAAATCATTCTTCACACTCTTGTGACGTTGTATCACTCGCCTACAGCTCGTGTCCAAACCGTCATAATCGTGTGAGAAGTGCAATTTTCGTCACTAGTTGCCCAATAAACTATGCTGCGACTGCCTTGAAAATGAACAAATGCGCACTACTAATTACCGTTGAAAAACGCATATTGCAATCAGCTTGCGCAAAGTGCAGATTTCGCACGCTCTATAAAGAATCGTGTGCAAGGTCCACTTTGCACACAATTCTGATTGCTTTGCACACGCCTCGCATATATTTTATAATACGAATGATCATTTATGATGTAAAATGGCTATCGTAGAAAAAGTATAGTGCACAACACGTACGAAAATCATTCTTCACACTCTTGTGACGTTGTATCACTCGCCTACGGCTCGTGTCCAAACCGTTATAATCGTGTGAAAAGTGCAATTTTCGACACTAGTAGTACAATATACTATTCTACGACTGCCTCGAAAATGAACAAACGCGCACTACTAACTACCGTTGAAAATCGCATATTGCAAACAGCGCACGCAAAGTTCACATGATTCTGATTGCTTTGCACAGGCCTCGAATATATTTTATAATACGAATGATCATTTATGAACCGAAATCGCAATCGTAGAAAAAGTATAGTGTGCAACAAGTACGAAAATCACTCTTCACACTCTTGTGAAGTTCTATGACTCGCCTACGGCTCGTGTCCAAACCGTCACACTCGTGCGAAAAGTGCAATTATCGTCACTAGTTGCCCAATATGCTATACTACGACTGCCTTAAAAATGAACAAATGCGCACTACTAATTACCGTTGAAAATCGCATATTGCAATCAGCGTGTGCAAAGTGCACAATGCGCAAGCTCTATACAAAATCGTGTGCAAAGTCCACTTTGCACACGCCTCGCATATATTTTATAATACGAATGATCATTTATGATGTAAAATCGCTGGCGTAGAAAAAGGATAGTGTGCAACAAGTACGAAAATCATTCTTCAAACTCTTGTGACGTTGTATCACTCGCCTACGGCTCGTGTCCAAACCGTTATAATCGTGTGAAAAGTGCAATTTTCGACACTAGTAGTACAATATATTATTCTACGACTGCCTCGAAAATGAACAAACGCGCACTACTAACTACCGTTGAAAATCGCATATTGCACACAGCCCACGCAAAGTGCACATGATTCTGATTGCTTTGCACAGGCCTCGCATATATTTTATAATACGAATGATCATTTATGAACCGAAATCGCAGTCGTCGTAGACAAAGTATAGTGTGCAACAAGTACGAAAATCACTCTTCATACTCTTGTGAAGTTCTATGACTCGCCTACGGCTCGTGTCCAAACCGTCACACTCGTGCGAAAAGTGCAATTTTCGTCACTAGTTGCCCAATATACTATGCTATGACTGCCTTGAAAATAAACAAATGCGCACTACTAATTACCGTTGAAAAACGCATATTGCAATCAGCTTGCGCAAACTGCACATTTCGCACGCTCTATAAAGAATGGTGTGCAAAGTCCACTTTGCACACAATTCTGTTTGCTTTGCACACGCCTCGCATATATTTTATAATACGAATGATCGTTTATGATGTAAAATGGCTGTCGTAGAAAAAGTATAGTGCACAACACGTACGAAAATCATTCTTCACACTCTTGTGACACTCTTGCGACGTCCAAACCGTTATAATCGTGTGAAAAGTGCAATTTTCGTCACTAGTAGTACAATATACTATTCTACGACTGCCTCGAAAATGAACAAACGCGCACTACTAACTACCGTTGAAAATCGCATATTGCAAACAGCGCACGCAAAGTGCACATGATTCTGATTGCTTTGCACAGGCCTCGAATATATTTTATAATACGAATGATCATTTATGAACCGAAATCGCAATCGTAGAAAAAGTATAGTGTGCAACAAGTACGAAAATCACTCTTTACACTCTTGTGAAGTTCTATGACTCGCCTACGGCTCGTGTCCAAACCGTCACACTCGTGCGAAAAGTGCAATTTTCGTCACTAGTTTCCCAATGTACGGCTGCCTTGAAAGTGAACAAATGCGCACTACTAATTACCGTTGAAAATCGCATATTGCAATCAACGTGCGCAAAGTGCACATTGGGCACGCTCTATACAGAATCGTGTGCAAGGTCCACTTTGCACACACTTCTGATTGCTTTGCACACGCCTCGCATATATTTTATAATATGACTGATCATTTATGATGTAAAATCGTAGAAAGAATATAGTGTGCAACACGTACGAAAATCATTCTTCACTCTCATTCACACTTTCTTGACGATTTTTAACTAAATAGGGTCCCTCATAAGGAGGTTGCAGAGGTTTCTTCACTGCTTATCCTGTCGTATAAAGACATGTGTCCAGGTTATTAATTCTGGTGACAAATGCGTTTTTTACTGTTATTATTAACAGGAACTGGATGTAGAAGTTAAAGAGTTTTTGTAGAAGTTTGCTAACAAATGATAAATGGTCAGAATGTTTGAGTACTGTTAAAAAATTTACTAGGCATTCGAAGTGTGGTTCCATAGAGTATTTCTGCTGGAGAACAACCTACATAACTCCTAAGTGTAGAATGCAAACGTATAAGTACAGTTGGAAGAATTTCTGTCCAAGGTGTAGTAGAAGAAGCTCTAATGCCTTGAGTGTTCTATGCCTTCTATTTTGTTATTTGTCACGGAATGGTAAGGTGTAGAACGAACGCGAACACATCCATGATGATTTGAGACGAGTCTACCCTCATCGGTGACAATTTTAAAAGGAGCTCCAAAACGACAAATCCAATTGTTATAGGAAACTGAAGCTACAGTCCAGCTGTCAAGATGAAACGTCTAAAACGTACTGGAATAAAAGGTCTTATATTAGACTATTTTATATCTGGAGTGGAAGTATCTGGAAATTTACACTGTTTGACGTCTAATAAAGTATTTTCAGGATTGTTGAGGATTGTCTTGCTCATCATCCTGATGCTTTGGCAAAGCATCATAGTCCATTAGCTGAGGAATATTGATGCTACCAATCCTTGATAAGGTATCAGCGACGATATGTCACTATGGTACGTGTTGTAATTCAGCTGAGCTAATGTAAATTATTTTGAAAAGAAGCTTAGAGGTTTCCATACATTGTCTTCCAATTAGATGCATCCACCTTCAAGGAAAAAGGTGCAGTAGAAGAAGGATGAACTAACATAGTGGTATTAACTAAATCCAATTTACCATACTCAAAAGTTCCCAGTGTGTCTTCGTTCCGCACAAGAGGGGTTTCGTCAGTTTTTTTTGCCATTATTATGCATAACATGCATAATAATTTGCCGCTGCATGAGAATGAATTTCCTATAGAAATTTATCATGCCAAGAAATCTTCGCAACTCGGAGGAGAAAACTTTCTACTAAACATCTACAATAACACTAACCTTCTCAGAAAGAGGTTTAGAACTGAGAAATGAGACTTCTTTCTCATCAAAAATGCATTTTTGATTAATGGTCAAACCATACTTTTGCAGTCTCTCAAAAATTATAAGAAGATGCTCTTGATGCTGTGCTCGTCTTTTGAAGCTGCAAGAATATCATTTATATAGGCAAAACAAAAGCTTCCCAGTAAACAGTTGAACGTTGATTCAACGTTAAGAAAAAACCTGTAACCAAACGTTTTTTCAACTTAATTATGTCCATTGAATCAACGATTTTATCAACATTTTCTTAAAACGTTTTATCAACGTTTGCTTAAAACGTTTAATCTTCGTTTGGTTAAAACGTTTAATCTACGTTTGCTTAAAACGTTTAATCAACGTATATATCAACCTTAATTAAAACGTTAAATCAACGTTTTCGATCTATTTTTTCCATTTATATGAATATAATTTATGTCAAGTGAGTTTTACCAGGGTTTGAACTTTGAACGCAGTTAAAACTTATTCGATAAAAATTAGTGAACCCCTTTAATCAGTTTTAATTTTAGTTTAAGACAAAAACTGTACAGCAAAAATGCTATGTTAAAAATATCTAAAGCGTTAATGTTTAGTTAAAAAGCACATACAAAAACGTATTTGACCCCAGGTAGCACACTACGTCGTATGGACGTCCAAATGACGGCTACATATCACATCCACAACATGTCCATTTGTTGCCGTCGGTGGGACGTCTGCTTTTAACGTCTTCCGACGTCCATTTATTGACGTCTCTACGTATTTAATATATCAAACTTTGCATTTTATCATAAAAAAAATCATTACATATTTTAAACATGTTTTATTGGAAATATAATACTGGTGCTAATTACAATCAATAGTAAAACAGTTATATTCTATAAATTCGTTTTTGATGATATATATGTTAAAACTTAAAACCAAAGGAAGGACAGCACTTAGGGGTTGACTGGGGGTGACTGTAAACTAGGAATAATTTTAAACAAGAATTAAATTTTTAGTACTTACTTTTGGGTAATGTCTACCTCATACACTTTTTTGAACGATTCGTTCATTGTTGGAAAAGGAATTTCGCACAATTCATAGTAAAATTACTCTTAATAACAATTTACCCTGGAAAGGGCTCGGACAAATCCACCTAGTTAACGTGTCGGCAACTTCTCTGTTGCCTTCTTCAGAACTACCTAAAATGAAAAAACTTTAGAAATGATGAAATACAAAAATTATACTTATTTTGTGTTTGTTTATGAGTACCTCTTTATGTTCGAGATTCAGAAAATTACTTTTTCTTTTTTTTTAAAAAGACATATTCATGTCAAGAAATTTAGTTGAGCTCAAAGTAAATTAGGTATATAGGATTTAAAGTAATTTTCCTGGAAATTGAATCTGGTAGGTATACACATTTTATGTGTATGAGAACGAGGCAAAAAACCAATGCTGAATTTTGGTGTATACACATTTTGACTTAGTTCTATTTAACGGATTGGAATGCTTTCTCAATGTGACTAGTTCTAGAGACAATAAAGCTTTGATTGTCAAGCATTAATTTGTGTTGTGATGCATAGGTAAATAATTTATAACAGCCTTAATATGTCTATATGTACCTAATTTACTCCAGCTGAATTTAACCATATCTACTTTAATGAATTGGCCTGCAAAATAGTATAGTCACACTAATCAAAACCAATGGTGGTAGTCAGATTCTAGCCATCTTGTCTCTAATCTTGAAAATCAGTAAAATCTTAACCCATGAGTACTCACCTTTTAAGCGATTTGAAATCTTTTACCCTAAAAAACCGGTAAACAAACAAAACGAAACGCACAACGAACGTCGTGTCATGGCCGAATAACATCTCAAGCAGCCGACAGTGCCGACGCCAGACCCCCGTGAAAAAGATAAACACCGGGGATCGGGGTAATACGTCCTACCCCTCTAAGCCTCGTTCTAGGAATCTGGGTCGTCCAGCGTTTACGCCAACGCCACTTAGCGCTCAGAGTATATGACATGTAAACCTATTTTCAACGTTTAATTATCATTATAAATTCAACCAATATCTAGACATACTCAACACACATTTTAACAATGTTGATGTAACGTCGAAAAACATGCTTGTTCATTTTCGATAAAATCAACCAAAAATCAACAGCTTAAAATCAAAGAGACAACTATAAATCAACCAAACAAATGATGATAAGTTTTAAAAGACATTTCGCAATGGCGCTATCGTGACGGTTTAATTACTGTCACCTATTTTCAACGTTTATTCAACAGGATAAATACAACCAATACCAAAACACATCCAAAACACGTTTTAACAGCGTTGATTTAACGTCGAAAATCATGATTGTGCACTGTCGCTTATATCAACCTAAAATCAACGTGACAACCATAAATCAACGGACCAAACGATGATTCAATGTTGAAACAACGTTCGACTGTTTACTGGGTTAGATCTCCCAAAGCTTTATTTATAAAACGTTGAAAGTACTGGGCTGCATTTCGCAAACCAAATTGCATCTTGGTCAACTCAAATATCTTGGTCAACTGAAATAAACCAAAAACCTCCACCGGTAGATACCGATGGGTAGATCAGATGATGATATGCTATGAACATGGTGCAAGATGGTAAAGATAGTCTTTGTCTCCAGAAAGTGAGACAACTAATGTAGATTTGGGATTGGACACCTATCTTCAATAGTAGAAGCCTTCAAGCGTCGACAATCACCGGTTGGTCTCCATTCACCAGGGGTCTTCTTTTTCACAAGGTGTAAACAACTGTCCGAATGGCCCTTTGAAAGACGACAAATTCTCTTTTCAATGAGATATTGAAATTCCTGTTTAGATAATTGTAGCGTAATGAAGAGGTAATCGTCTAGTTTTAGCATGGAGAGGTGGTACATTAGTACTAAACTTATGGTCATTAATTTAAAACCAAATGTGGGTATAGGAATGCTATTTGCAGCAAAAAGTACGAATTCATCATGAAGGATACATTTATCGTTCAGTGTTCTAGGTTTAACAGGAACATCTGAACCTGAATCGATCAGAAAAGGAATGCCTGTTACAGGATCGCTAATAATTAATCTATAACTGCATTGACAAAAGATGCTTGATCAGGTGAGTCTGGTTGGCGACTAGAAGATGCCACATCGCTTGTCGCTTCTAGTGATGTGGGTTTCTCTGCTCGTTTTCTCTCGTTTTCCTGCTGATTATAATTGCAAGGCTGCATACATTTCTGTTCCTTCTCCTGAAATTTGCCATGATACCAGCAGAGTTCCGGTGTGTGCTGCTTATTCCTAGATGGAGTTCTGGATCTATTCCTGTTGTGGTTTTCACGTCTGTTGAAACGTCTTGCTTCGTGACTTGCCGTTAGCTCCTCCACCTGATTTGAAAGTTTCTGCACAGCTCAAAACCTCCAAAGAAGCCTGGAAAATGTTGTTAGTTTTATGAACTGCAAATTCCTAAGGCTGTTCGATTTCTGCCTTCTTATCTGCCATTTTAGACAGGGTCTCCGACGTATCGTTGCTGGTAGCTAGTACAGATTGTCTGAGTGGGTAGGTGTTGCAACCATAGGACTTTTAACGTCTCCTTAGAAACGGCGTTACCTTCAAGTCTCGTCGCTTGAATGAATAGCTGTGATGGCTTTTTATCACCCAATTGTACTTCTAATAAAAGCTTTCGAAGTTTTTTCTCGCTCGACGATTGCAATGAGGCGATTTTTGATGCCCTCATACTTGCCGACTGCAGGAGGATTGGTTACAAACACAGTTACTTGCATTACCTTGGTATCTTTAACAACAACCACCTGGTTATATTTTGTTGAATCAGCGGTTATTTGAGACAGTTCAAATTTAGCTTCAAGTTGAATGAACCAGAGCTTGGGATCAGCTCTCCAAAAGGGTGGAGCTTTGACAGTAAAAGGGTCAACGTGGGTGGGAAGTTCTTGGGGTTGATTTGATCAGGTATTTTATAAGTTTACTGATGCACTAACCTGGGTAGATGAGGCCTTGGTACGTGGTATGTACCAAGGCCTGGTAAATTTAAAGTTTGTCAAAGTCACGAGTTGCAGTTTTTGCTCGCGGTTCCTAGTTTTTCTTGCTCACCAGTCGTATGTATCTCGCAAACTTGCAAAGTGTTTTAACTAAGAACAATGGGCTTAGTCGTCTTCAATTTTTTAAATTATTGCAGTTTTCCTTACTACGTTTAAGTAAAATCGTAACTTGCCAAACTCACGAGCCAGGAATGTAGAGCGCCAGGAAGGAACAACGGGAGAAGATGAAGAAGAAAGCGGATGGCCTACTCTACCATACATCCACAAAGTAATGGACAGGATTGCCAGGCTACTAGAAAAGCTCAATGATAAAAGTGTTTTTAAGCCAACTCGTACAATAAAGCAGAGCTTGAGATCGGCAAAGGACCGCAGAGATCCCCTATCGGCACCCGAAGTTTACCGAGTTCCATGCAGCTGTAGCTCGGTATACATTGGCACCACAAAAGCACCACAAAACGCAGTGTCAACACGAGGGTGACGGAACACAAGAGGAGTTGCAGGCTGGGACAAACACAAAAGTCAGCAGTAGCAGAGCACGCTCTCTTCGAAGGTCATCATATCCATCCCTCCACTGCAGCGCGACGGCGCCGACGGGGAATAAATACCACGGAGCTCACCACAGTCGGATCAGTCAAGGTTGGGAAGCACGGGAGATCACTTCGTCCATTACCTCATCGCCTTTGATAATGTGTGCCGCAGCTGTAGACGAAACGTCAGGAAGAAATTTTATTGAACCATGGCTTCAAAGCCCCGAAAAGACTTTAGATTGTATTTTGACCATCCGTGAAAGCCTTCACAGTCTTATAATAAATACGAGGGTAGTCTCAAACTGACCAATATTTAAAATTACTTTGTTTAATTTAAAAAAAATGTTTTTTAATTTAAAATTACTATGTAAAACACTTGTAATTCTGCATAAACCCTGTAAAATCGCTATTGATAGTTTCACAAAAATCGATTTACGAAAACCCAATCGCACTATCTTGGCTAGTTTTCGAGACACCTTCTAAAACTATTGAAGTTGAGACACCCTGTACAAAGGCAAAATGTATTACTGTTGTCATCATGTTTGTTGATGACTCATTAAGTTAAAATCTCGAGGTACTGTTATTGTGCAATAACATTATTTATTGAAAGATTAAATAGCTTACAAAATAAGTGCAACGCTGTAAGTCTCTAAAAGAATCACTTCCTATTCATTTATTTCGACCTGGTGACCAGCAGGTTTAAGCCTGTGTATGCAGTTTTTATAATCTGAAATTAATAATCACTTTACTGCAGCGTCCATTGGTTAATTGAAAAACTGTTCTTACCGTGGCGAACAGTATTTTCATTAATTCTGGTTTCGACTCTTAAAGAGTCAAGATCTAAATTTAAAAACCGTAGAAAGCATTCGATCGCCAGCAGTCCTCGAATCAACATCTGGAAAACTACCGAACCGATAACAAAAGAGCCCCAATTTGAGATGCGAAATTGTAAGCCAAATAACACTGTACACTCACCTTCATTCCCTACTCTGTGCCTTGGTACCCCTATGCCCATTTATATAACTTGGCTTTGGTGTTTACTGAGCCCCTTTTTCCCTTTCTGGCTTTGGGGTTTACTGGGCCCCTTTTCACTCTCTGGCTTTGGTGTTTACTGAGCCCCTTTTTCCTTTTCTGGCTTTGGTGTTTACTGGGCCCCTTTTCACTCTCTGGCTTTGGTGTTTACTGAGCCCCTTTGTGCTCTATGCCTTGGTGCTTACTAGGCCCCTTTTATTCTTTGGTCTAGGTGTTTACTGGACCTCTTCCACTTCAGACCCGCTGCTTACTGGACTCTTCCTATAAGTCTTTCAACCCTGGTGATTATCGAGCCCCATTTTTATAGGAACATTAACCTCACAGAACACTTACCGGCTGCTAAATATCATATCATATTTTACTGAACCCCAAATCTGAACCTCTCGATAAACCGTAGATGTGCCCGTTAATTTCGTTTCATGAACCGCCAGTAGTGGATCTATAAATTACTTCGCTGTTTTAAAAGTTTAGTTTCCTATTACCGTACTCACTGTATTTGGTGATTTTTATTAAATTGGTATCTGTTACGTACCACTAGTTGCATTATTCTTTTGGGCTCTAAACTCAATAGCGGAGCCCCGAATTCTGGACATTATTTCTCCACTGTCTAAAAGCATACCCGAATGGCACTTGTGGCCCCTCTACCACTTAAAACCTATAGGGGGTGGCGCCCGAGATATATTTGGAAATACGATAGGACGTCAAAATAAAACATCTCTAAAGTAACACGGTTACAGTGTTTATTTTTTGTTGCCTAATAAAAGTCTGAAAATGTACGGGCACGTGTCGTCTCATTTTTAAGCATACCGAAATTATATGGGCACGTAAACGTATACCTTCACATTTTCTGTACAGAATTTAGCACTGTTTATTTTTTGTTGTCTAATATAAGGTTAAATTGTTTGGGCACGTAAAGGTACCCTCACGTTATCGGTACAAAACTTACAAGAGTCGCGTGGTTCCGTAACATAGATGTGCCCACACATTATCTGTACAGAATTTAGCATTGTTTATTTTTCGTTGCCTAATATAAGTTTAAACTGTAGGGGCACGTTTACGTGCCCTTTCATTTTCGGGCAAACCGAAAAAACGTGACCCCAAAAGAAAAAATTCATTACTGTTAAGTCTGGACTATTTGGTGGCCACGGAATTGTTCCTCCTTTTCCTATCCAACTATTTGAATATTCCACATTAAGGTAGTTTTAAAGTTGAATTTCGTTGTGAGGTGGAGCACCATCTTGCTACCATCTAATTCTTGCTGAAATGTTCACCAGTCATCAACCTGTCCAGCTATATTATTTTGCATGAGATAGAACTAATTGTCTCCAGTCAATTTGTGGTTAATAAATACGGGGTGTTCATTATAAAACTTCATCTAGCAGGCTATGAAATTTTGACAGAAAAGGATGACATAATCAAAATAAATGGCCTTTTGTTTCTTCATCCTTTTCTTTTGACGTTTCACAGCCAACTAGATGAAATTTTATAATAAACACCCCGTATGGGACCTAATATATGACACCACACCAAACGTTAACAGACTGATATTTTTGATATTTTATTTGATGGATCATTCGAGGATTATTCGTAGACCAGTGTCGGGTGTTTTAACTATTAGAGCCATGTTTGGTTGAAAAAGAACTTTCGTAGGTCCAGCCAATGTATTTTAAGTAATCAGGGTTTTGGTAGTATCTGTTTTGGGATTCCTCACAAAATAAGCCTTCTCTGACACTGCTCTTCGCTTAGTTTCTGGGTTTTCCGAAATTTATTTGCTTTATATTAGTATGTCTTCAAAACTCTATGGGGGCTAGTACAGTTGAGGGAAGTCGCTATTACTCATTTTTTTCGAAAAATTTCTTTAGGAATCAATAGAATAGACCAAATAGAAAATTATAGGTGTTGGAAAAACTTAAAAACATTTATAATAATATCAATTTTTAGAATAAATATAACAAATGTCGCTTACCTGAAACAAACTATACAATGGAAGTTTACTTGGAGGTTATGTTAAAACACTGTCATGGGAAATTGAAACGACATTTGTCACAAATGTCAACAAGTGACATTTTTGAGAAACTCTGCGTATACTTGTAAATAATGTAGATTATCTTGAAAAATATGGTAAAACGCACTACTTTAGAGTTTAGTCGTTTCTATTCCAAACTAACCTAACCAAACTCATAGAAACCTGATCAAAGTAACCTGATCAAAGGAGAAACATAACTGAACTAACCTAACCAAAAGAAAACTAGAACTGAACTAACCTAAACTAACCTGATCAAAGGAAAAACATAACTGAACTAACCTAACCAAAGGAAAACTAGGACTGAACTAACTTGAACCAACCTGAAGTAACTTTATCTAACCTAACCAAAAGATTTCTCATAGAAAAACAAAGCGGCCCTAACGGGCCACTTTTCCCTTTATAGCAACGTAGGTCTGTATGGCCAAAGCGGCCCTAACGGGCCGCTTTGTCGTTAATTAAACTGATCAGAGAACAAATTTAACTTTTACCATATTTTTCAAAATAGTCTACATTACTTACAAGGTTACTCAGAGTTTTTCGCCAATGTCACTTGTTGACATTTGTGACAAATGTCGTTTAAATTTATATCCCCATGACAGTGTTTAGTTTGTTTCAGGTAAGCGAACTTTATTATTATATTTATTCTAAAAATTGATATTATTATAAATGTTTTTTAAGTTCTACCACCACCTATAATTTTCTATTTTGTACATTTTATTACTTCCTAAAGAAAATGTTCGAAAAAAATGAGTAATAACGATTTCCCTCAAGTGTACCAGAGCCACTCTATGAACTAAACTGCGTGAGACCGGTAGTTCCTGAGAACATTTAGTAATTGAAGCCGATGGATCTACTTCAAAAATTCCTAGTATGCTTACTTCATTTGTTCGTTTTCATCCTTACGTAAAGTAGACAAATTGTTTTGTTTATGGCACACACTGTACTTGGCTAAAGCTGAAATTCCACTTCTAAAAAAAAATAATTAAAATTTCTAATTTAAATTTCAATTTAAGCGACCATGTGACGTCACTTATGCTAATGTACCACATAATACCACAAGGTGGCGCCCACAAGAAGATGACGTTCCACAAATTTGTCAACAGAAAAAAATCGTGCTTTCTTCTCTTTACTGAATTGAGCGAACAAGAATGGACATATTTTATACATATAATGTGATTGTGCTCACTGCGGACGTAGAGAGAAAGAAAGCAGGCTGTGTTGTTATGACGAAGATATATTTTTGTTTGTTGTCAGTTGTGTCAGATCAGAAGTCGACTTTTGATAATTTCACAGTTTGTATCCAAAAGGCATGGAAAGTCTCAATAAGGAGAGGTTGAGCTAGATTGGCGGTAAAGCTGGTGCTACAGAAACCAACACATACAGTGTGTCCAAGATTCGATTCTCTATACAGTGATCTGGCTTCTGGTAAGAGCGCAGTGCAAAGGTTAAATGGGGAATGTTTTAGGGAATTTAATGGGAATTCGAAATATAAACATGCCCACACATTTTCTGTACAGAATTTAGAAGAGTTTATTTTTCGTTGTCTAAAAAAGTCCGAAAATGTACGGGCACGTGCCGCCTCATTTTTAGGCATACCGAATATGTACGTGCACGTACTTATTCGCAGCTGGTGCTACAGAAACCAACACATACAGTGTGTCCAAGATTCGATTCTCTATACAGTGATCTGGCTTCTGGTAAGAGCGCACTGCAAAGGTTAAATGGGGAATGTTTTAGGGAATTTAATGGAAATTCGAAATATAAATATGCCCACACATTTTCTGTACAGAATTTAGCAGTGTTTATTTTTTGTTATCTAATATAAGCTTAAAATGTACGGGTACGTAAACGTGCCCACACATTTTCTGTACAGAATTTAGAAGTGTTTATTTTTCGTTGTCTAAAAAAGTCCGAAAATGTACGGGCACGTGCCGCCTCATTTTTAGGCATACCGAATATGTACGTGCACGTACATATTCGCAGCTGGTGCTACAGAAACCAACACATACAGTGTGTCCAAGATTCGATTCTCTATACAGGGATCTAGCTTCTGGTAAGAGCTACTGCAAAGGTTAAATGGGGAATGTTTTAGGGAATTTAATGGGAATTCGAAATATAAATATGCCCACACATTTTCTGTACAGAATTTAGCAGTGTTTATTTTTTGTTATCTAATACCGGGTGTCCAGCAGAATCCTGGATTAACATGGGAAATCGGTTTTTATTTTTTTGCGCCTGTACGGTTGATTTGATTGAAAAACTTTTAACAGTAAAGTTGTAGAGTTTATAGTCAGTTATCATCCTGTAATTTTTTCAATACCACAGTTTTGGCTATTTTTTGGAAAAACGCCTCAAAAAGTGCAAAAATTTGAATTTGGCGCGTCACGCCCACCATCATGTGCAGTGTCGCCAACATAATAATTTCTTATGTCAGACTGAGAGCCGATTTTCCTTTCTTATTTATTTTGAGGGACTTGTGACGCTTTTATTTTATAATATTAATTTACTAACAAGGGTTATTGGGAATGTTAAGCACTGATTAGTTCTTGTTTGTTAATTGGAATCTCTGGAACTTACTAAAAGAAAATCGTTACTTAATACCTTACTTCAGAAAGAGCGAAAGGAGGTGAATAGTAAGTAATCGAGCAGGAGCACTAGCGGGCCGCCAGCAACAGTGAAGATGGGGTAGGTTCAATACGATATTGGTTGTATTATTTTATATCCCGATAGGCGCCACGTGATTTCCGGAAGACGCCAGGTCCTGAGAAGGATGTTATGCCGTACAGGAATATACCAATCACGAAATATATCCCTCTTTCACTACCACTTTCCTAACTACTCTGATTTAAATTTACTTTTAATAAAAAAAATGAAAATAAGAAACTATAAATCAGAATCCGCATGAAATTAAAGCAAAATTGTTTGAGGACAAATAACACTGTTTCTATTGATAGATTGGTTAACAAATTAAGGAAAGGCAATTCAAATAAAATTTGAAATGCTATAAAGCAATTAAACACAAAATTTAAGGTAATTGCAATATTCTCGAATATATGGTGAAGGAACTTTATGTATTAATGAATATGAATTATTACAAATCAATACGGCTCTCAATAATCAATTAATTAGGGACGGAGCTCAGGGTTTATGGCCATAAACTTACACAGGGTAGCTTCCGTAGCTTACCAACTAATGACTAACGCTGTAATGTTAGAGTGATTATTGAATACCTGATCAAATCTAACTTTAAATACCTGAAAATTGAAATTTACTTAATAACGATAAATACTAAAGTGAGGAATCACGAGCCCTCAATATCTGTCCTCAAAATTACACAACACAATACGGTACAAGACATAAAGGGTGCGGTACATAAAAGATTCGTAACTGTACAGACGTAGTGCTGTCCAATACCTAGCAAAAGTTAATTCTTTATAAATAAATTAAAGTGTGTGAAGCACAAACAAATTGAAGATCTGAGAGAACTTACTACTCAGTAAATTGTCATAAAAATTGATCAAAAAAAAATTAACAAGAATCGCTTACTTGGGGCCTCAATACTATCAAAAAAAAAATACTACTTTAAATTGTTATGGTGACGGCAAGAAGTAAAGTTAATAATTAAAATTGATAAGATAGAAAAAGTTACGTTAGTCGGTTCAACGCTCAGCCACTATCGTCGCCCATTTACAACATAACAAATTGGAAAGCTCTCACTCTAAACTATCCCCTTATCGCGGATCAGGGTCGTCCTGAAGAGCAGCTATCCGAAGGTCTCTGATGAGGAGCAGGCCTCCAGGAACGGCGTGGATGTTCCAAAAATGCGCCGACAAGGCACGTGGACGGCGGAAGAACGTCAGACGTAGAAGCCCGTTAATACAAAAAAAAACGTGGACGTAGCAGAAGCCCGTCAAAAAAATAAAACCCCTATAGAAACACGTGAATTAGCACGGAAAACTACAGAATATTCCATTAAATGGAGCTACACATACCTGCAAGGTTGACAAACGGGGCAAGGTGATGACGTTGGCGGCGTGGATTGCTTTTTATCCCTCCAAGAGGTAAAGGTAGAGCGGCGTAAATCGACAATAATCCTCTCCACGAGGATCCGGAAAAACTTCAAAAAGCAACTACCATTTGGAATATGCCCTGGTCTTGATCCTCCAAAGAGTATTGAGATGAAAATCACTCAAAGTAGACCACGAGGACATTTGCAAATCACGGCCAGCACGACGGGATTCTGGCTCACGCCCCAGAAGTCAGAATCAAAAAATCAAAAGTCAATGTCCTGCCCTTTTATACCCACGAGTGACCTTCATAACCCTTCCGCAAGGATGCCCAAAACGCCACAAACAAATATGCACATGCTCGACCCACGATGACGTCACGAAGAGTAGCCGAAAACAAACAGCTGAAAATAGTAAAAAAAGGAGACAGAAGAAATGCGGGACAGCAAAACAGGAAGAAGTATCCCATTAGTAATGGCCAATTAGTCCGACCTCAAGGAACGTAACATCAATCTCCACGAAATCAAAACTGACAATAAGTACCTTTTAGTACTCTGGTGACGTCAGAATACGGTATGGGAGAATTGGACGATGACAGACGGCGCCATCCATCGAAGAGAACGCTGTCGGGAGCTTCGCCGATATCGCTCGGAATATGAGTCTCTCTCGCTCTAGCTCGCTAAGATGTGGGAAGATGGTCTATGTCCGGGGCGCTCGGATGTAATTACCGAACTTCGCAATTGTCACTAATGAGTGATGGCTAAGTGACAGTGACACTATTTGGCAATTTTGCACGATTTTATTACTTAACCCCACTTCCAAACATCGTAACATAAACATAAGCAAACGAACCCCCAATCCAGATTTACAGAAAACCTACAATAACGATGGAAACGCACACTCCTGGCCGATTGGCCATGGCAATTTCACCACAATCCTCCGATCCTCCAAGTCCAGGAAAACAATAAAAATAGAGGTAGGTACATTCATGAAAGGGTCCCCAAATGGGAAAACTCAGCTTGAAATTCCAGCTAACAGGCGACACCTTCCACTTATAAAACAATGTGAGCTAATGCCGGGCTGTCCACACTCTTCTCAACCCAGAAAGGTAAACTCAGGCATCATGAAACAGAACTTAATAGAAGGCGATACATTCTCAGTCAAAAAGGGCAGATAACCACGGTGATATTGGAAATTACTGAACTAGGTACACAATAAAACTCTGACCTAATGGGCGAAAACCATAATTACCCCAAATAAGGTAAGTGCATAAATTTCACAATGTTACAGACTATCATGTAGTAATTAACGTGATTATGCAGAGAAAATTAACTGAAAACCTGACGATAATGTTCTTAAATTATAGGTAAGTAAAAGTTACGTTTATAATTATCATAATTAGTAAAAGGAAAATCATTCCAATTTGTGTATGGCTGGTTGTCTAATTCATTTTAGTTTAGCAATACGACAACCACGATGACATGACAATTTGTCTCTTGTCACCAATTAAGGGTGTTCGTTGTTGTTGTTGTTATTGAGGTGAATTCATCTATCTCCAAATGTTTTACTTCAAAAGTGTCTATTTTGCAGTGCTGTGTGACGCGAGGCCCCATCCTGCATGTAAAAAACCCTTGCTAAGTGCTGGACTCTTCTATGACAGACAAAATCTCATTGGAAAACCAAATACAGCGCGCCCCAAAATGCCTATCCACACATTGACAACTTCTGGACGTTGGTCTCGGTTGTCCTGCACTGTATGTGGATTTTAGAGAGTCCAAACTCATTCATTTTGTTGATTTGAGGGACCCATTAATCCAAATTAACATTCATTGGTGGAACAAATGTTTATAGCAAATAAGCAAGACCAGTAAGCAGATAGCGATGGATGTTTGATCTGCTAAGACCAGTTTCTTTCATGTTTTACCTATGTATCTGGAGACTATAGTGCCTGTGAAAAAAACTCTTTTCCGTGACAACAAATCTTGCCAAACTGGCCACAAACAACTTGAAAAACTGGCCAAAAATTGGTTTCATTCCAATCGATTGCTGCTGAATGCAAGACACAGAGGATGGTGTTTGCATTGAGGGAGATTGGAACCGTAAATGACCACGTATCCCAGGTTAAATTTCTTGGGGTTCTTGTGGATGAGAGTGCCAAATGGGATTTACACACTGATAACTTGGCTTCAAGACCCAATACAAGTTTGTACCTGCTACGTCAGCTTTCAGATAGGATATCTCGTACGGTACTTAGATCGGCTTACTTTGCATCTTCTCATGCATGGCTCTCTTATGCTGTAGTTGTGTGGGGCCATGCCTCGGGGGCTAAGCGTTTGTTCGGGCTTCAGCAAAGAGCGGTCAGATTGTTGGCTGGCCTGGGCTACAGGGATGACTGCAGAGCGCACTTCAGAGAGCTAGGCATACTAACCCTGCCCTCCATGTTTATATTGGAGAATTTGCTGTTTGTGAAAAATAACATGTATCTGTTTTCTGCTCACGAGGACATGCATGCTTACCTTACTAAAGGCCGAAAAAGTTTAATAACCTCATATTGTCGTTTGAGAAGGTGCCAGAATGGTCCTGGCTACTGGGCGGTAAAATATTTCAACTGCCCATAAAAATTAAAGCATTGACAGTGGATAGTTTCCGAAAGGAAATTAAGCAAATTTTAATGGTAAATGTTTTTTATTGTGATGAAGAGTACTTTAAATATTTTAATCAAAATTATTAATTTTTTTTTCTTCTCTCTGTATAGTCTATTTTAGGATGTTGACTGTAAGCTTTTAGTATTAAGTAAATAATGGCATCTGGACTGAATTTATTTAAATTTAATTTGTAGACTATTCTATTTTTGAGGTATGTACATTGCTGTTTTGGTGATTGTAAACATGAATAAATTTGAATTGAATTGAATTGAATCTTAATAAAGGTGATAGTGTTTTTATAGGAATAATTGTTGTTATCTGTGTTATTACCCAAATTTATGTTACATTTCTTTTTCATGTCCACTTGTTAATTTCTTCTGTTAAGAAATTTATGTATAGATTGATTATGGAAATATACTTATTTTGGTACTTCTCGCATCCACTTTTTCACACACAATTTCCCCGAAATAAAAATGTAATGTATACAGAAACCTTGTATTTATTGATATTAAAAGTAAGGAAATTAGGAACCATTTTGTTGATACAGTGTAAAATTTTATTTTTATTATTTCTTATTTAAATGTTTCATTAGTTATGAATTTTGAGGAGAGAAAACTTGTTTTAAAACAATACTGGGCTGGTAATTCCTTTGCTCAAATTTGAGACAACATTGTTGCATTGTTTCCTGAACAACCAATACCAGCATGCAGTTCACTTCAGGTGGTGGTTGCTCGTTTTGAGGAAACTGGGAGTATTAAGCCGATATGTTCCTGTGAGCGAAAGCGACGACTTCAAGCTGGTGCGGCTCCAGAGGATGAAAATGTGGCAAAACTTGTTGTTCTTGCTACAGTAAACGATGAGCCTTCCAGGAGTATTCGACAGATTGGCCAAGAAACTGGACTTAGTAGACCGACCATCCATAATTATCTGCAAAAAGAAGGTTTTGAAAGCTACAAACAAGAGAACCATCAACAACTTGTACCGACCCACCTTATCCCCCCAATGGAGTTTTGTGAAATCCTAACCGAAAAAATTATTGCAGCCCCAAGATTTGTTAGAAACATTTGTTTCATGGATGAATGCTAATTTGGATTGACTGGCTCTTCAAATCAACAAAATGATCGGATTTGGGCACTCCAAAACCCACATATAGTGCATGACAATTGGGACCAACATCGAGCAACTGTAACGTGTGGATCGGCATTTTGGGGCGCCATGTTATAGGTCCATTTTTCATTGATTGCAGTTTGAACGCCAACAAATCTGGTAATATGCTTCGCAATGACATTTTGCCTGCTGTAGAAGCCATCCAGCCATTAGAACGGGTTTTTTACATGCAAGATGGGGCGTCACTTGGAATGAAACCAATTTTTGGCCAGTTTTTCAAGTTGTTTGTGGCCAGTTTGGCAAGATTTGTTGTCACTGAAAAGAGTTTTTTTCACAGGCACTATAGTCTCCAGATACATAGATAAAACATGAAAGAAACTGGTCTTAGCAGATCAAACATCCATCGCTATGTGCTTACTGGTCTTGCTTATTTGCTATAAACATTTCTTCCACCAATGAATGTTAATTTGGATTAATGGGTCCCTCAAATCAACAAAATGAATGAATTTGGACTCTCTAAAATCCACATACAGTGCAGGACAACCGAGACCAACGTCGAGAAGTTGTCAAGCGGATTGGCATTTTGAGGCGCGCTGTAATTGGTTTTCCAATGAGATTTTGTCTGTCATAGAAGAGTCCAGCACTTATCAAGGATTTTTTACATGCAGGATGGGGCCTCGCGTCACACAGCACTGCAAAATAGACACTTTTGAAGTAAAACATTTGGAGATAGATGAATTCACCTCAATAACAACAACAACAACGAACACCCTTAATTGGTGACAAGAGACAAATTGTCATGTCATCGTGGTTGTCGTATTGCTAAACTAAACTGAATTAGACAACCAGCCATACACAAATTGGAATGATTTTCCTTTTACTAATTATGATAATTATAAACGTAACTTTTACTTACCTATAATTTAAGAACATTATCGTCAGGTTTTCAGTTCATTTTCTCTGCATAATCACGTTAATTACTACATGATAGTCCCTCAAAATAAATAAGAAAGGAAAATCGGCTCTGAGTCTGACATAAGAAATTATTATGTTGGCGACACTGCACATGATGGTGGGCGTGACGCGCCAAATTCAATTTTTTGCACTTTTCGAGGCGTTTTTCCAAAAAATAGCCAAAACTGTGGTATTGAAAAAATTACAGGATGATAACTGACTATAAACTCTACAATTTTACTCTTAAAAGTTTTTCAATCAAATCAACCGTACAGGCGCAAAAAAATAAAAACCGATTTCCCATGTTAATCTCCTATGTCCAGGGTTCTGCTGGACACCCGGTATAAGCTTAAAATGTACGGGTACGTAAACGTGCCCACACATTTTCTGTACAGAATTTAGAAGTGTTTATTTTTCGTTGTCTAAAAAAGTCCGAAAATGTACGGGCACGTGCCGCTTCATTTTTAGGCATACTGAATATGTACGTGCACGTACATATTCGCAGCTGGTGCTACAGAAACCAACACATACAAGATTCGATTCTCTATACAGGAATCTCGCTTCTGGTAAGAGCTACTGCAAAGGTTAAATGGGGAATGTTTTAGGGAATTTAATGAGCAATACAACACCGTTTTAATAACGTTCAATTTTTGAGTTATAACCGAAAAACAAAAAACGTGCATTTTCGAAAAAGTGCTGTATTTTCTTTAATTTGAAAAATTTCAAAATTCGGCACAAACATTGTTAGAGCAACTTTTCAAGGAGCATCTTCCTGTGCAATTAGTTTTCAATTCTGACGTTTCGGTTTCGAGATACCATAATCAACTTCTTTTATTCTTATGGTCGCCATTTTGTTTTTTCATCTTGTTGGAAGGAGCACATTTCTTGCTTTAAAATGATGTATAACACTTTATGAAAATATTTTGTTCTAATGTGAAAAAAGCCAAAAAATTGTTTTTTTCTCAGTTGACCTTGACTTTGGCAGCAAAAAATTGCTTAATTGTTTTTTTTTTGTTTTCTAAATGTCAAGTTTTTGTTCATATATAAAATAGACAACCTTTATTAACTTTAGAAAACAAAAAAGTGTACCTAATGTACGTATTGCTCTCGCATAATTTGGTTTGGATTTTGAAGATATTTGATCATTATTACAACTACGTTAAATGAAAATTCTAAACTATTACAAAATGTAAAGAATGTAATAAAATCCTAAATTGACAATGAACGCAACTTAATCCTAATCTGGCAAATTCTCAAAATGCCTTCCGTTCACTCGACGACACTTTTCGCAATTCTTTAACACCTTCTTTGTCACTCTTCCAGGTGTATTTCTGTTTATCATTGCAAAAGTATTTGCTACTCTCTCTCGGAGAACATCTACGTTTGCAGGAGGTTCAAACTCATAAATCTCATTTTTAGCATGACTTCAAAGATAAAAATCCAAGGGGGAAAGATCTGGGGATCCAGCTGGCCATGGGATTGGACCATTTAATGAAATAATATTATTGCCAAAATTTTCTCTAAGAAAATCCATAACAAGCACTGTGTTATACGCAGGACAGCCATCCTGTTGAAAGTATATTTTTCTAAAGTCAGCTTCATCTGGCACAATTTCTCGAATAGCTGGTAAGATTTCATTTCTCAAAAGATTTAAATACCGTCTTCCATGAAGATTATAATTAAATGTAAATTGCCCTATGAGTCTATTTCGTAAAATAGGAGACAGAGCTCAGTCCCTTCCCTACTTTATTATAAAATTAATATTATTATACATACCAATAATTCCACACCAAATGTTAAAACCAAATTTTGGTGAAAGCTTCTTTCAGCAATCTCGTGGCGATTTTCTGCAGCCCAAAAATGTCGGTTGTGCTTATTAAAAACACCACAATTAGTAATTCTGCTTTCATCAGTCCATACAACCAAATTGGAAAATTCCGGATCCTCATTACATTTATTAATGTACCAGTCCGAGAAACGCATTTTTCTGGGATAATCGGTCTCTAAAAGCCCTTGTACAATTGTTGGTTTGTAAGGGTGATACCCACACTTTTTAAGAACCTGGTGCACAGTTGATTTCGGTAGGTTTATATCTTGTCCTACCATTCTAAAAGACGCGGTTGGGTTTTCGTTAAAAGCTTGCAAAATATTCCAATTCCGGTTTTCATTATAAAGACGGTATGGTCTCCTCGGTTGTTCAAAGGCACCGTATTCCAATAAATTAACAACTAGATTTCTAAAATGTGTCTTGTGAGGTTGGCGATGTTCTGGATAAGTCTCCAAATACCTAGCTGAAGACACGTCTGCGTTTCTGCTGGACTGGAGATACAGTGCCAGCATGTCAAATTTCTCTTCATTTGAATACTGATTTTGTGCCATTTCAAGAAAATTTTAATTATAAGGACAATCAAAATGCCTAAATTTGCAACAATTTTGAGGAAATGACATTGGGTGAGTACCAATTGTTTTTTTACGGCAAATGGCTGTCAAAGTCAAGGCCAACTTAGAAAAAAACAATTTTTTGGCTTTTTTCACATTAAAACAAAATATTTTCATAAATTGTTATACATCATTTTAAAGCAAAAAATGTGCTCTTTTCAACAAGATGAAAAAACGAAAAGGCGACCATAAGAAAAAAAGAAGTTGATGATGGTATCTCGAAACCGAGACGTCAGAATTGAAAACTAATTGCACAGGAAGATGCTCCTTGAAAAGTTGCTCTAACGATGTTTGTGCCGAATTTTGAAATTTTTCAAATTAGAGAAAATACAGCACGATTTCGAATTCGGTTTTTCGGTTATAACTCAAAAATAAAACAAAAATTGAACGTTATTAAAACGGTGTTGTATTACCCATTAAATTCCCTAAAACATTCCCCATTTAACCTTTGCAGTAGCTCTTACCAGAAGCGAGATCCCTGTATAGAGAATCGAATCTTGGACACATTGTATAGGTTCGGGAATGTCAGCCTTTTTCCGACTGGTATGGCAACAGAAAAAGGGGCAACGGGCTTAAGAGAAAATATAAGTATGTCCATCAAGTCTAGATTCCATCAAGTCAGAGCTTTTTCAAAGCAACACGCTATTCTTTACAATCCTTCAAAGTCGAAGGTTTTTCTGATGGTATTATTAGTAAACTCTGGATTGGATTTATAAGTGCTCAAGAGACATGAAGGTTGGCGATCAGGTTTTCTGGCAGAAGGCTACATTGAGGACACCTTTGCCCATAAAATAGAGATGTCTCGTAAAATACTTGGTGAATGCGTCGTGACAATATTATATTATAGCTCTAGCAAAGTAAGTTATTGAGTTCGACAGCTGAATCAGCCGTAGTTACTTCAGAGGCAAATGAAAACCAGGGAAAAAACTATTGTAATTTCATCAGTGAGTTGCAGAATGCAATTGAGTAGTTTTAATAATAATTGTAATTTGTTTGTTATCTTGAAACAATAAATGCGTGATAACGTTATTTCTTATATTACTGGTCCAGTGTGTATTTTGTTAGCAAATGATTTCAGCGAGAAAATTAGTGAAATACGTTTTTTATTTGGATACTTGAGGGAACAAAATGTGAAATAGAAAACAAAGTATGAAATGGTGTTTTAGGCTAGATTGTAGAAAAATTACTATTTTATAAATGACGCTCTATTCTGGTTATTTCGAATCTATCCAATAAATAACAGAAACTTAAGTAAGATCATGTCAGGGTCAAAAAACTAAAAATAGCTCTTTGTCTAGCTGACGTGAAGTCAGTATTAATGATAGAGTCATAACCATAGAGGATTTATCAAGATAGAGGTCTTTATTTACATTTTTCAATATTGGCGTGATAAACCAACCCTCCAAACAGTGTTGCCAGGATTACTTTGCTAGTAAATTGGCACATCCTTTTTTTTAATATCTTGCGAATCTTTACACCACGAGATTACTATAATATCTATTGCTGCCCTCCATAATATCTACTCTGTCCAAATAATTTTTGAATGGTTATATAATAAATTTAACACTTATGACGATAAAAGAAAAAAAATACGTGCAAAATGGCCAACTGATCACAATCGGCAACATTGCAGAATCCTGTGACACGTGGTTTATGTCAGTTTATGACAATTATTTCATGGATTTTTTTTGAGAGTTTACCGCCGACTTTTTCGCTCTTAGCAATCGTTTCTGTGTTTTAAGTTGTTTGTTAGCCATGGTAAGACAATGTTTTGTGTGTAGAACTTGGGATTATAAAAATATCTCTAGGAAATTATGTTTTCACCGGTAAGTTCATTTGTGTTTTGTGGTTATGTTGTTACTCGGCTCTTAGACATTAGCCATTAGCGTCGTTTGTAGGTGTATTCTATTATTAATCTTTAATCTAAAAAAACTCAATAAATGGGAATAGTAGGTATGTATCAAAAATCATTTAAATATAAACATATTTGAATGTTTTGGTCTGCAAAAAAATGCAGACGCATGCTGCGTAAAAATCGTATACTTATTTCCTTAAAAAATAATACGCCTATGTGTGCTTATATTATCTGGAGATGTCTCCTTGGAGATTCAAATTTCGCCATATTGTTTTTAGCATTTCTGCTTCCCCTCTACCCGAACAACCCGCAAGCCTCCAAGTATGCGGTTTGTATATCATGCCAAGTAAACAAATACCAATTTATGATTAACTCGCGGCGTCTATTTATGTACTCCATTGTCAATGATCATAACCATAAGCGACGTCAGAATCTTTTGGCGCATGTTTAAATAAGTGGATAGAAATGTTGAATTTATTTTATTTTCTGTAACTCTGTCCTTTATGTAATTGTTTCTTTGTTTCAAGGGTTTTTTCTTAATGCACAAATTGAATAGTGGAGAGAAAAACAATAAATTTTACTATGCTAAAACACCGGATTGAACGGAAGTGTAGAAAGTTATTTGGGCGGATAGAAATTATTAATAATTTTTTACCAAAGTTTTAAGAATACGAGATTTTTCGATTCTATATCAGAATACAATTTGATGAAGGACATGAGTTTTATAAAAAAAATCCTTAACGATTCTTGATGTTATACGTCGAAGTCTTGCTTCTTTTGAAATAGTTCGTGTATGACAACACGTCATGTACTACTTTTTGTAGGGGAGGAAAATAATAATTTTAATTTTTTTATTCTTCACGAAAATAAGCCAAAGAAGTTTTAAATTTTTCCACTTCATATCAGACCACCAGAATAAGAAGATTGATCAAGGATAGGAATTTTATAAGAAAAAATTGATTGATTATTGAGATTTGTATGGTCTTATAAGTGTTCATCTTGCTTCTTCTCCAATAGCCAGGTAAAATAACACGTCATCTCTCTTTGCAGGAGAGTTAAATGGGAAATTTTGGCTTCTTATTTATCACCAAAATAAACAAAGAGAGCTTTAAGAATATAAGGCTTTGATTCAATAACTGCATCTCAGTCAATCTGCCTATTCTGTTTGATGATGCAAATGAATTTTATGAAAAAAACCTTATAGATTAGTTGTATATATTAAATCTGAGCAAATTTTATCTATTCTCGTTTTAAAAGCTAATACCAAATTGAATTTTGTTCTTTGACTGTGACTGGATAGTAGGTGCGATATCCACCACCAAGAGAACCGATTTATCTGTTTCTTTTTCCCCTGTGAACTGGACGTGTGAGTAGTGATCGTTTAATATGTTTAGTGTTTTTCTGTTTGGTTGAAAGACAAGACTGTGATCATAGCACCAACATACTTTTGAAGAAATGGGGGCTGGAACTCAAACTTCGACAAGAATTCGTCCAATAGGACGTCAGCTACCATTTGGCACAAGATTGATAGAAAAATTGCCAGTTGAAGAAACATTAGGTGGGATCTCTAGTTACTCTAGGAATTGATTTATGTTCGCACTGATTTGTTGCCAGCATCGGTGGAATGGTGAAAAGATGTTTCTGTAGAGGGACACAACATCAAAACTGATGTGAGTGTGTTATGGTGGGAACAGGGGCGGGCTGATTGGCCTCATTAGCTAAATCAGCATTGGTCATGATTAGGACGACTTGCGAAGACCTCGGACTATTTTCTGATGATGCCAGAATGATTTGAGTTCCTTACAAAAAATCGTTAAAGCGATAAAACTTCTCTATTAAGTGAATACAGCATATCTAGCCCAAATGAGGAACATAGTCTTACGTGTCCTTAACTAACTTCAGTAGTTAAGGTCAATGAATCACAAGTAGATAATTGAGTACATGACAATGTAGGTATTCAAGTATCTTGTAGACGATTATTCTCTATACTGAAGTTAGTTAAAGACACTATAACCTAAGTATGTAGTGTGTAAGTACGGGGTGTTCATTATAAAACTTCATCTAGCAGGCTATGAAATTTTGACAGAAAATCCTTATCCTTTGCCATATTTCACAGCCAACTAGATGAAGTTTTATAATGAACACCCCGTATATAGGGTGTAACTTAAGTATATAGACCACTATAACCTAAGTATACAGGGTGATTCACGGTGATGGTACCTTAGATGTATCTGGAGAACGGCTTCACATATTTATTTCAACTTTTGTGTGTGGCCACAAATGCGTCCAAACTCTATTTCTAAAATATTTTCACCTTTGCGCTGTTTTGCCGGTTCAGCTGAAAAAGAGTACCAACTTTCGTGTTTTAATTGGATTACCATGTAGTAAAAGTTATTTTCGGATTCCTCATATATTTCCTTATGACACCTCTGTAACATTCCTATATCTATCTCACACCGTTTCGCAGATATTTAATAATTTCATGTTTTCATATTCAAAAATAGGACTCAAAATAATAAATTAAATCTCACGACCCGAAAGATTTAACGATATGAGTGCGGGGACTTCGTTAGCCAGAACTATGTGCATGACTAGCATATGGGCAGTTAGTGACAAAAACCTAAAGGGCGGGCCACAATTAACTTTCATTCGTCAGAAAATAAAAATTGACAAACGTTCGTTTTTTGAAATACCACCACCTGTGGATTGTTCGCAGATTTGACCCCTTTTTGCAGTGTGGGTCATACAAAAATGGCTGCCAGATTTGCAGAAATTGACGTTTACTTTTTCTCACTCAAAGTGAGTTGGCCCAAATAAACCAATTAACCTCAGGGTTTTCTTAGGTTTTTGCCACCAGGCCACCCAGTCCAGTCCGCCCCTTGGTGGGAGGATTAATCCCTTTGTGATGTAGGTAAAACAAAATTATCTTATAGAAAATATTGTTTGCTTTGATTGTGGGATTTTGTAATAATGTCTGTCAAACTTGCGGCAATCTTGCTCTATCAGCGCAGCAATAGGTTTATGAATTTTTAGGAGTCCATAGAACTTGGGTGAACTTGTTTCGCTTCCTTCTTTATGAGCAATTCCCTTTCCCTGAAGCTGGACATGAGTCTACTACAGTTTTCGTGGTAAGCGTTTGTAGCATCACTTGGAAGCTGACTGTAGTGAGCTGTATGTATAAGTATGTCAAGAGATTCTGTTAAACATTCATCTTTGTAATAATTACAGTAACATTGCTTTTATCAGCTCTGGTCACTATCAGTTCTTTATCATTTTTTAAAATGGTTCTGTTATAATATTCATTAAGGTGTTTGTTTTGTTGAAAATTAGAGAATTAAAAAACTTTGTCAGTATATCAGTAAACTTGGCTCTAAATTTTAAACCACATTTATATGATTCTTTGGTTTAATGTTTTATCAAACAAGAACCTACCCTTAATCGATTGTGAGAAAACTACTCAGTATGAACTATCCTATATAATGTTATAAATATTAAATTAAACTTACTCTTTAAACTGAAAACACACAACAGCAGGTAGCTGGCTGTGGCCAGGACATTCCACGTTAGAGTCCAAATTGCAAAAAGTATGTAAAACTGTGTTTTGCTCTGGTTTCTTGAGGGATAGTACCTCAACAGTACCAAGGCCCGGAGGCTTACATAAAAAGGTGCGTCCTTTTGAGCAGTATACATATCTGGCATAGACGTCCGCTATCTGTTAAAAAAAAAAGGTTTAGATCACAGTCAGGTTAAGAAATACTAACTAAGTAATAGTTCGATAGAGCTTATTCGATTAGACTGCTAATTACAGGGCCTAGTAAATGTAAAAGTTTGTGAGTGGTGAGCTTTTTATACTCCTAAACAAAACTCGTCTGTATTCTCCAATCTGATTGGCCAGTGCATTTATTAAAATTTAAGAGATCAGTTTAATATATTATTAGAAAGAAAAAGTTTTTTGAAGTTTAACCTTTATTTTAACCTATATTATTACCCATTTCACGTCCATCTGTTACAGTTCCCACAGGACATACATTTAATCTATTTGACCACGGTGTGGCCAGGCTGCCACTAGAAGATTTCAATGTCCGAAGTCACTTCATTAGGTTAGTGGTTACTTTTGATTACAACCGTAGAAGATTTCAATGTCCGAAGTCGTTTCATTAGGTTTAATAAATATATTATATAATAATAAATATATTACTTTAATAAATTTCTTTTACATTCTCTTGAGGTTGGTTTTCTTTATAAGTTTTATGCTCTCTGTCTCTCTCTCTTTATTAGCACCAGTACACACAGTTTATTTGTCTCTTTTAGTGATGTCCCAAAATAAGAATGTATTTAATAGTAGATTATGTCACTAGGAGTAAAAGTGGGTCTTTTCGTGCTGAGCCCAGAGCTTGACGGCCGAAGCGAAGCTGAGGCCTGCAACTGGGCGAAGCACAAAAAGACCTTTTACTCCGAGTAACATATACTATTTTTTTTTCAAGCATGCAAGAAATAAGAAACCTATTTAAAAGTGGTTCAGTTTTGCAATTTTCTCTCATCCTCTTTAAGCGGGTTTAGGTACTTACCCAATTAGTGGTGTATATTATTTGTAAAATACATAGAATATGTTAGAATGGTAGTTTTCAATGTTCAATGGTTTTAATGTATTAAATAATAACCAATGATTATGGTAAACTAAGAATTTGTAGCATTTTTTCTATACTAAATTAATAAATGTCACATTGACGGATAAATATGATGACGCGCATGACATTTAACAGACGAATTCAGAATTCGAGAACCTATGCGATTTCGACTAATAACGGTTTCGGATGGTGCTCTTGAGTGCTCTGTGAGTATTTCTGTCCTTTGTTTTTTCAACAAGAATGTAAAGATGGCAATACACTCAGATCGGTTTATCTGGTGTCATCTATTATTAAAATAATTTTGGTGAATGAAAATCGTTTATATATGCGCCACCATGACACTAGCGGTGACTTTTGACTTTACTTTTACTGCCTAGGACTTTTTTGCTACTTTTTTGGTCTCAGGATTTGAAAGCCCACTTTAGGTGTACGTATGGAGAAAACAAATGACGTACTTTTAGTCCGCTTGAAAAAAAAAGTTTTTTTCACCTATCTCCAAATAAAAATAAAAATTCTGGAACACTTTTTTCTTTGTTTGGTTGGTTTATCTTACTTTAGTTTCTTTATGTTTTCTCTCTGTTCTCTTTTAAGTTTCTCGTTTCTCTTTTAAGTTTCAATTTTGTTTTTAACTTTCTGTACTTATCTTCTCTTAGTGTCTTAGTCACTGAGTGTCAGACAACAGGATTATGGTGCTTTTAAAAACAAATTGCTAAAATACGAGTTTTTTGCATACAAAGTATGCAAAGAACTAAACAGTTTTCTTTGAAGGGAAGTGACGTGAAGTGACAAATGCATGGCAGAAAATCGTTCTAATTCGATGCAACATTTTATAGTTTTTTCTTATTTCAAATTATTTACTACTTATTTTTATTTATGTCATTAGCTTTGCTTTCTTTCTGTCTCTTCTTGTATCTGTTTAACTCTCTCTTTCTATTCTTAGTGAGTCAAAATAACAATTGAGCTAAAGGTGTCCCTTTCTTTGCTCTAAATATCAAAATAAAGTCTCATCCTTTTTTTTTGTTTGTTTATTTCATTTTTCTTTTTAATGTAGTTACTCGTTTTTATTTTATTTATTTATTTTTCCGCTGTACCTCTCTTTCCTCAGTTAATCAACTTTGATAAAACAAAACAAAACGTGATTTTGGTCACGGTCTCAATACATTTAATTAAAATATTGTACGGTTACACGTGTTTCGCCCTATGGCATCATCAGACCTAAAATAACAAATAAAATGAACGAAATTCTCAAACTTTGATAAAGTTACTTCTTAATTTTGTATTATAATCTTTTTTACGATTCACCTAAAATTAGATTTATTGTTTTAAAATTTTTTGTTTTTCACTGTCAGAGAACATCCTTTTTGTTTGTGTGGCGCCATCTAGTCGACGGCTGATACTTCTACAAAGGACTTGCAAAAATACATGTGCAATGATCTAAACGGTTTTCTGTGAAGTCACAAATACGTGGCCGAAAATCGTTTTAATTTATTGTAACGTTTTTTTTGTTTTTTTTTCTTTACTTCAAATTATTTAGTTTTATTTTTATTTATTTTATCAACTTTTCGTTATTTCTTTCTCCTTTTTATTCGTTTCACTCTCTCTTTCTATTCTTCTTGAGTCAAAATAAGAATTGATCACGGAATTGAAATAAAGAATTTCCTTTCTCTCCCTCTTTCTAAAAAAAAATCTGAAACACTCTTCTGTTTTAATGTATTTTATTTGCTTGTTGTTTCATTTCTTTATTTTTTTTTGTATTTCACCAAACTTAACGATAAAATATCAATAGAACTTCACTCTAATCTTATCTATAAGATCTTATCATATTCTTAACATCATTCAAACAAGACAAAAAAAAAATAAATAATAAAAAAAAAGGAAATAAAGAAAAGGAATAAGTTCTGGAAACTTGTAGGTATATATGGTACATTATACGTACTCTGGGTTGGTGGGTACGGACGGGTATCTACCAACAACTGAACCTATTAAATCTAAATATAAAAGTAAATGTATAAAAAAAGAGCGCGCAGTATTCGGATCCCTAAAATTTAAATCGTCGAAAAAATGTTGAGACCTATCGACCTTGACTTCTAGAATAGGCTTCACGTCACAAACAAGACGCCCTTTCCCTACCAGAAACAAAAAAAAATACATAAAAACAATTTTCCAGACGGCGGTGCCTGTTCTGCTTCGTTTCTACTCTCCCTTATGTGCACTGGTGCACTAAACCTTATTGACATAACCATCTGTGAATAATCTTCCGTTTTGATGTTGCGATTACTTATTGAACTTTCAGCCAGCTTGCTGACCTACTTTTCTATATCGATCTATACACTTCCCGCGCGGGAGACAGCTATGTTTTACTTACAAAAATTGAAATGAATGCCTATACATTCGGGTGAGCGAATGCATTTATGCAAACATCAGCCAATCATTTTGAGCGATCCATACCATCATTTCGTCGCGACGCTGCACTGCCAATGGGGAAACCACCAAGCCCTTACCGATGCTCTCGTTATTTAGGGTAATAAAATTGTGGTCTGGGCTATTTTTGGAATTTATTTGACGGCTTTACAAGACAACTTTTTTGAAGTACATTCAGCATGACTGAGTGTCTCTTTGTCTGCATAGAAACAAAGGGTTTATTTGGGATGTTTCCTGTTTTAAATCGTTATAAAATGTGTTTATTATGGTATTTATTCTTTTTTATGGTGGGTTTCCCAACATTTTTATAAAACAAATGTTGTTTTTACTTTCAACGGGTTGTGTGCCCACTGCCCATTGCGTAATTTCCAATTTATACTTGTAGTCCTGAGGAAGATTGCAATATATAAATCGAAACGTCGATAAATTTTGAAACGAGAGCTGATTCTATACCCAAAATCTACCACTATCCATCACTAATAATAACAGTTGTCTGAGTGCAAACGAACTTACGGCCAAGCAAATGTCTTCTCGAAGAAACTCGATTAGTGCAATCAAACTTATCGCACAGTGTGATAACGCAATATATACCACTCCAAATTTATCTCCTTGCTCTTTGTTCAAAATTTGGAGATTTTCCAAACTCCTACACTCGTTACACGTATCAGAAGATCTGACCAAATTTTATGGTTTGTGGCAAAAAGAGAAGCAGAGGTAGATGCAGATATTTTGCCTAATAGTAGTGGTACAGCTTTATCGGTCAGATAATAGTCATGGTCTGGAATTAGAAACACATTGGTAGAAATAGTAGCCAATTGCGATGGGGTATTTTCTCAAAAAAGAGGAATAATTTTAGATTTAAAGCTAACAAAATTAATATTCTTAAAAAATTAAACAACATTTAAATTAATAAATAACTTACTCCTTAAACTGGTAGTAAACAGTACCATGTAACTGGCGACGTAAAAAACATTCCACGACAAAACCCAAATTACCAGAACTATATAGAATTGACTTTTGCTCTGATTGTTAGTTGGATAGTACCTTAACAATGCTAAATAACAAGACTAAAAAGAATAGGATACATTGTCTTCACACATGCACGTCCGTTGTCCCCTCAACCAGTTATTTATCGTTTTATAAAATTGATCAATAAATTATATCTATATTAAATTAATAATTCAATAGAACTTCTTCGATTGGACTGAAAATTGCATAGGTCCAAATTTATCGTGCTAAGCTTTTCATAATTAATGTTCAGTGATTTATCATGGAATATGTGACTTCATGAAACCTTTAAAGCCACTGTTATAAAGAGTAAAACATTTTCGATATCAAATTTCGTAATTTGTGGTTCAGCTTTTCTAGATCATGGACCAATTTCTAGCATATCCAAATTTCTAGTAAAATTAATGTGGTTTCCACGAACCCAAAAACTAGGAGTTATATCTACAAAATGGCAACCAGGTGAAAGAACCGTGGGATCCAAATGGTAATCACTAAAACGTGGAACAGTTGGTGACAATTCAGTCAGTCAAAATAACAAATCAAGTTTTGTTGAGAGGGTTTCGGTTCGGAAAGATAATTCTTTTAGATTTTTTTTGTTTGTTTTTTTTTCGTCATTTGAAGTTGCTCTCTGAATTTATATCAACAAGGTTATTATCCGTCACCTGAGGTACTTTCTGAATATTCAAGATTCTTAATGTTTAATAAATCAACTCTCCTATTGACATAGTTAATTTGCAGATTTACAATGCTTTCTGAATTATCCGACATCAATAAAGTTTAGGATGTAACTTTCCTCATTGAAGACTTGATTTTCTGTTATTTGAGGTTACTTTCTGAGTTTAAGTCGACCAAATCTTTATCTGTTTCGTTCTGAATTTTTTGTTTCGAGATACATGTGTTCAGTAAATCAACTTTTCTGCTGGCACAGTGACCACAAGTAATTTAAATTTACTACCTGTATTATTTGATCTCCATTACGATCAGTAACTTTTTTCGTACTTTCTAAATTTATGTCGACAAAGTTATTATCTTCTGCTTTCTGAATTTATATCAACAAGGTTATTATCCGTCACTTGAGTACCTTTTGAATTTTCAAGATTTATAATGTGTAATAAATCAACTCTCCTATTGACATAGTTCATTTGCAGATTTGGAATGCTTTTTGAATTATCTGACTTCCATAAAATTTCGTATGTAATTTTTCGTCATTGAAGACTTTTGAAGGATTTTCTGTTATTTGAAGTTACTTTCTGAATTTATATCGACCAACTCTTTCTCTGTTTCGTTCTGAATTTTCTCTTCTGAGATACATGTGTTTAGTAAATCAACTCTTCTGTTGGCACAGTGACCACACATAATTTAAATTTACTTTCTGTATTATATGATCTCCATGACGAACAGTAACTTTCTTCGTCGTCGACATGGTTTTTTGTCATTTGAAGTTACTTTCTAAATTTATGTCGACAAAGTTATTATCTGTCGCTTGAAGTATTTTCTGAAGTTTCTCAGATCTGATCTCTAAGATGATCCGTAACTTTGTTCGTCGTCGACATGTTTTTTTGTCATTTGACAAAGTATTTTCTGAAGTTTCTCAAATCCGTGATGTTTAGTAAATCAACTCTTCTATTGGCACAGTCTCCCCTTGAATTTGAAATTTACTTTCTGATTTATTTGATCTCCATGCTATTCAGTGAGTAACTTTCTTCGTCGGCAAAGTGGTTTTCTTCGTCATTTGAAGTGGCTTTCTGAATTTATATCAACAAGGTTATTATCCGTCACTTGAGTACCTTCTGAATTTTCAAGATTCATAATGTTTAATAAATCAATTCTTCTGTTGGAATAGTTCATTTGCAGATTTGCAATGCTTTTTGAATTATCTGAAGTCCATAACGTTTAGTATGCAATTTTCCTCATTGAACACTTGATTTTCTGCTATTTGAAATTACTTTCTGAATGTAAGTCGACCAAATCTTTATCTAATTCGTTCCATATTTTCTGTGCTGAGATCCACGATTTTTCCACTTATTGCAGCACTTGGATGTAGCGTTTTTTCCTGCATTTAAAAAATCGTTTCGTAAAGTTTTAGAGATTGCTTAACCAATTGTTCCAAGGGTTTGGGGTAAATGCAGGCAACAATATATCTTCCGACTTCAAAGCCTGCGGGATAGTACCTTGTAACATGGAAACTATTTTGAAGAAATTACCCTCGTTAGTTGATGAACAGCAGATGGATCATGAAAGGCGGGATCAAATTAATAGAAGCTGGACCGCCACATTTTCTAATTTTTGAAAGAATCTAAAACTTTAGAAAATAGACAGAATGTAAAAAGAGGGAAAAAACTTGACATTGCTCCAGGGAAAGGATTAAAATCTACTGATTTTCGACAAAATGAAAGTGAAAGAAACGAGGCAACAACATCCAAACCTTCTTCGGAATCCTCAGAGGAATCAGAAATTTCCAACTCTGACTCTGAACACGAAAACGAAAATTTTGCAGAAGATGATGATATTGAAATTCAAACTATGGACATTGACGGTGTCAATTTGCAAGCTCGTGATTATGTGTTAGTCGAGGGGCAAACCGCGCGTTGAAATTTTGTACACCATTGCATGTATTGCCAAGTATTTCTGAGTATTGCGGGCGTATTGCAGAGTATTGCAGCCTCGATTGCAGCTCTGTTGCGGTCTATTTGTAGTATTACACACTATTTCAAGGTATTACAGACTATTGCGGGTCTTTTATACTATTACTTACTATTGCGTTGAATTACACACTATCGCCGAGTATTACATTTCATTGTTTAATCAATAAAAAATCAATACATTTTAATTTTTCTATTTTTTTTTCTACTTTCTTGTCAAAAATATGACTTGACGTTATTGTTTTTGATTTTTAGGACACTAGTGAAGTAAGTAAATTGTAAATTGATTTTACTTGATTTGTGCACCAAATTTAGGCAAATGGGAAATATTGTTGTTAGAAAATGCTAATACTTAAAAGGTGAATGTATATCAAAAACCCTGCTTTTTAATACGGTTTTTGTTTGACGGGTATATTTTATAGGTATAGGAATTATTACAACTGTAAAAAGTTTGTTAAGTAAACTATACTTATTTAAACTACTTAATAACTCATTGAAATACAGTAGTCAACAACTGAAACAAAAACGGAAAAATTTTTGGTCACATCAAAATCAAATATCTCGTGAACCCTTGCATTGATTTCGGTGCCTTTTGAAGGCTTGGAATGGGCAGAGATTTCTCTTCATGGTTAGTTACGAGTGGCCTCTAATAATGATTTTCCCTTTAAAACTCGCTTTAAAATAAAGGTCTTAAGCGAGGGCTTAAGTAAAACCCTGCGAATTTATATTTTGATGCTGTTAGACGATTGAGAAAATATTTTTTACATTTTTTTGGCATGCCAAATGAGAATTTTTTTTCTAACAACCTCATACAGCAGTAGTGCTAAAACCGAGAGAGTTAGATTACATTGTAAGACGCATATTTTGTTATGTTTGATGAAAAAAGTGATAATACCACTGGTATTTCGGAGAATATATTTTTTACTAATTCCATTTTCAATTCTAAAGAAAAATACCTTACTGGCTAATATATTGTAGGACACTTATTTTTTGACCAAAAAAAATAATTATTTTTTTAACCATAACTTGCTTTACCCAAGGTTTTACCCAAAAAATCAATTAACACAATTTTAGCAGATAGGTATTAATTTATTAATTTCAGTTAATGTTCAATATGCCGGTATTTGCCTGAATACATGCACAATATCTTTTAACACCAAAAATGTAATTAGGTCAAAAATCATTATATGTAGTAAAGCAAATGAATAACATAAGAAACTCAACAAAAAACTATATCTACTAAACTTTTACCAATTTATTTTTTAGGTAATAAAACAAAAAGCAAGTAAGATATTTTCTTCTGTTAGAGAGTTCTTCTATTGTTAAGAGATTTCTTCTGTTGGAAATGCAATTAGAAGAAAATATATTGTCGAAAATACCCGTGGTGTTACAATTTTTTCATCAAACATGGCACGTGGGTCTGCGCGCCACTGGTGTATGCAGCAATATAATTTTATTACAAAACATGTGCCATACATTGCAGCCCGCACCTACCACATTTCATTCAAATATATGCAGTATTGCGTGCAATATAGTTATTTCCCTAACAAGTGTAGGAAGTGATGCTTTACCGCACGCTGACTGCAATGTCCGAATGACGCGTAGCGAAATTTGGACAGCAATGGAATGCGGTAGAACCCTTTCCGCACGTGTTAGGTACAATATTTTTCCTACGAGCCAATTTCTCTTAATCTTTTTCATCTTCCCTAGTTTAGTTCTTTAAATTTACGTGCGGTAAAAACTTTTATCTACGACTACTAAGTAAATATCAAATAACACACGCTCTACTTCACTAGTAAGGAGCTCCTTACGCACGCTGAACCAAATGTTCGTGCAAGGCCCTCAGCCGGGTGGCCTCATTCACGCGTCGCCTAGCAACAGTCCACTCGCCACTAATTCGTAATTTTAATGGCGGCTAGCTGTCAAGTTCAACTTTAATCAGTTTTATGATTTTTTAACATTTATTGTAATAGTTTTAAAATGTTTATTCGTATAACATCGTAGATAAAGTATAGTACGAAATGCGGGTGGTAAAGCATTTACGTACTCATGGAAATACGCACTCGCAGCTGCGTGGCGTCGTGCGCAAACTTTCCATTCGTACGCAATAAGCTTTTTGCAACCCTTATTACCTAATATACTATAGAAATGTGTTGGATCGCAGGTGTAGGACAAATAGCCACTTCACTTTCTCGAAATCGCCAACGTTTCGACCTTTATTTTTAGGTCTTCCTCAGGGTTTTTTCATCAGTAAAATTGTTAAAATCCGGACGGTGCACGTAAAAGACAAGCAACAAACACACGGGCCAACGAAACAAAACTAATATACTATATTACATACACGCCTGTCAACGTCATGAAATTATAAGTATTTGTGCTTTTACAATAAGTCACTGGAAGACCCTACATTTGCTGCATCTAAAATTTCGTCTGATAAGACCATTCTAATCATAAGTTTTGAATGTTTTTTTCCTACTTTCTATTTTGTCTGTAAATTTATTTTTCTACAACCGTCAAAGTATGACACGGTTCGCGCATTACTGATAGCATGGAAGCTGACACATATTTTAATTTTTGTCTTGCTCGCACGTCGCCCATAGCAGCGTAAAAAAAAGTTACTGGTTGCCATAGGACACGTGCGACAAAGTCTTTCGCGCACGCCCTCGATACAGGGGTAGCAGAAAAGAACTGTGAAGCTTAATAATTTATAAAATCTTTAAGGATGTTCCATATTAGTGGCAGCTGGACTTTTATACCGTTGTAGAAAAAATGTTGTTCCTAATTCTTGCGCAAAGTGTCTTTCGCGCACTTGACTGCTGCCCGAACTCCGCTTCGCGTCGTTCGGGCAACGGCAGTCGCGTGCGCGAAAGTGTTACTTTGCGCACTTGTTAGGAAAATAACTATTTTAAAAACACCAAAACTGCCATTTGTCTGTAATTAATCCGAACTTATTTTGGTTTACCACATGAGAACAAAAGAAATCCATGGAGTAGTGGTTAACGCACCTACTTTGTGAATATGGGGACGTGTGTTCGAATACCGTTAACAATTTTTTTTTAATTCTTTGGCGTGGATAGTTAATTTCCTACGAGCGCATGTGTGTTAACTTTCTTGTCTTCTGTAAGTTCAATTAAATGTGAACGTGGGTTAACCTTTACACGCACGCACGTGTGGTAGGTACCTAATTAATAGTGCTAAATGTCCTTTAAACCCTAAAGCATTCAGATAAGTGTAGAAAAACGCAATCAATATATTTCAACTCAGCAAAAAAACAACAACACAAGAACAATAAGATTATGCAAAAGTTAAACTCAGATTAATAGAGCTTCAGATTGTATGTAATTTGGCTTTGCGTGCGGTAAAATTTTTTATCGCACATGTGCGGACGCACGCTCGTAGGAAAACCAATTTACGAGGGCTAATTGTGCTAATTGCAAAGTTAGCAAAGTAGAGTAATAATGCGCAGTGCACTAATGAATGGAGCATGATCTGGCAGCACTTGCAGCGAGTTGGTAACAAGCTTGACTGAAGATGGAAACGTCAGAAAGGTATACGGTAGCGAAGAGAGAGCAAGACGACGCGAGGCGAATAATCTAATAATGCTATGCTGCCAGCTCAACCTACTCAAGGTCAATTTGTTATGACGTAATTAAAATACGGGTTATTCAAGTTTTACACATCTACGTCAGTCGATATACAAAGTAGACAATGCTAATATGTAAAGTCCACAATGTAGAATGAAAAAAGGCAGTGCACTGTGCACTCATGGAGCCTGTGCTGAGAGAGCTCAAATGCGCACTACTAATTACCGTTGAAAAACGCATATTGCAATCAGCTTGCGCAAAGTGCACATTTCGCACGCTCTATAAAGAATCGTGTGCAAAGTCCACTTTGCACACAATTCTGATTGCTTTGCACACGCCTCGCATATATTTTATAATACGAATGATCATTTATGATGTAAAATGGCTGTCGTAGAAAAAGTATAGTGTACAACAAGTACGAAAATCATTCTTTACACTTTTGTGACGTTGTATCACTCGCCTATGGCTCCGCCTAACCAAACCGTCATAATCGTGTGAAAAGTGCAGATTTCGACACTAGTTGTACAATATATTATTCTACGACTGCCTCGAAAATGAACAAATGCGCACTACTAACTACCGTTGAAAATCGCATATTGCAAACAGCGCACGCAAAGTGCACATGATTATGATTGCTTTGTACAGGCCTCGCTAGATTTTATAATACGAATGATCATGTATGAATCAAAATCGCAGTCGTAGAAAAAGTATAGTCTGCAAGACGTACGAAATTCACTCTTCATACCCTTGTGAAGTTCTATCACTCGCCTACGGCTCGTGTCCAAACCGTCACACTCGTGCGAAAAGTGCAATTATGGTCACTAGTTGCCCAATATACTATACTACGACTGCCTTGAAAATGAACAAATGCGCACTACTAATTACCGTTGAAAATCGCATATTGCAAACAGCGTGTGCAAAGTGCACAATGCGCACGCTCTATACAAAATCGTGTGCAAAGTCCACTTTGCACACGCCTCGCATATATTTTATAATACGAATGATCACTTATGATGTAAAATCGCTGGCGTAGAAAAAGTATAGTGTGCAACAAGTACGAAAATCATTCTTCAAACTCTTGTGACGTTGTATCACTCGCCTACGGCTCGTGTCCAAACCGTCATAATCGTGTGAAAAGTGCAATTTTCGACACTAGTTGTACTATATACTATTCTACGACTGCCTCGAAAATGAACAAATGCGCACTACTAACTACCGTTGAAAATCGCATATTACAAACAGCGCGCGCAAAGTGCGCATGATTCTGATTGCTTTGCACAGGCCTCGCATACATTTTATAATACGAATGATCATTTATGAACCGAAATCGCAGTCGTAGAAAAGTATAGTGTGCAACAAGTACGAAAATCACTCTTCATACTCTTGTGAAGTTCTATCACTCGCCTACGGCTCGCGTCCAAACCGTCACACACGTGCGAAAAGTGCAATTTTCGTCACTAGTTGCCCAATATACTATGCTACGACTGCCTTGAAAGTGAACAAATGCGCACTACTATTTACCGTTGAAAATCGCATATTGTAATCAACGTGCGCAAAGTGCACATTGGGCACGCTCTATACAGAATCGTGTGCAAAGTCCACTTTGCATACACTTCTGATTGCTTTGCACAAGCTTCGCATATATTTTATAATACGACTGATCATTTATGATGTAAAATCGTAGAAAGAATATAGTGTGCAACAGGAACGAAAATCATTCTTCACACTCTTGTGACGTTGTATCACTATTTCTTGACGATTTTTAACTAAATAGGGTCCCTCATAAGGAGGTTGCAGAGGTTTCTTCACTGCTTATCCTGTCGTATAAAGACATGTGTACAGGTATTTAATTCTGGTGACAAATGCGTTTTTTACTGCGATTATTAACAGGAACTGGATGTAGAAGTTAAAGAGTTTTCGTAGAAGTTTGCTAACAAATGATAAAGGGTCAGAATATGTTTGAGTACTGTTAAAAAATTTACTAGGCATTCGAAGTGTGGTTCCATAGAGTATTTCTGCTGGAGAACAACCTACATAATTCCTAAGTGTAGAAGGCAAACGCATCAGTACTGTTGGAAGAATTTCTGACCAAGGTGTAGTAGAAGAAGCTCTAATGCCTTGAGTGTTCTATGCCTTCTATTTTGTCATTTGTCACGGAATGGTAAGGTGTAGAACGAACGCGAACACATCCATAATGACTTGAAACGAGTCTACCCTGATCGGTGACAATTTTAAAAGGAGCTCCAAAACGACAAATCCAATTGTTATAGGAAACTGAAGCTATAGTCCAGCAGTCAAGATGAAACGTCTAAAACGTACTGGAATAAAAGGTCTTATATTAGACTATTTTATGTCTGGAGTGGAAGTATCAGGAAATTTACACTGTTTGACGTCTAATAAAGTATTATCAGGATTGTTGAGGATTGTCTTGCTCATTAGCCTGATGTTTTGGCAAAGCATCATAGTCCATTAGCTGAGGAATATTGATGCTACCGATCCTTGATAAGGTATCAGCGACGATATGGCACTATGGTACGTGTTGTAATTCAGCGGAGCTAATGTAAATTATTTTGAAAAGAAGCTTAGGGGTTTCCATACATTGTCTTCCAATTAGATGCATCCACCGTCAAGGAAAAAGGTGCTGTAGAAGAAGGATGAACTAACATAGTGGTATTAGCTAAATCCAATTTACATTACTCAAAAGCTCCCAGTGCCTTTCGCTCCACACAAGGGGGGTTTCGTCAGTTTTTTTTGGCATTATTATGCATAACATGCAATAGGGATTGGTTTGCGGCTGCATGTAGAATGAATTTCCTATAGAAATTTATCATGCCAAGAAATCTTCGCAACTCGGAGGAGAGAACTTTCTACTAAACATCTACAATAACACTAACTTCTCAGAAAGAGGTTTAGAACCTTCAGAAGAAATCTGGTATCCCAAAAATCAGACTTCTTTCTCATCAAAAATGCATTTTTGATTAATGGTCAAACCATACTTTTGCAGTCTCTCAAAAATTATGAGAAGATGCTCTTGATGCTGTGCTCGTCTTTTGAAGCGGCAAGAATATCATTTATATACGCAAAACAAAAGCTTCCCAGTAAACAGTTGAACGTTGATTGAAAGTTAAGAAAAAACCTGTAACCAAAGGTTTTTTCAACTTAATTATGTCCATTGAATCAACGATTTTATCAACTTTTTTTAAAACGTTTCATCAACGTTTGGTTAAAACGTTTAATCTACGTTTGTCTAAAACGTTTAATCAACGTATCTATCAACCTTAATTATAACGTTAAATCAACGTTTTTGATTTATTTTTTTCCATTTATATGAATATAATTTATGTCAAATGAGTTTTACCAGGCTTTGAACCCAGTTAAAACTTATTCGATAAAAATTAGTGAACCCGTTTAATCAGTTTTAATTTTAGTTTAAGACAAAAACTGTACAGCAAAAATGCTATGTTAAAAATATCTAAAGCGTTAATGTTTAGTTAAAAAGCACATACAAATACGTATTTGACCCCAGGTAGCACACTACGTCGTATGGACGTCCAAATGACGGCTACATATCACATCCACAACATGTCCATTTGTTGCCGCCGGTGGGACGTCTGCGTTTAACGTCTTCCGACGTCCATTTATTGACGTCTCTACGTATTTAATATATCAAACTTTGCATTTTATCATAAAAAAAATCATTACATATTTTAAATATGTTTTATTGGAAATATAATACTGGTGCTAATTACAATCAATAGTAAAACAGTTATATTCTATAAATTCGTTTTTGATGATATATATGTTAAAACTTAAAACCAAAGGAAGGACAGCACTTAGGGGTTGACTGGGGGTGACTGTAAACTAGGAATAATTTTAAACAAGAATTAAATTTTTAGTACTTACTTTTGGGTAATGTCTACCTCATACACTTTTTTGAACGATTCGTTCATTGTTGGAAAAGGAATTTCGCACAATTCATAGTAAAATTACTCTTAATAACAATTTACCCTGGAAAGGGCTCGGACAAATCCACCTAGTTAACGTGTCGGCAACTTCTCTGTTGCCTTCTTCAGAACTACCTAAAATGAAAAAACTTTAGAAATGATGAAATACAAACATTATACTTATTTTGTGTTTGTTTATGAGTACCTATTTATGTTCGAGATTCAGAAAATTACTTTTTCTTTTTTTTTAAAAAGACATATTCATGTCAAGAAATTTAGTTGAGCTCAAAGTAAATTAGGTATATAGGATTTAAAGTAATTTTCCTGGAAATTGAATTTGGTAGGTATACACATTTTATGTGTATGAGAACGAGGCAATAACCACTGCTGAATTTTGGTGTATACACATTTTGACTTAGTTCTATTTAACGGATTGGAATGCTTTCTCAATGTGACTGTAGTTCTAGAGACAATAAAGCTTTGATTGTCAAGCATTAATTTGTGTTGTGATGCATAGTCTTAGCCTTAATATGTCTATATGTACCTAATTTACTCCAGCTTAATTTAACAATATCTACTTTAATGAATTGGCCTGCAAAATGGTATAGTCACACTCATCAAAACCAATGATGGTAGTCAGATTCTAGCCATCTTGTCTCTAATCTTGAAAATCAGTAAAATCTTAACCCATGAGTACTCACCTTATAAGCGATTTGAAATTTTTTACCCTAAAAAACCGGTAAACGAACAACGAACGTCGTGTCATGGCCGAATAACATCTCAAGCAGCCGACAGTGCCGACGCCAGACCCCCGTGAAAAAGATAAACACCGGGGATCGGGGTAACACGTCCTACCCCTCTAAGCCTCGTTCTAGGAATCTGGGTCGTCCGCCGTTTACGCCAACGCCACCTAGCGCTCAGAGTATATGACATGTAAACCTATTTTCAACGTTTAATCATCATTATAAATTCAACCAATATCTAGACATACTCAACACACATTTTAACAACGTTGATGTAACGTCGAAAAAATGGTTGTTCATTTTCGATAAAATCAACCAAAAATCAACAACTTAAAATCAAAGAGACAACTATAAATCAACCAAACAAATGAGGTGTTTTAAAATACATTTCGCAATGGCGCTATCGTGACGGTTTAATTACTGTCACCTATTTTCAACGTTTTTTCAACAGGATAAATACAACCAATACCAAAACACATCCAAAACACGTTTTAACAACGTTGATTTAACGAAATTCGAAATCATGATTGTGCACTGTCGCTTATATCAACCTGAAATCAACACGTTAAAATCAACGTGACAACTATAAATCAACGGACCAAACGATGATTCAACGTTGAAACAACGTTCGACTGTTTACTGGGTTAGATCTCCCAAAGCTTTATTTATAAAACGTTGAAAGTACTGGGCTGCATTTCGCAAACCAAATTGCATCTTGGTCAACTCAAATATCTTGGTCAACTCAAATAAACCAAAAACCTCCACCGGTATCTGATGATATGCTATGAACATGGTGCAAGATGGTAAAGATAGTCTTTGTCTCCAGAAAGTGAGACAACTAATGTAGATTTGGGATTGGACACCTATCTTCAATAGTAGAAGCCTTCAAGCGTCGACAATCACCGGTTGGTCTCCATTCACCAGGGGTCTTCTTTTTCACAAGGTGTAAACAACTATCCGAATGGCCCTTTGAAAGACGACAAATTCTCTTTTCAATGAGATATTGAAATTCCTGTTTAGATAATTGTAGCGTAATGAAGAGGTAATCGTCTAGTTTTAGCATGGAGAGGTGGTACATTAGTACTAAACTTATGGTCATTAATTTAAAACCAAATGTGGGTATAGGAATGCTATTTGCAGCAAAAAGTACGAATTCATCATGAAGGATACATTTATCGTTCAGTGTTCTAGGTTTAACAGGAATATCTGAACCTGAATCGATCAGAAAAGGAATGCCTGTTACAGGATCGCTAATAGTTAATCTATAACTGCATTTACAAAAGATGCTTGATCAGGTGAGTCTGGTTGGCGACTAGAAGATGCCACATCGCTTGTCGCTTCTAGTGATGTGGGTTTCTCTGCTCGTTTTCTCTCGTTTTCCTGCTGATTATAATTGCAAGGCTGCATACATTTCTGTTCCTTCTCCTGAAATTTGCCATGATACCAGCAGAGTTCCGGTGTGTGCTGCTTATTCCTAGATGGAGTTCTGGATCTATTCCTGTTGTGGTTTTCACGTCTGTTGAAACGTCTTGCTTCGTGACTTGCCGTTAGCTCCTCCACCTGATTTGAAAGTTTCTGCACAGCTCAAAACCTCCAAAGAAGCCTGGAAAATGTTGTTAGTTTTATGAACTGCAAATTCCTAAGGCTGTTCGATTTCTGCCTTCTTATCTGCCATTTTAGACAGGGTCTCCGACGTATCGTTGCTGGTAGCTAGTACAGATTGTCTGAGTGGGTAGGTGTTGCAACCATAGGACTTTTAACGTCTCCTTAGAAACGGCGTTACCTTCAAGTCTCGTCGCTTGAATGAATAGCTGTGATGGCTTTTTATCACCCAATTGTACTTCTAATAAAAGCTTTCGAAGTTTTTTCTCGCTCGACGATTGCAATGAGGCGATTTTTGATGCCCTCATACTTGCCGACTGCAGGAGGATTGGTTACAAACACAGTTACTTGCATTACCTTGGTATCTTTAACAACAACCACCTGGTTATATTTTGTTGAATCAGCGGTTATTTGAGACAGTTCAAATTTAGCTTCAAGTTGAATGAACCAGAGCTTGGGATCAGCTCTCCAAAAGGGTGGAGCTTTGACAGTAAAAGGGTCAACGTGGGTGGGAAGTTCTTGGGGTTGATTTGATCAGGTATTTTATAAGTTTACTGATGCACTAACCTGGGTAGATGAGGCCTTGGTACGTGGTATGTACCAAGGCCTGGTAAATTTAAAGTTTGTCAAAGTCACGAGTTGCAGTTTTTGCTCGCGGTTCCTAGTTTTTCTTGCTCACCAGTCGTATGTATCTCGCAAACTTGCAAAGTGTTTTAACTAAGAACAATGGGCTTAGTCGTCTTCAATTTTTTAAATTATTGCAGTTTTCCTTACTACGTTTAAGTAAAATCGTAACTTGCCAAACTCACGAGCCAGGAATGTAGAGCGCCAGGAAGGAACAACGGGAGAAGATGAAGAAGAAAGCGGATGGCCTACTCTACCATACATCCACAAAGTAATGGACAGGATTGCCAGGCTACTAGAAAAGCTCAATGATAAAAGTGTTTTTAAGCCAACTCGTACAATAAAGCAGAGCTTGAGATCGGCAAAGGACCGCAGAGATCCCCTATCGGCACCCGAAGTTTACCGAGTTCCATGCAGCTGTAGCTCGGTATACATTGGCACCACAAAAGCACCACAAAACGCAGTGTCAACACGAGGGTGACGGAACACAAGAGGAGTTGCAGGCTGGGACAAACACAAAAGTCAGCAGTAGCAGAGCACGCTCTCTTCGAAGGTCATCATATCCATCCCTCCACTGCAGCGCGACGGCGCCGACGGGGAATAAATACCACGGAGCTCACCACAGTCGGATCAGTCAAGGTTGGGAAGCACGGGAGATCACTTCGTCCATTACCTCATCGCCTTTGATAATGTGTGCCGCAGCTGTAGACGAAACGTCAGGAAGAAATTTTATTGAACCATGGCTTCAAAGCCCCGAAAAGACTTTAGATTGTATTTTGACCATCCGTGAAAGCCTTCACAGTCTTATAATAAATACGAGGGTAGTCTCAAACTGACCAATATTTAAAATTACTTTGTTTAATTTAAAAAAAATGTTTTTTAATTTAAAATTACTATGTAAAACACTTGTAATTCTGCATAAACCCTGTAAAATCGCTATTGATAGTTTCACAAAAATCGATTTACGAAAACCCAATCGCACTATCTTGGCTAGTTTTCGAGACACCTTCTAAAACTATTGAAGTTGAGACACCCTGTACAAAGGCAAAATGTATTACTGTTGTCATCATGTTTGTTGATGACTCATTAAGTTAAAATCTCGAGGTACTGTTATTGTGCAATAACATTATTTATTGAAAGATTAAATAGCTTACAAAATAAGTGCAACGCTGTAAGTCTCTAAAAGAATCACTTCCTATTCATTTATTTCGACCTGGTGACCAGCAGGTTTAAGCCTGTGTATGCAGTTTTTATAATCTGAAATTAATAATCACTTTACTGCAGCGTCCATTGGTTAATTGAAAAACTGTTCTTACCGTGGCGAACAGTATTTTCATTAATTCTGGTTTCGACTCTTAAAGAGTCAAGATCTAAATTTAAAAACCGTAGAAAGCATTCGATCGCCAGCAGTCCTCGAATCAACATCTGGAAAACTACCGAACCGATAACAAAAGAGCCCCAATTTGAGATGCGAAATTGTAAGCCAAATAACACTGTACACTCACCTTCATTCCCTACTCTGTGCCTTGGTACCCCTATGCCCATTTATATAACTTGGCTTTGGTGTTTACTGAGCCCCTTTTTCCCTTTCTGGCTTTGGGGTTTACTGGGCCCCTTTTCACTCTCTGGCTTTGGTGTTTACTGAGCCCCTTTTTCCTTTTCTGGCTTTGGTGTTTACTGGGCCCCTTTTCACTCTCTGGCTTTGGTGTTTACTGAGCCCCTTTGTGCTCTATGCCTTGGTGCTTACTAGGCCCCTTTTATTCTTTGGTCTAGGTGTTTACTGGACCTCTTCCACTTCAGACCCGCTGCTTACTGGACTCTTCCTATAAGTCTTTCAACCCTGGTGATTATCGAGCCCCATTTTTATAGGAACATTAACCTCACAGAACACTTACCGGCTGCTAAATATCATATCATATTTTACTGAACCCCAAATCTGAACCTCTCGATAAACCGTAGATGTGCCCGTTAATTTCGTTTCATGAACCGCCAGTAGTGGATCTATAAATTACTTCGCTGTTTTAAAAGTTTAGTTTCCTATTACCGTACTCACTGTATTTGGTGATTTTTATTAAATTGGTATCTGTTACGTACCACTAGTTGCATTATTCTTTTGGGCTCTAAACTCAATAGCGGAGCCCCGAATTCTGGACATTATTTCTCCACTGTCTAAAAGCATACCCGAATGGCACTTGTGGCCCCTCTACCACTTAAAACCTATAGGGGGTGGCGCCCGAGATATATTTGGAAATACGATAGGACGTCAAAATAAAACATCTCTAAAGTAACACGGTTACAGTGTTTATTTTTTGTTGCCTAATAAAAGTCTGAAAATGTACGGGCACGTGTCGTCTCATTTTTAAGCATACCGAAATTATATGGGCACGTAAACGTATACCTTCACATTTTCTGTACAGAATTTAGCACTGTTTATTTTTTGTTGTCTAATATAAGGTTAAATTGTTTGGGCACGTAAAGGTACCCTCACGTTATCGGTACAAAACTTACAAGAGTCGCGTGGTTCCGTAACATAGATGTGCCCACACATTATCTGTACAGAATTTAGCATTGTTTATTTTTCGTTGCCTAATATAAGTTTAAACTGTAGGGGCACGTTTACGTGCCCTTTCATTTTCGGGCAAACCGAAAAAACGTGACCCCAAAAGAAAAAATTCATTACTGTTAAGTCTGGACTATTTGGTGGCCACGGAATTGTTCCTCCTTTTCCTATCCAACTATTTGAATATTCCACATTAAGGTAGTTTTAAAGTTGAATTTCGTTGTGAGGTGGAGCACCATCTTGCTACCATCTAATTCTTGCTGAAATGTTCACCAGTCATCAACCTGTCCAGCTATATTATTTTGCATGAGATAGAACTAATTGTCTCCAGTCAATTTGTGGTTAATAAATACGGGGTGTTCATTATAAAACTTCATCTAGCAGGCTATGAAATTTTGACAGAAAAGGATGACATAATCAAAATAAATGGCCTTTTGTTTCTTCATCCTTTTCTTTTGACGTTTCACAGCCAACTAGATGAAATTTTATAATAAACACCCCGTATGGGACCTAATATATGACACCACACCAAACGTTAACAGACTGATATTTTTGATATTTTATTTGATGGATCATTCGAGGATTATTCGTAGACCAGTGTCGGGTGTTTTAACTATTAGAGCCATGTTTGGTTGAAAAAGAACTTTCGTAGGTCCAGCCAATGTATTTTAAGTAATCAGGGTTTTGGTAGTATCTGTTTTGGGATTCCTCACAAAATAAGCCTTCTCTGACACTGCTCTTCGCTTAGTTTCTGGGTTTTCCGAAATTTATTTGCTTTATATTAGTATGTCTTCAAAACTCTATGGGGGCTAGTACAGTTGAGGGAAGTCGCTATTACTCATTTTTTTCGAAAAATTTCTTTAGGAATCAATAGAATAGACCAAATAGAAAATTATAGGTGTTGGAAAAACTTAAAAACATTTATAATAATATCAATTTTTAGAATAAATATAACAAATGTCGCTTACCTGAAACAAACTATACAATGGAAGTTTACTTGGAGGTTATGTTAAAACACTGTCATGGGAAATTGAAACGACATTTGTCACAAATGTCAACAAGTGACATTTTTGAGAAACTCTGCGTATACTTGTAAATAATGTAGATTATCTTGAAAAATATGGTAAAACGCACTACTTTAGAGTTTAGTCGTTTCTATTCCAAACTAACCTAACCAAACTCATAGAAACCTGATCAAAGTAACCTGATCAAAGGAGAAACATAACTGAACTAACCTAACCAAAAGAAAACTAGAACTGAACTAACCTAAACTAACCTGATCAAAGGAAAAACATAACTGAACTAACCTAACCAAAGGAAAACTAGGACTGAACTAACTTGAACCAACCTGAAGTAACTTTATCTAACCTAACCAAAAGATTTCTCATAGAAAAACAAAGCGGCCCTAACGGGCCACTTTTCCCTTTATAGCAACGTAGGTCTGTATGGCCAAAGCGGCCCTAACGGGCCGCTTTGTCGTTAATTAAACTGATCAGAGAACAAATTTAACTTTTACCATATTTTTCAAAATAGTCTACATTACTTACAAGGTTACTCAGAGTTTTTCGCCAATGTCACTTGTTGACATTTGTGACAAATGTCGTTTAAATTTATATCCCCATGACAGTGTTTAGTTTGTTTCAGGTAAGCGAACTTTATTATTATATTTATTCTAAAAATTGATATTATTATAAATGTTTTTTAAGTTCTACCACCACCTATAATTTTCTATTTTGTACATTTTATTACTTCCTAAAGAAAATGTTCGAAAAAAATGAGTAATAACGATTTCCCTCAAGTGTACCAGAGCCACTCTATGAACTAAACTGCGTGAGACCGGTAGTTCCTGAGAACATTTAGTAATTGAAGCCGATGGATCTACTTCAAAAATTCCTAGTATGCTTACTTCATTTGTTCGTTTTCATCCTTACGTAAAGTAGACAAATTGTTTTGTTTATGGCACACACTGTACTTGGCTAAAGCTGAAATTCCACTTCTAAAAAAAAATAATTAAAATTTCTAATTTAAATTTCAATTTAAGCGACCATGTGACGTCACTTATGCTAATGTACCACATAATACCACAAGGTGGCGCCCACAAGAAGATGACGTTCCACAAATTTGTCAACAGAAAAAAATCGTGCTTTCTTCTCTTTACTGAATTGAGCGAACAAGAATGGACATATTTTATACATATAATGTGATTGTGCTCACTGCGGACGTAGAGAGAAAGAAAGCAGGCTGTGTTGTTATGACGAAGATATATTTTTGTTTGTTGTCAGTTGTGTCAGATCAGAAGTCGACTTTTGATAATTTCACAGTTTGTATCCAAAAGGCATGGAAAGTCTCAATAAGGAGAGGTTGAGCTAGATTGGCGGTAAAGCTGGTGCTACAGAAACCAACACATACAGTGTGTCCAAGATTCGATTCTCTATACAGTGATCTGGCTTCTGGTAAGAGCGCAGTGCAAAGGTTAAATGGGGAATGTTTTAGGGAATTTAATGGGAATTCGAAATATAAACATGCCCACACATTTTCTGTACAGAATTTAGAAGAGTTTATTTTTCGTTGTCTAAAAAAGTCCGAAAATGTACGGGCACGTGCCGCCTCATTTTTAGGCATACCGAATATGTACGTGCACGTACTTATTCGCAGCTGGTGCTACAGAAACCAACACATACAGTGTGTCCAAGATTCGATTCTCTATACAGTGATCTGGCTTCTGGTAAGAGCGCACTGCAAAGGTTAAATGGGGAATGTTTTAGGGAATTTAATGGGAATTCGAAATATAAATATGCCCACACATTTTCTGTACAGAATTTAGCAGTGTTTATTTTTTGTTATCTAATATAAGCTTAAAATGTACGGGTACGTAAACGTGCCCACACATTTTCTGTACAGAATTTAGAAGTGTTTATTTTTCGTTGTCTAAAAAAGTCCGAAAATGTACGGGCACGTGCCGCCTCATTTTTAGGCATACCGAATATGTACGTGCACGTACATATTCGCAGCTGGTGCTACAGAAACCAACACATACAGTGTGTCCAAGATTCGATTCTCTATACAGGGATCTAGCTTCTGGTAAGAGCTACTGCAAAGGTTAAATGGGGAATGTTTTAGGGAATTTAATGGGAATTCGAAATATAAATATGCCCACACATTTTCTGTACAGAATTTAGCAGTGTTTATTTTTTGTTATCTAATACCGGGTGTCCAGCAGAATCCTGGATTAACATGGGAAATCGGTTTTTATTTTTTTGCGCCTGTACGGTTGATTTGATTGAAAAACTTTTAACAGTAAAGTTGTAGAGTTTATAGTCAGTTATCATCCTGTAATTTTTTCAATACCACAGTTTTGGCTATTTTTTGGAAAAACGCCTCAAAAAGTGCAAAAATTTGAATTTGGCGCGTCACGCCCACCATCATGTGCAGTGTCGCCAACATAATAATTTCTTATGTCAGACTGAGAGCCGATTTTCCTTTCTTATTTATTTTGAGGGACTTGTGACGCTTTTATTTTATAATATTAATTTACTAACAAGGGTTATTGGGAATGTTAAGCACTGATTAGTTCTTGTTTGTTAATTGGAATCTCTGGAACTTACTAAAAGAAAATCGTTACTTAATACCTTACTTCAGAAAGAGCGAAAGGAGGTGAATAGTAAGTAATCGAGCAGGAGCACTAGCGGGCCGCCAGCAACAGTGAAGATGGGGTAGGTTCAATACGATATTGGTTGTATTATTTTATATCCCGATAGGCGCCACGTGATTTCCGGAAGACGCCAGGTCCTGAGAAGGATGTTATGCCGTACAGGAATATACCAATCACGAAATATATCCCTCTTTCACTACCACTTTCCTAACTACTCTGATTTAAATTTACTTTTAATAAAAAAAATGAAAATAAGAAACTATAAATCAGAATCCGCATGAAATTAAAGCAAAATTGTTTGAGGACAAATAACACTGTTTCTATTGATAGATTGGTTAACAAATTAAGGAAAGGCAATTCAAATAAAATTTGAAATGCTATAAAGCAATTAAACACAAAATTTAAGGTAATTGCAATATTCTCGAATATATGGTGAAGGAACTTTATGTATTAATGAATATGAATTATTACAAATCAATACGGCTCTCAATAATCAATTAATTAGGGACGGAGCTCAGGGTTTATGGCCATAAACTTACACAGGGTAGCTTCCGTAGCTTACCAACTAATGACTAACGCTGTAATGTTAGAGTGATTATTGAATACCTGATCAAATCTAACTTTAAATACCTGAAAATTGAAATTTACTTAATAACGATAAATACTAAAGTGAGGAATCACGAGCCCTCAATATCTGTCCTCAAAATTACACAACACAATACGGTACAAGACATAAAGGGTGCGGTACATAAAAGATTCGTAACTGTACAGACGTAGTGCTGTCCAATACCTAGCAAAAGTTAATTCTTTATAAATAAATTAAAGTGTGTGAAGCACAAACAAATTGAAGATCTGAGAGAACTTACTACTCAGTAAATTGTCATAAAAATTGATCAAAAAAAAATTAACAAGAATCGCTTACTTGGGGCCTCAATACTATCAAAAAAAAAATACTACTTTAAATTGTTATGGTGACGGCAAGAAGTAAAGTTAATAATTAAAATTGATAAGATAGAAAAAGTTACGTTAGTCGGTTCAACGCTCAGCCACTATCGTCGCCCATTTACAACATAACAAATTGGAAAGCTCTCACTCTAAACTATCCCCTTATCGCGGATCAGGGTCGTCCTGAAGAGCAGCTATCCGAAGGTCTCTGATGAGGAGCAGGCCTCCAGGAACGGCGTGGATGTTCCAAAAATGCGCCGACAAGGCACGTGGACGGCGGAAGAACGTCAGACGTAGAAGCCCGTTAATACAAAAAAAAACGTGGACGTAGCAGAAGCCCGTCAAAAAAATAAAACCCCTATAGAAACACGTGAATTAGCACGGAAAACTACAGAATATTCCATTAAATGGAGCTACACATACCTGCAAGGTTGACAAACGGGGCAAGGTGATGACGTTGGCGGCGTGGATTGCTTTTTATCCCTCCAAGAGGTAAAGGTAGAGCGGCGTAAATCGACAATAATCCTCTCCACGAGGATCCGGAAAAACTTCAAAAAGCAACTACCATTTGGAATATGCCCTGGTCTTGATCCTCCAAAGAGTATTGAGATGAAAATCACTCAAAGTAGACCACGAGGACATTTGCAAATCACGGCCAGCACGACGGGATTCTGGCTCACGCCCCAGAAGTCAGAATCAAAAAATCAAAAGTCAATGTCCTGCCCTTTTATACCCACGAGTGACCTTCATAACCCTTCCGCAAGGATGCCCAAAACGCCACAAACAAATATGCACATGCTCGACCCACGATGACGTCACGAAGAGTAGCCGAAAACAAACAGCTGAAAATAGTAAAAAAAGGAGACAGAAGAAATGCGGGACAGCAAAACAGGAAGAAGTATCCCATTAGTAATGGCCAATTAGTCCGACCTCAAGGAACGTAACATCAATCTCCACGAAATCAAAACTGACAATAAGTACCTTTTAGTACTCTGGTGACGTCAGAATACGGTATGGGAGAATTGGACGATGACAGACGGCGCCATCCATCGAAGAGAACGCTGTCGGGAGCTTCGCCGATATCGCTCGGAATATGAGTCTCTCTCGCTCTAGCTCGCTAAGATGTGGGAAGATGGTCTATGTCCGGGGCGCTCGGATGTAATTACCGAACTTCGCAATTGTCACTAATGAGTGATGGCTAAGTGACAGTGACACTATTTGGCAATTTTGCACGATTTTATTACTTAACCCCACTTCCAAACATCGTAACATAAACATAAGCAAACGAACCCCCAATCCAGATTTACAGAAAACCTACAATAACGATGGAAACGCACACTCCTGGCCGATTGGCCATGGCAATTTCACCACAATCCTCCGATCCTCCAAGTCCAGGAAAACAATAAAAATAGAGGTAGGTACATTCATGAAAGGGTCCCCAAATGGGAAAACTCAGCTTGAAATTCCAGCTAACAGGCGACACCTTCCACTTATAAAACAATGTGAGCTAATGCCGGGCTGTCCACACTCTTCTCAACCCAGAAAGGTAAACTCAGGCATCATGAAACAGAACTTAATAGAAGGCGATACATTCTCAGTCAAAAAGGGCAGATAACCACGGTGATATTGGAAATTACTGAACTAGGTACACAATAAAACTCTGACCTAATGGGCGAAAACCATAATTACCCCAAATAAGGTAAGTGCATAAATTTCACAATGTTACAGACTATCATGTAGTAATTAACGTGATTATGCAGAGAAAATTAACTGAAAACCTGACGATAATGTTCTTAAATTATAGGTAAGTAAAAGTTACGTTTATAATTATCATAATTAGTAAAAGGAAAATCATTCCAATTTGTGTATGGCTGGTTGTCTAATTCATTTTAGTTTAGCAATACGACAACCACGATGACATGACAATTTGTCTCTTGTCACCAATTAAGGGTGTTCGTTGTTGTTGTTGTTATTGAGGTGAATTCATCTATCTCCAAATGTTTTACTTCAAAAGTGTCTATTTTGCAGTGCTGTGTGACGCGAGGCCCCATCCTGCATGTAAAAAACCCTTGCTAAGTGCTGGACTCTTCTATGACAGACAAAATCTCATTGGAAAACCAAATACAGCGCGCCCCAAAATGCCTATCCACACATTGACAACTTCTGGACGTTGGTCTCGGTTGTCCTGCACTGTATGTGGATTTTAGAGAGTCCAAACTCATTCATTTTGTTGATTTGAGGGACCCATTAATCCAAATTAACATTCATTGGTGGAACAAATGTTTATAGCAAATAAGCAAGACCAGTAAGCAGATAGCGATGGATGTTTGATCTGCTAAGACCAGTTTCTTTCATGTTTTACCTATGTATCTGGAGACTATAGTGCCTGTGAAAAAAACTCTTTTCCGTGACAACAAATCTTGCCAAACTGGCCACAAACAACTTGAAAAACTGGCCAAAAATTGGTTTCATTCCAATCGATTGCTGCTGAATGCAAGACACAGAGGATGGTGTTTGCATTGAGGGAGATTGGAACCGTAAATGACCACGTATCCCAGGTTAAATTTCTTGGGGTTCTTGTGGATGAGAGTGCCAAATGGGATTTACACACTGATAACTTGGCTTCAAGACCCAATACAAGTTTGTACCTGCTACGTCAGCTTTCAGATAGGATATCTCGTACGGTACTTAGATCGGCTTACTTTGCATCTTCTCATGCATGGCTCTCTTATGCTGTAGTTGTGTGGGGCCATGCCTCGGGGGCTAAGCGTTTGTTCGGGCTTCAGCAAAGAGCGGTCAGATTGTTGGCTGGCCTGGGCTACAGGGATGACTGCAGAGCGCACTTCAGAGAGCTAGGCATACTAACCCTGCCCTCCATGTTTATATTGGAGAATTTGCTGTTTGTGAAAAATAACATGTATCTGTTTTCTGCTCACGAGGACATGCATGCTTACCTTACTAAAGGCCGAAAAAGTTTAATAACCTCATATTGTCGTTTGAGAAGGTGCCAGAATGGTCCTGGCTACTGGGCGGTAAAATATTTCAACTGCCCATAAAAATTAAAGCATTGACAGTGGATAGTTTCCGAAAGGAAATTAAGCAAATTTTAATGGTAAATGTTTTTTATTGTGATGAAGAGTACTTTAAATATTTTAATCAAAATTATTAATTTTTTTTTCTTCTCTCTGTATAGTCTATTTTAGGATGTTGACTGTAAGCTTTTAGTATTAAGTAAATAATGGCATCTGGACTGAATTTATTTAAATTTAATTTGTAGACTATTCTATTTTTGAGGTATGTACATTGCTGTTTTGGTGATTGTAAACATGAATAAATTTGAATTGAATTGAATTGAATCTTAATAAAGGTGATAGTGTTTTTATAGGAATAATTGTTGTTATCTGTGTTATTACCCAAATTTATGTTACATTTCTTTTTCATGTCCACTTGTTAATTTCTTCTGTTAAGAAATTTATGTATAGATTGATTATGGAAATATACTTATTTTGGTACTTCTCGCATCCACTTTTTCACACACAATTTCCCCGAAATAAAAATGTAATGTATACAGAAACCTTGTATTTATTGATATTAAAAGTAAGGAAATTAGGAACCATTTTGTTGATACAGTGTAAAATTTTATTTTTATTATTTCTTATTTAAATGTTTCATTAGTTATGAATTTTGAGGAGAGAAAACTTGTTTTAAAACAATACTGGGCTGGTAATTCCTTTGCTCAAATTTGAGACAACATTGTTGCATTGTTTCCTGAACAACCAATACCAGCATGCAGTTCACTTCAGGTGGTGGTTGCTCGTTTTGAGGAAACTGGGAGTATTAAGCCGATATGTTCCTGTGAGCGAAAGCGACGACTTCAAGCTGGTGCGGCTCCAGAGGATGAAAATGTGGCAAAACTTGTTGTTCTTGCTACAGTAAACGATGAGCCTTCCAGGAGTATTCGACAGATTGGCCAAGAAACTGGACTTAGTAGACCGACCATCCATAATTATCTGCAAAAAGAAGGTTTTGAAAGCTACAAACAAGAGAACCATCAACAACTTGTACCGACCCACCTTATCCCCCCAATGGAGTTTTGTGAAATCCTAACCGAAAAAATTATTGCAGCCCCAAGATTTGTTAGAAACATTTGTTTCATGGATGAATGCTAATTTGGATTGACTGGCTCTTCAAATCAACAAAATGATCGGATTTGGGCACTCCAAAACCCACATATAGTGCATGACAATTGGGACCAACATCGAGCAACTGTAACGTGTGGATCGGCATTTTGGGGCGCCATGTTATAGGTCCATTTTTCATTGATTGCAGTTTGAACGCCAACAAATCTGGTAATATGCTTCGCAATGACATTTTGCCTGCTGTAGAAGCCATCCAGCCATTAGAACGGGTTTTTTACATGCAAGATGGGGCGTCACTTGGAATGAAACCAATTTTTGGCCAGTTTTTCAAGTTGTTTGTGGCCAGTTTGGCAAGATTTGTTGTCACTGAAAAGAGTTTTTTTCACAGGCACTATAGTCTCCAGATACATAGATAAAACATGAAAGAAACTGGTCTTAGCAGATCAAACATCCATCGCTATGTGCTTACTGGTCTTGCTTATTTGCTATAAACATTTCTTCCACCAATGAATGTTAATTTGGATTAATGGGTCCCTCAAATCAACAAAATGAATGAATTTGGACTCTCTAAAATCCACATACAGTGCAGGACAACCGAGACCAACGTCGAGAAGTTGTCAAGCGGATTGGCATTTTGAGGCGCGCTGTAATTGGTTTTCCAATGAGATTTTGTCTGTCATAGAAGAGTCCAGCACTTATCAAGGATTTTTTACATGCAGGATGGGGCCTCGCGTCACACAGCACTGCAAAATAGACACTTTTGAAGTAAAACATTTGGAGATAGATGAATTCACCTCAATAACAACAACAACAACGAACACCCTTAATTGGTGACAAGAGACAAATTGTCATGTCATCGTGGTTGTCGTATTGCTAAACTAAACTGAATTAGACAACCAGCCATACACAAATTGGAATGATTTTCCTTTTACTAATTATGATAATTATAAACGTAACTTTTACTTACCTATAATTTAAGAACATTATCGTCAGGTTTTCAGTTCATTTTCTCTGCATAATCACGTTAATTACTACATGATAGTCCCTCAAAATAAATAAGAAAGGAAAATCGGCTCTGAGTCTGACATAAGAAATTATTATGTTGGCGACACTGCACATGATGGTGGGCGTGACGCGCCAAATTCAATTTTTTGCACTTTTCGAGGCGTTTTTCCAAAAAATAGCCAAAACTGTGGTATTGAAAAAATTACAGGATGATAACTGACTATAAACTCTACAATTTTACTCTTAAAAGTTTTTCAATCAAATCAACCGTACAGGCGCAAAAAAATAAAAACCGATTTCCCATGTTAATCTCCTATGTCCAGGGTTCTGCTGGACACCCGGTATAAGCTTAAAATGTACGGGTACGTAAACGTGCCCACACATTTTCTGTACAGAATTTAGAAGTGTTTATTTTTCGTTGTCTAAAAAAGTCCGAAAATGTACGGGCACGTGCCGCTTCATTTTTAGGCATACTGAATATGTACGTGCACGTACATATTCGCAGCTGGTGCTACAGAAACCAACACATACAAGATTCGATTCTCTATACAGGAATCTCGCTTCTGGTAAGAGCTACTGCAAAGGTTAAATGGGGAATGTTTTAGGGAATTTAATGAGCAATACAACACCGTTTTAATAACGTTCAATTTTTGAGTTATAACCGAAAAACAAAAAACGTGCATTTTCGAAAAAGTGCTGTATTTTCTTTAATTTGAAAAATTTCAAAATTCGGCACAAACATTGTTAGAGCAACTTTTCAAGGAGCATCTTCCTGTGCAATTAGTTTTCAATTCTGACGTTTCGGTTTCGAGATACCATAATCAACTTCTTTTATTCTTATGGTCGCCATTTTGTTTTTTCATCTTGTTGGAAGGAGCACATTTCTTGCTTTAAAATGATGTATAACACTTTATGAAAATATTTTGTTCTAATGTGAAAAAAGCCAAAAAATTGTTTTTTTCTCAGTTGACCTTGACTTTGGCAGCAAAAAATTGCTTAATTGTTTTTTTTTTGTTTTCTAAATGTCAAGTTTTTGTTCATATATAAAATAGACAACCTTTATTAACTTTAGAAAACAAAAAAGTGTACCTAATGTACGTATTGCTCTCGCATAATTTGGTTTGGATTTTGAAGATATTTGATCATTATTACAACTACGTTAAATGAAAATTCTAAACTATTACAAAATGTAAAGAATGTAATAAAATCCTAAATTGACAATGAACGCAACTTAATCCTAATCTGGCAAATTCTCAAAATGCCTTCCGTTCACTCGACGACACTTTTCGCAATTCTTTAACACCTTCTTTGTCACTCTTCCAGGTGTATTTCTGTTTATCATTGCAAAAGTATTTGCTACTCTCTCTCGGAGAACATCTACGTTTGCAGGAGGTTCAAACTCATAAATCTCATTTTTAGCATGACTTCAAAGATAAAAATCCAAGGGGGAAAGATCTGGGGATCCAGCTGGCCATGGGATTGGACCATTTAATGAAATAATATTATTGCCAAAATTTTCTCTAAGAAAATCCATAACAAGCACTGTGTTATACGCAGGACAGCCATCCTGTTGAAAGTATATTTTTCTAAAGTCAGCTTCATCTGGCACAATTTCTCGAATAGCTGGTAAGATTTCATTTCTCAAAAGATTTAAATACCGTCTTCCATGAAGATTATAATTAAATGTAAATTGCCCTATGAGTCTATTTCGTAAAATAGGAGACAGAGCTCAGTCCCTTCCCTACTTTATTATAAAATTAATATTATTATACATACCAATAATTCCACACCAAATGTTAAAACCAAATTTTGGTGAAAGCTTCTTTCAGCAATCTCGTGGCGATTTTCTGCAGCCCAAAAATGTCGGTTGTGCTTATTAAAAACACCACAATTAGTAATTCTGCTTTCATCAGTCCATACAACCAAATTGGAAAATTCCGGAGCCTCATTACATTTATTAATGTACCAGTCCGAGAAACGCATTTTTCTGGGATAATCGGTCTCTAAAAGCCCTTGTACAATTGTTGGTTTGTAAGGGTGATACCCACACTTTTTAAGAACCTGGTGCACAGTTGATTTCGGTAGGTTTATATCTTGTCCTACCATTCTAAAAGACGCGGTTGGGTTTTCGTTAAAAGCTTGCAAAATATTCCAATTCCGGTTTTCATTATAAAGACGGTATGGTCTCCTCGGTTGTTCAAAGGCACCGTATTCCAATAAATTAACAACTAGATTTCTAAAATGTGTCTTGTGAGGTTGGCGATGTTCTGGATAAGTCTCCAAATACCTAGCTGAAGACACGTCTGCGTTTCTGCTGGACTGGAGATACAGTGCCAGCATGTCAAATTTCTCTTCATTTGAATACTGATTTTGTGCCATTTCAAGAAAATTTTAATTATAAGGACAATCAAAATGCCTAAATTTGCAACAATTTTGAGGAAATGACATTGGGTGAGTACCAATTGTTTTTTTACGGCAAATGGCTGTCAAAGTCAAGGCCAACTTAGAAAAAAACAATTTTTTGGCTTTTTTCACATTAAAACAAAATATTTTCATAAATTGTTATACATCATTTTAAAGCAAAAAATGTGCTCTTTTCAACAAGATGAAAAAACGAAAAGGCGACCATAAGAAAAAAAGAAGTTGATGATGGTATCTCGAAACCGAGACGTCAGAATTGAAAACTAATTGCACAGGAAGATGCTCCTTGAAAAGTTGCTCTAACGATGTTTGTGCCGAATTTTGAAATTTTTCAAATTAGAGAAAATACAGCACGATTTCGAATTCGGTTTTTCGGTTATAACTCAAAAATAAAACAAAAATTGAACGTTATTAAAACGGTGTTGTATTACCCATTAAATTCCCTAAAACATTCCCCATTTAACCTTTGCAGTAGCTCTTACCAGAAGCGAGATCCCTGTATAGAGAATCGAATCTTGGACACATTGTATAGGTTCGGGAATGTCAGCCTTTTTCCGACTGGTATGGCAACAGAAAAAGGGGCAACGGGCTTAAGAGAAAATATAAGTATGTCCATCAAGTCTAGATTCCATCAAGTCAGAGCTTTTTCAAAGCAACACGCTATTCTTTACAATCCTTCAAAGTCGAAGGTTTTTCTGATGGTATTATTAGTAAACTCTGGATTGGATTTATAAGTGCTCAAGAGACATGAAGGTTGGCGATCAGGTTTTCTGGCAGAAGGCTACATTGAGGACACCTTTGCCCATAAAATAGAGATGTCTCGTAAAATACTTGGTGAATGCGTCGTGACAATATTATATTATAGCTCTAGCAAAGTAAGTTATTGAGTTCGACAGCTGAATCAGCCGTAGTTACTTCAGAGGCAAATGAAAACCAGGGAAAAAACTATTGTAATTTCATCAGTGAGTTGCAGAATGCAATTGAGTAGTTTTAATAATAATTGTAATTTGTTTGTTATCTTGAAACAATAAATGCGTGATAACGTTATTTCTTATATTACTGGTCCAGTGTGTATTTTGTTAGCAAATGATTTCAGCGAGAAAATTAGTGAAATACGTTTTTTATTTGGATACTTGAGGGAACAAAATGTGAAATAGAAAACAAAGTATGAAATGGTGTTTTAGGCTAGATTGTAGAAAAATTACTATTTTATAAATGACGCTCTATTCTGGTTATTTCGAATCTATCCAATAAATAACAGAAACTTAAGTAAGATCATGTCAGGGTCAAAAAACTAAAAATAGCTCTTTGTCTAGCTGACGTGAAGTCAGTATTAATGATAGAGTCATAACCATAGAGGATTTATCAAGATAGAGGTCTTTATTTACATTTTTCAATATTGGCGTGATAAACCAACCCTCCAAACAGTGTTGCCAGGATTACTTTGCTAGTAAATTGGCACATCCTTTTTTTTAATATCTTGCGAATCTTTACACCACGAGATTACTATAATATCTATTGCTGCCCTCCATAATATCTACTCTGTCCAAATAATTTTTGAATGGTTATATAATAAATTTAACACTTATGACGATAAAAGAAAAAAAATACGTGCAAAATGGCCAACTGATCACAATCGGCAACATTGCAGAATCCTGTGACACGTGGTTTATGTCAGTTTATGACAATTATTTCATGGATTTTTTTTGAGAGTTTACCGCCGACTTTTTCGCTCTTAGCAATCGTTTCTGTGTTTTAAGTTGTTTGTTAGCCATGGTAAGACAATGTTTTGTGTGTAGAACTTGGGATTATAAAAATATCTCTAGGAAATTATGTTTTCACCGGTAAGTTCATTTGTGTTTTGTGGTTATGTTGTTACTCGGCTCTTAGACATTAGCCATTAGCGTCGTTTGTAGGTGTATTCTATTATTAATCTTTAATCTAAAAAAACTCAATAAATGGGAATAGTAGGTATGTATCAAAAATCATTTAAATATAAACATATTTGAATGTTTTGGTCTGCAAAAAAATGCAGACGCATGCTGCGTAAAAATCGTATACTTATTTCCTTAAAAAATAATACGCCTATGTGTGCTTATATTATCTGGAGATGTCTCCTTGGAGATTCAAATTTCGCCATATTGTTTTTAGCATTTCTGCTTCCCCTCTACCCGAACAACCCGCAAGCCTCCAAGTATGCGGTTTGTATATCATGCCAAGTAAACAAATACCAATTTATGATTAACTCGCGGCGTCTATTTATGTACTCCATTGTCAATGATCATAACCATAAGCGACGTCAGAATCTTTTGGCGCATGTTTAAATAAGTGGATAGAAATGTTGAATTTATTTTATTTTCTGTAACTCTGTCCTTTATGTAATTGTTTCTTTGTTTCAAGGGTTTTTTCTTAATGCACAAATTGAATAGTGGAGAGAAAAACAATAAATTTTACTATGCTAAAACACCGGATTGAACGGAAGTGTAGAAAGTTATTTGGGCGGATAGAAATTATTAATAATTTTTTACCAAAGTTTTAAGAATACGAGATTTTTCGATTCTATATCAGAATACAATTTGATGAAAGACAGGAGTTTTATAAAAAAATCCTTAACGATTCTTGATGTTATACGTCGAAGTCTTGCTTCTTTTGAAATAGTTCGTGTATGACAACACGTCATGTACTACTTTTTGTAGGGGAGGAAAATAATAATTTTAATTTTTTTATTCTTCACGAAAATAAGCCAAAGAAGTTTTAAGTTTTTCCACTTCATATCAGACCACCAGAATAAGAAGATTGATCAAGGATAGGAATTTTATAAGAAAAAATTGATTGATTATTGAGATTTGTATGGTCTTATAAGTGTTCATCTTGCTTCTTCTCCAATAGCCAGGTAAAATAACACGTCATCTCTCTTTGCAGGAGAGTTAAATGGGAAATTTTGGCTTCTTATTTATCACCAAAATAAACAAAGAGAGCTTTAAGAATATAAGGCTTTGATTCAATAACTGCATCTCAGTCAATCTGCCTATTCTGTTTGATGATGCAAATGAATTTTATGAAAAAAACCTTATAGATTAGTTGTATAATGTATTAAATCTGAGCAAATTTTATCTATTCTCGTTTTAAAAGCTAATACCAAATTCAATTTTGTTCTTTGACTGTGACTGGATAGTAGGTGCGATATCCACCACCAAGAGAACCGATTTATCTGTTTCTTTTTCCCCTGTGAACTGGACGTGTGAGTAGTGATCGTTTAATATGTTTAGTGTTTTTCTGTTTGGTTGAAAGACAAGACTGTGATCATAGCACCAACATACTTTTGAAGAAATGGGGGCTGGAACTCAAACTTCGACAAGAATTCGTCCATTAGGACGTCAGCTACCATTTGGCACAAGATTGATAGAAAAATTGGCAGTTGAAGAAACATTAGGTGGGATCTCTAGTTACTCTAGGAATTTATTTATGTTCGCACTGATTTGTTGCCAGCATCGGTGGAATGGTGAAAAGATGTTTCTGTGGAGGGACACAACATCAAAACTGACGTGAGTGTGTTATGGTGGGAACAGGGGCGGGCTGATTGGCCTCAATAGCTAAATCAGCATTGGTCATGATTAGGACGACTTGCGAAGACCTCGGACTATTTTCTGATGATCCCAGAATGAATTGAGTTTCTTACAAAAGACCGTTAAAGGGATAAAACTTCTCTATTAAGTGATTCCAGTATATCTAGCCCAAATGAGGAACATAGTCTTACGTGTCCTTAACTAACTTCAATAGTTAAGAACAATGAATCACAAGTAGATACTTGAGTACATGACAATGTAGGTATTCAAGTATCTTGTAGACTATTATTCTCTATACTGAAGTTAGTTAAAGACACTATAACCTAAGTATGTAGTGTGTAAGTACGGGGTGTTCATTATAAAACTTCATCTAGCAGGCTATGAAATTTTGACAGAAAATCCTTATCTTTTGCCATATTTCACAGCCAACTAGATGAAGTTTTATAATGAACACCCCGTATATAGGGTATAACTTAAGTATATAGACCACTATAACCTAAGTATACAGGGTGATTCACGGTGATGGTACCTTAGATGTATCTGGAGAACGGCTTCACATATTTATTTCAACTTTTGTGTGTGGCCACAAATGCGTCCAAACTCTATTTCTAAAATATTTTCACCTTTGCGCTGTTTTGCCGGTTCAGCTGAAAAAGAGTACCAACTTTCGTGTTTTAATTGGATTACCATGTAGTAAAAGTTATTTTCGGATTCCTCATATATTTCCTTATGACACCTCTGTAACATTCCTATACCTATCTCACACCGTTTCGCAGATATTTATTAATTTCATGTTTTCATATTCAAAAATAGGACTCAAAATAATAATTTGAATCTCACGACCCGAAAGATTTAACGATATGAGTGCGGGGACTTCGTTAGCCAGAACTATGTGCATGACTAGCATATGGGCAGTTAGTGACAAAAACCTAAAGGTCGGGCCACAATTAACTTTCATTCGTCAGAAAATAAAAATTGACAAACGTTCGTTATTTGAAATACCACCACCTGTGGATTGTTCGCAGATTTGACCCCTTTTTGCAGTGTGGGTCATACAAAAATGGCTGCCAGATTTGCAGAAATTGACGTTTACTTTTTTTCACTCAAAGTGAGTTGGCCCTCATAAACCAATTAGCCTCAGGGTTTTCTTAGGTTTTTGCCACCAGGCCACCCAGTCCAGTCCGCCCCTTGGTGGGAGGATTAATCCCTTTGTGATGTAGGCAAAACAAAATTATCTTATAGAAAATATTGTTTGCTTTGATTGTGGGATTTTGTAATAATGTCTGTCAAACTTGCGGCAATCTTGCTCTATCAGCGCAGCAATAGGTTTATGAATTTTTAGGAGTCCATAGAACTTGGGTGAACTTGTTTCGCTTCCTTCTTTATGAGCAATTCTCTTTCCCTGAAGCTGGACATGAGTCTAATACAGTTTTCGTGGTAAGCGTTTGTAGCATCACTTGGAAGCTGACTGTAGTGAGCTGTATGTATAAGTATGTCAAGAGATTCTGTTAAACATTCATCTTTGTAATAATTACAGTAACATTGCTTTTATCAGCTCTGGTCACTATCAGTTCTTTATCATTTTTTAAAATGGTTTTGTTATAATACTTATTAAGGTGTTTGTTTTGTTGAAAATTAGAGAATTAAAAAACTTTGTCAGTATATCAGTAAACTTGGCTCTAACTAGATCTTATTCTGATGGAAATGACAGTTATTCAAAGCTGGTTAGTGGTTGTTTACATGGGATGTCACTCTTTTATTTAGTTTGTACCAGTATCCGGTTAAGGGGATGTTAACTTTTGAAACTTTATAGAGAGAGGGTCGCTGCCAGCCGACGCCGAAGACTTGTGGAGGCGGTGGGAAAGGATGATGTTCCTAAGTTGGTCTAATACTTGAGTGTGATGATGGTTTGTTTAAAAAAAAAACTAAAAATTCACTCCTTGTTCAATGAATTTCTGTTTATCCTCTCTCCAGTCCTACCACCAGCAATGTCTATGTGGGGGTTAAAACTTACGGTTTTGTTCATGATGTGCTTTGGCATCATTTCCTCCTTCTTACAACAAGGAAACAAAAACATCCTTCCCTCAATCGCTGTCCCCAATCCTCTCCCAAATGTTCATGGACGACGTGTTGAGCCAACTCAAAGCTCTCCTTTTTTTTAAATTTGTTAATTATGTCATGACAGGGCCAACTTCTAAACTTTTTCTTACACCTCAACTCTATCAACCCAAAAATTCAATTCCCTATGGAGATAGAAAAGGAAGGATGCCTACTGTTTTTTGGATATCTTACTATCAAGGAGGTCAAATGGGAAGCTTGAGCACACCGTTTATAGAAAATCAACACAAACTAACCGATACCTCAATAACGGATCAAATCATCACCCCAGATAGAAAGGGAAGTCATAAAGACTCTGTTTGTGAGACCCAAGAGAATTTGTGATACGCCTGATTTGGAATGGGAAATGAAGCACCTGGAAAGAGCTTTTGATTGGAATTTGTATAGCGAGCACGGATGCAAACCACCACAAAGCTCGGATAGACCAGTCTACTATACATCCGCAAACTAACGGACAGGATCGGCAGGTTACTGAAAAAGCACAATATTAAAACTGACTTTTAACCCACTCGTACAACACGTACACAAAACAATGCCCAGTATACATTGCTGATTTGACAGCTTTAGGAACTGGACTATCTTCTATGGAATTTATAAATAGTGTTTAACCGCACTTGTTGAACAGTGCATTTCTTCTGTCGATAGTTGATGAAGAATTTGTGGTGCCTCAAAACGCAGTGTCAACACGAAAATTACAGAACACAAGAGCAGTCTCAGGCTGGGCAAATACAAAAGTCAGCAGTAGCAGAGCACGCTCTCTCCAGTTTTGTGTCATGTTTGTGTCTAGTAATATACGGTCTCTGACAGTTCTCTTGTTGCTCTTCTTTATACAAGGGTTTCATAAGTACGTACGTGACAATCTGTCGGGAGCATATAAGGTTCTTCCGAACGTAACTCGTAAGGGAGATATAGGGCCTAAAAGGCATGCGTTAGAATTAATGTTTTTGGCTGTAAATTTTAAACCACATTTATATGATTCTTTGGTTTAATGTTTAATCAAACAAGAACCTACCTTTAATCGATTATGAGAAAACTACTCAGTATGAACTATCCTATACAGGGTGTCTTTTTTAAGTGCGTGCAGTATTGCTATCTCCGAAACGGCTCTAGTTACAAAGTCAGTTAAATTAGCAAAAAGGTGACTTTTGTAGAGCTTGTTTAGAAAACGTTCACAGGGTTGCCACATTTCGAGTGGTTTCTGAAATATTTAGAAAAATCTAAAAAATGCCATAAATTTAAATCTCTTCTATTTCAAAAACTATTGGTTTGACCAATAGTTTTTGAAACCCCATTATTCCAAAAACTATTGGTAAACAAAAAAAATTACGAAGTTTTCCTACACTCTAAACTCTCTCATATGACAGCTCGATTAGCTTCGTGTAACGCTTACCAACCTGGTTACCGGTTTAAAGTAATTTTTTTTAAATACGGACCTGGATTTTTTTGGATGAAAGGTCTTTTTGTAACTACAGCCGTTTCGTAGATAGCAATACTGCACGCACTTAAAAAAGACACCCTGTATAATATTATAAATATTAAATTAAACTTACTCTTTAAACTGAAAACACACAACAGCAGGTAGCTGGCTGTGGCCAGGACATTCCACGTTAGAGTCCAAATTGCAAAAAGTCAGTACCAAGGCCCGGAGGTTTACATAAAAAGGTGCGTCCTTTTGAGCAGTATACATATCTGGCATAGATGTCCGCTATCTGTTAAAAAAAAAGGTTTAGATCACATTCAGGTTAAGAAATACTAACTAAGTAATAGTTCGATAGAGCTTATTCGATTAGACTGCTAATTACAGGGCATAGTAAATGTAAAAGTTTGTGAGTGGTGAGCTTTTTATACTCCTAAACAAAACTCGTCTGTATTCTCCAATCTGATTGGCCAGTGCATTTATTAAAATTTAAGAGATCAGTTTAATATATTATTAGAAAGAAAAAGTTTTTTGAAGTTTAACCTTTATTTTAACCTATATTATTACCCATTTCACGTCCATCTGTTACAGTTCCCACAGGACTTACATTTAATCTATTTGACCACGGTGTGGCCAGGCTGCCACTAGAAGATTTCAATGTCCGAAGTCACTTCATTAGGTTAGTGGTTACTTTTGATTACAACCGTAGAAGATTTCAATGTCCGAAGTCACTTCATTAGGTTAGTTCAGGTACTTGACAGATTTCTCGTCGGTTTTCTCCCTCTGGAGAAGAACCACAAAAATAGAAAATTAAAAATGACTCCAGGAAAAAGCGTGCAATGGATCATCAACTAACAATGACTTGAGGATAAGTGAGCAAAATCTGGAAAAAAAAATTTGCAAACCAAGAATTCGAAGCAGTACATAAAGATTTTGAAGACCTCAACACGTTTTGCACACGAAAACGTTTGGTGGGAAGTGAGCAGAGCCAACACAGTGGTAAGCAGGAGGAGCACTGAAAAAGTGGGCGTGTCCTTATTGCGTCGATATGAACAAAACTACAGAGCCCAGTGGGAGGAGCACTGGAAAACTAGGCGTGGCCTAATTGCATCAGTGCAAACAAAATTTTGTGGCGGACGCTATAAAGTGGGAGGAGCTATATAATTAAGTGAGAGGGGCGCCGGAAAAAATAGGCGTGGCCTCATTGATGTAATTTTTTCTTGTAAAATTTAAAAACAGTTATTAGTTGCAAGCGTTCATCGCTCGTGATTTCATCATTTTCGGTCAACGATAAAATGGCATTTTGTCGTTGACGTACGGCATATATAAAATGGCTTCCAAGTAGCTGCTGATTATATTAACCAGGTAGTCGCTGATGTTCCTTCTTTCTAGTTCATCTATGATGGCGGCCTATAAGAGCTAGGAGAGTCCAATGGTTTCCCTGGCTTGTTAATGAGGACTAGGGTGGCTATTTTCCATTCATCCATTTCTTATGTAGTCAGATGGAACGTCATAAAATTCTCGCACGGCTTCCGGAGGGATGCCGATCCGGTCCAGCTGCAGTGCGTCTTTTTATGCTTCTAACACACTAATCGACCTCTATATCAGTGAATCGTTCTGCAGCTCCGCAATTTCTTCGACCTTCCTACAGGAAACAGCGTGTTTATAATTTCTTCACGGTTGCAATCAGTCAATTGGTAAGGTACATTTGCAAATTTCAGCCTTCTCATGACGATCCTGTTCCCCATATGTCTGCATCCAGGTCATCGCATAATTTTTTCCATGCGTTTTGTTGTTCCTTCTTGTTTTGTTTACACAGTTTTTTTTCTTGGCTAAGCAATCTAAGCAATGTATACTGGGCATTGTTTTCGTCGTTATGCTGTTACGATGGTAGCTAATTCTAGCGCAGACTTGGTAACAGTAAAGAGGTTGGGTGGTTGACAGTCTTTTTCCACAGCAGAGTCATACATTGACGAATCAACGTCCAACAAGATTGCTGTATCAGACAGTACACCTAACACCATCGAAAACCAGACCAACAATACATCGATATGTTTGTCGGGCCAAGAGAAAGGTTCTTCTCTTCCGATATACAGAGTGTCCCGTAAACCTTCGACAATACTCCGTCCGATAGAAGCCCAATCCTTGACAAATCAAAAAATGAAAAATTAGTGTTAATGAAAGTATCATGGTTTCCAAGATATTTGCACTTTTTTCAAAATCGACAAAAACTGACATCACTTAATATTTCGTACATTTACTCTTCCACAAGACTATGTAGAAAAATTATGTTTTCAGTTTTAGTTTCGCGAATGGTCGTAGTACAAAAGCTAATTTACAGATTTTGAACGTATGCTTTGGATTTTTAAGAAACAACTTTATTTTAACGTATTTCTTATAACTCCATTTCAGTTATGCAACTTTTGATCCCTACTGTAGCAAAAGATGATATCTTGATGCCCTTAAGTGCAAAAAGTAGAGTCGTTCTTGTAGATTCTGAAATCGTATAATAAGTAACTATTCCGGTTTGAAATTAGATATCTCCAAGTCAACAGTCTCAAGTTTATTGTAGTTGTACGGCTACAAGTTTCGCCTAAAAAGGCATCATCAGGCCTAAAATATAATTATGAAACAATTGCAACGCAAGAACAACCAGAATTAAACTCACCACAATCATATCACACGTTAAAATAGTTCTTCTACGAAGTAACTATTCTTTAAACAGTAAATATTTTTATGACCGTTAAATGCATCAAGTCCAATTTTTAACAACACATTACATCACCATTTAATCGCAATTTACTGACCTATAAAGGTACTTCACATCATATTCATGCAGCTTGATTTGATTGTTTTTATTGTATTATTTACGTAACAACGAATTTTGACATATGTCAACCTGTTCAAATTAATCCATAATTTCCTGTAAATTTTGTTTTAAGTAGTTTGTTGAGCTTATCTTGTTATACTTATCATGCCATTTGTGCAGTACACCCCTCGAGAATATGCAGAAATGCACTTTATCTATGGGGAGTGTGGGGGTAGTGCAAATCATGCATTACTACGCTTCCGAGAACGATTTCCACTACGAAACCATCCTGGACCTCGCGTTTTCACCGCCGTGCACAACGCTTATTCTGAAGGAAGATTACCAGGGATGCGTGGTGGAGAAGGGAGGCCTCAGGTGGCGGACGATGATGAGGCATTGGAAGAAATACATCGGGATTCAACCACATCAGTACGAGCCATCGCACGTCGGACAACTATTCCAAAAACGATTGTACATCGAATTTTAAAGCGAAATCAAATGCACCCGTATCATGTCCAGAGAGTGCAGGCCCTTCTTCCAGGAGACTTTCAACATAGAGTAAATTTTTGTAGGCGAATGTTACAAAAAATGCGTCAAGAATTCGAAGCAGTACATAAAGATTTTGAAAACCTCAACACGTTTTACACACGAAAACATTTGATGGGAAGTGAGCAGAGCCAACACAGTGGTAAGCAGGAGGAGCACTGAAAAAGTGGGCGTGTCCTTATTGCGTCGATATGAACAAAACTACAGAGCCCAGTGGGAGGAGCACTGGAAAACTAGGCGTGGCCTAATTGCATCAGTGCAAACAAAATTTTTTGGCGGACGCTATAAAGTGGAAGGAGCTATATAATTAAGTGAGAGGGGCGCCGGAAAAAGTAGGCGTGGCCTCATTGATGTAATTTATTCTTGTAAAATTTAAAAACAGTTATTAGTTGCAAGCGTTCATCGCTCGTGATTTCATCATTTTCGGTCAACGATAAAATGGCATTTTGTCGTTGACGTACGGCATATATAAAATGGCTTCCAAGTAGCTGCTGATTATATTAACCAGGTAGTCGCTGATGTTCCTTCTTTCTAGTTCATCTATGATGGCGGCCTATAAGAGCTAGGAGAGTCCAATGGTTTCCCTGGCTTGTTAATGAGGACTAGGGTGGCTATTTTCCATTCATCCATTTCTTATGTAGTCAGATGGAACGTCATAAAATTCTCGCACGGCTTCCGGAGGGATGCCGATCCGGTCCAGCTGCAGTGCGTCTTTTTATGCTTCTAACACACTAATCGACCTCTATATCAGTGAATCGTTCTGCAGCTCCGCAATTTCTTCGACCTTCCTACAGGAAACAGCGTGTTTATAATTTCTTCACGGTTGCAATCAGTCAATTGGTAAGGTACATTTGCAAATTTCAGCCTTCTTATGACGATCCTGTTCCCCATATGTCTGCATCCAGGTCATCGCATAATTTTTTCCATGCGTTTTGTTGTTCCTTCTTGTTTTGTTTACACAGTTTTTTTTCTTGGCTAAGCAATCTAAGCAATGTATACTGGGCATTGTTTTCGTCGTTATGCTGTTACGATGGTAGCTAATTCTAGCGCAGACTTGGTAACAGTAAAGAGGTTGGGTGGTTGACAGTCTTTTTCCACAGCAGAGTCATACATTGACGAATCAACGTCCAACAAGATTGCTGTATCAGACAGTACACCTAACACCATCGAAAACCAGACCAACAATACATCGATATGTTTGTCGGGCCAAGAGAAAGGTTCTTCTCTTCCGATATACAGAGTGTCCCGTAAACCTTCGACAATACTCCGTCCGATAGAAGCCCAATCCTTGACAAATCAAAAAATGAAAAATTAGTGTTAATGAAAGTATCATGGTTTCCAAGATATTTGCACTTTTTTCAAAATCGACAAAAACTGACATCACTTAATATTTCGTACATTTACTCTTCCACAAGACTATGTAGAAAAATTATGTTTTCAGTTTTAGTTTCGCGAATGGTCGTAGTACAAAAGCTAATTTACAGATTTTGAACGTATGCTTTGGATTTTTAAGAAACAACTTTATTTTAACGTATTTCTTATAACTCCATTTCAGTTATGCAACTTTTGATCCCTACTGTAGCAAAAGATGATATCTTGATGCCCTTAAGTGCAAAAAGTAGAGTCGTTCTTGTAGATTCTGAAATCGTATAATAAGTAACTATTCCGGTTTGAAATTAGATATCTCCAAGTCAACAGTCTCAAGTTTATTGTAGTTGTACGGCTACAAGTTTCGCCTAAAAAGGCATCATCAGGCCTAAAATATAATTATGAAACAATTGCAACGCAAGAACAACCAGAATTAAACTCACCACAATCATATCACACGTTAAAATAGTTCTTCTACGAAGTAACTATTCTTTAAACAGTAAATATTTTTATGACCGTTAAATGCATCAAGTCCAATTTTTAACAACACATTACATCACCATTTAATCGCAATTTACTGACCTATAAAGGTACTTCACATCATATTCATGCAGCTTGATTTGATTGTTTTTATTGTATTATTTACGTAACAACGAATTTTGACATATGTCAACCTGTTCAAATTAATCCATAATTTCCTGTAAATTTTGTTTTAAGTAGTTTGTTGAGCTTATCTTGTTATACTTATCATGCCATTTGTGCAGTACACCCCTCGAGAATATGCAGAAATGCACTTTATCTATGGGGAGTGTGGGGGTAGTGCAAATCATGCATTACTACGCTTCCGAGAACGATTTCCACTACGAAACCATCCTGGACCTCGCGTTTTCACCGCCGTGCACAACGCTTATTCTGAAGGAAGATTACCAGGGATGCGTGGTGGAGAAGGGAGGCCTCAGGTGGCGGACGATGATGAGGCATTGGAAGAAATACATCGGGATTCAACCACATCAGTACGAGCCATCGCACGTCGGACAACTATTCCAAAAACGATTGTACATCGAATTTTAAAGCGAAATCAAATGCACCCGTATCATGTCCAGAGAGTGCAGGCCCTTCTTCCAGGAGACTTTCAACATAGAGTAAATTTTTGTAGGCGAATGTTACAAAAAATGCGTCAAGATCCAACTTTTTTTGATTGCACTCTTTGGACAGATGAATCTTCATGCAAGCGAGGTGGCATTTTCAACATACATAACTTCCACAGTTGGCAAATGGAAAATCCACATGCCTTCAGGGAAAATAATTTTCAGCATCAATTTAAAATCAACGTTTGGACAGGAATAGTCAACAACAAAATTATAGGACCAGTGGAATTACCAGAAAATTTGAATGCTAAAAATTATCTGCAATTTTTGCAGAATCAGTTACCGGTGTTATATGAAGACGTTCCTCTATTAATAAGAAGACGAATGTGGTTTCAACATGACGGCTATCCTGCCCACTATGCACTGGTTGTGAGAGAACACCTAAATAACGTTATTCCTGGCAGGTGGATTGGCCGTCAAGGACCTATTTTGTGGCCACCACGTTCGTCGGATTTAAATCCTTTAGATTTCTTTTATTGGGGTTGCCTGAAAGAAAAAGTTTATACACGACTGGCCGATACTCGCGAAGAGCTACGACAAAATGTCTTTAGAGCAGCGCAAGAAATTAACGAGGCTCAGTATCAATCAATCAAAAGATCGTTTATAAAAAGATGCAGAGCGTGCATAAGAGCCAATGGCGGTCACTTTGAACATTTACTTTAAGTATTTTTTTTCCGTTAATTGCTTCTTGCTCAATTTCTTGTAAATAGCACAAATAAACGATATTGTACGTAATTGTAAAAATTGTACTTGTTGCATCAAACTGACTATAAAAACATTTACTTTTTAAGGAATAGTTACCTATTATAACATTTCAGAATCTAGAAGAACGACGCTAATTTTTGTACTTAAGCGCATCAAGATCGCTGTGCATCTTTTGCTACAGTGGGGGTCAAAAGTTGCGTAATTGAAATGGAGTTATAAGAAATACGTTGAAATAAAGTTGTTTCTTAATAAACCAAAGTAGACGTTCAGAATCTGTTGATTAGCAATTGTACTACCTCCATTTGCGAAACTAAAACTGAATAATTTTTTTTCTACATGTTGTGTTATGGAAGAGTAAATGTACGAAATATCAAGTGACGTAAGTTTTTGTCGATTTTAAAAAAAGTGCAAATATCTTGAAAACCATGATACTTTCATTAATACTAAGTTTTCATTTTTTGCGTTGTCAAGGATGGGGCTTTTATCAGGAGGAGTATTGTCGAAGGTTTACGGGACACCCTGTATATTTCTGGGAATGTAAATTCCAATATCACAATTTGTATTAACTAAAATAATGTTACGCCCGACTATCGGACAACAGAGATTCGGGCCGAAGCGGAAACGCCGAGCGCCGACCGCGATCCCGGGAACCCATCGAGACTAATCGAGGACTTTTCGAGAACAGTCGCCTCCGTTCTCGAAAGTACGAGAGTGTGTTCAGGCCGGGTAAATAAACCAGCGAGCCGCGCGAGATGGTATAGAATAAATAGTGCAGTGTAGTAAATAAGCGAAATAAGCGGACAAGAGAACAGTGCGAATTGTTAGTAGAGATTAATTGTGTTTTAGTCCTGTTGAAAACCAAAAAAAAAAAAAAAATATGGACCTTCTGAGATACTAAAACTGATCTAATTATACCGTAACCAATTTTTTGTCTAAGAACAAAATATTTTTTTTAATGGATGTGCATTCATAACTATAAGACCCGGTTGCGCAAATAAGTTTAAGCTACGATCAATTTAAGATAGAGCTCACTTACTTGTACACTCGCGACTAAATAACGTCACAATATTAATAATTTGTCCAAGTTACAATTAGCGAAAATTATTGTGAATTATCCGTCAAAATTCTATATAATATGTTGTAATTGTGTTTTGTAATTTTCTGATGGGATGATTGAATTACGAACGGCTAATTAGTAGATTAAAACATGTGTAGGTAGCTTTTAAAACCTAAAATGAACATTTTACTATATTAGTAATAATTATTAGCCAACTGAAAAAGTTTTCATACTGTTCCGAGCAGAGCATAACTTAGTTTTCCAATGGGTACCCCCTCGAGCGCTACCCGACGTTGTGACCTCAGAATAACCATTGGCACTAAATTCTTGATTTCAAGGCTATAGTCGTACCAGCATTTTAAGTAGAGGTAGTCTCCAACATTAGACATCTGGAAATAATGTAGTGAAAGCTTAAGTAGAAATGCTGAAAAGTTGCTGGAAAATTGTACCGAGTTTTCCAGTAGTTGTCCAGTATAGTATATAAACCAAATCATTTGGATAAAGAAAATAGTATAGCAGAGGAACTCAAAACCTTCCTGAAATAAAAAAAAAATTCAGGAGCAGCTTAATACTACATATATAATATATTTACGTTTAATGTATGGTATAACAGAAACGATAGTATCACAGAACTTGAAACAGTCATATGGCCAAGGGTTTGCTTACATGCATCTCTCATTTGCTTGCACAGTCTAAAAAAATAATTGTAAGCATTATGAGTACTATCTAACAATGATTCTTACTGCAAGATATGCTGATGATACTTATTTTTTATTTTTTTATTTAGCGTATGGCGTTTCGACACATTCAAGTATACAACAATAACAAATATAACAGCCTTAGGTAAATTTACAAACAAACACCAAGGTTATTTATATATTCTATCGCATCTGGCGTTGCAAGCAGGAACTCCTCGGGGCTGCCTTGGTATGATCGATGGGGACATTCCTCTATTATGTGTGCAATCGTTTGGACCTCTCCACAATCGCATGAGGGGGATGGTAGTTTTCCCCATTTGTTTAAAAAGTATGCACCTCTGCCGTGTTGGGTCCTAATGCGGTTTAATGTACACCAGGTTTTGCGTGGTAGATTGAAGCCAGGGGGGCTTTCTGTTATGCAGAGCAAGTTGCTGTTTGGCTGAGCTCTCGACCATTCGTGCACCCATCTGCTTGTGATGTTAAACTCCGTATCTGTGGCAATTTTTGCGGTGTTTGTTGGTGGTTTTCTAGAGCGTAGTCGATTTTTGTTGGCGTCTTCTATATGATTATGTATTGGGAGCTCTTTGTTGTTAAGTATCTTCTTGTATTCGTTTGTCAGCAAATTGATTCGGCGCAGATGAGGCGGTGGAATGTCGCTTAATACCGGTAGCCATTGAGTTGGGGTGGATTTGATTACGCCAGCGATCATTCTCATGGTGTTGTTCAGTTGCGCATCTATCTTCTTCACGTGAGCACTGTTAAGCCACACTGGTGCGCAGTACTCCGCGGCTGAGTAGACAAGGCCTAGGGCCGACAATCTCAGTGTGGATGCTGATGTTCCCCATGTCGAGCCACAGAGTTTCTAGATAATGTTATTTCTGGTCTTTAATTTTTCCGCAGTGTTAGTTAGATGTACATTAAAGCTTAACGTTCTATCAAGAGTGATACCCAAGTATTTTGGGTTTTTATTGTGATTAAGTAAGGTGTTATCAAAGTAGACTCTAAGCTCTCTATCAGCCATTTTGTTATTTAAATGAAAGCAGGTTACTTCTGTTTTTGAAGCATTAGGTTGCAGTCTCCATTTTCGAAAGAAACTTCCCATTACGTCCAAGTCATTGGTAAGATTTTCTTCGGCTTCTTCCATTAATTTAGTTTGAGTGGTTAGAGCCCAATCGTCGGCGTAGCCAAACTTTGTTGATGTTGTTTTGGGCATGTCCGCAATATATAGGCTAAACAACAATGGCGAAAGTACTGATCCTTGCGGCAGTCCATTCTTAAGCTTTCTGGGTTTGCTGATTTCTAATCCCATTATCACCTGAAAAACTCTGTCGTTAAGCATGTTTTCTATTAATCTTGATGTGAATTTACAGGGAATTTTGCGTAGGAATTTGTATATAACTCCTTCCCTCCATACGGTATCATACGCTGCTGACAAATCAATGAATGCGACAGAACTCTTTAGTCCCCTTTGAAAACCGGCTTCGATATATGTGGTTAGTGACAATACTTGGTCGGTGCAGCTCCGTTTAGGTCTGAAACCCGCCTGTTCAACTGGGATATCTCTAAGCATTACCGGGCTTATTCTGTTGTAGATCAGTCTTTCCATCAGCTTTTACGTTAAAGATAGCAGCGCAATTGGTCGGTAACTTTTTGGTTGGTCTGCTGGTTTACCTGGTTTTTGGATGGCTATTACTTTTGAGCGTTTGAATTCTCGAGGAATTTCACTAGTCTGCATGATGTTTGTGAAGAAGCACGCCAACCATCTCTTCGCGTATTTTCCGCAGTTAATAAGGAATTCAGAATGAATTCCGTCAAACCCTGGGGCTTTCCCAGAAGTAATATCTTTAAGGGCAGCGGATACATCTTCGCCGGTGAAAGGACGAGAGTGTTCAGTTTCTGTAGATTCGTTCTTAAGAGTTTTTAGATGTTCTTTTACTCTTTTTGTATGAGCTTTATCTCTGGGTGCTCTGGATGTCATCACAATATGAGAGGCCACTGAATTTGGTTTAATGGGAGCTTTTTGCCGTTTAGGAGGGTCTCCTCCTCCAAGTTTTCTAATTAGGGACCATGCTTTCCGACTTGATGTTTGGAAGTTTAAATTTTCAACAGTTTCACTCCATTTTTGTTGTCTTGCTGCATTTAAACTATGAAGTAACTGATCTGCGATTTCTTGATCACCAGTTTCTAGGAAGTTTTGATATAATTCTTCGCTGTTTTGAGACCATCCAGGAATATATTCCTCCCGGTACCCTCTTGGTATGCACTTCTTAGCTGTGCTAATTACTGCCCCGACAAACCGAGCGTAGTTTTTACTCGTGGGTGGTATCCATCCTAAGCATTTATCTAGTTCCGATGAGAATTTTTTCCAATCAGCTCGCTTAAAGTTCCATCTAGGTCTTGGGATGGATCTTATTCGCGGTATTTGGGTTCCGATCTCCATGATGATTGGGGGATGCTGGCTGTGGGGGAATTCCGAGAGAACTTTTCTTGTAGTGGCCAAAGGGGTATTATTAGGGTCCATTGAGACAAAGCATAAGTCCGGGTTATATTCCCTGTTCCATGCAGCTGATTTAAATGTGCCTTTGTCTTTAGCATCAAAGATTAGGTGTAAGTGCTCGTCCTCGGTCCATCTGATCAAAGCCTCCCCATTAACATCGCTTTGTCTATATTTCCATTGTTCGTGGTGGCTGTTAAAGTCGCCTAGATATACAGCGGGGTGGGGGTATGTTTTAAGAACCTGAGTGGCCAGGTCCTTGTGGGAGGTTTATAAACGTTGGAGATAGTGATACTTCCAATTTTTGTAGTTACAATCTGTATGTCGTTCTCGGTCGATATAGAAACTACAGATGCATTTTCTATGTTGCTTTTGACATAAGTGGCTCTGTGGTACGTTGCACCCAGTAATTCGTAACCTGGTATTTTTCCCCTTTTTTGGAGCTCTTGTTCTGATTCGCAATGAGTTTCCTGGATTGCAACTATGTCGATATCGTCATCTTTTAATAATTTTGATATGTACTGGCTTTTTGCATAACTAATGCCTTCTATGTTAATCTGACAAAATCGGACTGAGGGTCCGATTTTTCTAGTCAAAGGGTCCTGAGAAGGACCATTTGTTTTGTTTTGGGTCATGATAATGTCGTAATTCAATTTAACCATTTAATAATTTAGTAATTTAGTGTGTCGTATAGTCAGGAGATCCTTGGATTATCTGACTGCCAGTATGTGCTAGTTCATTTAGCGTTACCCAGGGTGCACCACGTGGAGGCGAACTAGCTTTACACCCCCTGATGATACTGAATACAAGCAACAAATTTTTTCTTCTGATATTCCTGGTTTTTATAACTATCCAAAGCTTCGAAAAGAGTATTTAAATGTTCAACTTTGTCATCAATGAATTGGCAAATTTGGTACTGAAGATGACAGACTGACATAAAAGAGAGTACAATTAACACATTCAGCAACTGATACACCATTAAAAAATGTTTATAAGATTTATTGTTTTGCATTATTACCAGAGCTGCAGCGGGCCGCGTGAAAGCGTCGGCTAGTCTTTGAGAGGCGGTGCTTCCCTTTGATAAAAAGCTCATATTTATTCCGCTTGTTTTTACAACATACTCCCCCCCCCCCCCCGCAAAAAAAGAAAAGATTACTAAAACTTGTCAAAATAAAAGAACTACTATAACAAATAAATATATATGACGGGCCATCTCCTTCCAGAATCTTTGTAATGGGTCTAGTGAATAAGTCATTTTTAGTTCTCAATTTGACAACACGAATCTTTCCATCTGGTCCCGGCATGATTTGTTCTATGCGTGCTCGGCTCCAAACTAAGGAGGTGTATTATCTTCCTTAAGTAACACTAGTTGCCCAACCTTCAGATTTTCCTTAGATGCCAACCATTTAGGTCGATTTTGTAGCCTGTTCAAATACTTAACTGACCAACGGTTCCAGAACTGTTGCTGCATTTTAACACACCTTTGCCAAAATGTGAGTCTGTTGTCAGATTTCTCAGAAATGTTTCTGTCCGGGAAAGCGGAAAGAGGAGCCCCAATTAATAATTGGCCAGGAGTAAGATAATCTAAATCTGAGATCATTAAAAATTGCACAAAGAGGCCGTGAATTCAATATTGCTTCGATCTGTGAAAAAACTGTACTCAACTCTTCGAAGGTCAAATTTGAGTTACCAACGATTCTTACTAGGTGAAATTTGGCGCCCTTAACAGCTGCTTCCCATAAACCTCCCAATGAGGGCTACGTGGAGGAATAAAAGTCCACTGTATTTCGAGAGATGCAAGATAATCGTGAAAAGGCTCAAAGTTAGTGTCCTAAGGTGTATAAATCTCTTAGAAATTTTCGAGCACCGTGAAAATTTGAGCCGTTATCACTAAAAAATCGTGTTGGATTTCCTCTTCGTGAAATAAATCTTTTCAGGATAAATGCTTGAGTGGTCAGATCTGAAACTACCTCATTGTGACATGAAATTAGCTGCGTAACACTTCTGAACTGGGGCTCGTTTTAATCGTGACGATTTAATAAGGAATGCTCCCGCGAAATCCACTCCTACCAATTGAAAAGGACGAGAGGGTGAAACTCTATCTTTGGGCAAGTCAGACAAAAGCTGCTGGCAAGGATGTACAGAAAATCTGAAACATGTCCACAATTTCTGATTATGCGTTTAATGTCTCTAAGGGCATTTAAAGGCCAATAGTCCAACCGAACATTAGACAAAACAGTTTGGGCACCTGCATGTCCTAATCGAATGTGCTCTTTTTTCATTAACAACGAGACAACGTGATTCTTTGATGGTAACAAAATAGGGTGTCTTTGGTTATAGAGTATCGGAGCATTTGACAAACGTCCACCGACTCGCAAAATTTCATCAGAATCTAAAAAAGGTTTAAGAGATATTATGGCCTTATTCGTTAGTGGAATTCCAAGACGTAGTTGAGAAATTTTATTAGAAAAATATTGTGTTTGCAAATTTTTTAGAGAAGAGGGCCGGACATTTTGCGAGTGCAGCATTTTCCATAAATCTGAGACACCAACCAAGAGTTCTTTGCAAACGAGTGAAACTAGAAAATCTTTGAGTTAACAAAGTAAATAATGTGGGAGAGATATTCACGTTAACAATTTTGCGTTGTTCGGGTAGATTCGTTATCTCAACTTTGCCCTCAAATTCGTCCAAAGAGAGTTCTGAACTAAGAAGAAAATTAGGCTCGTGAAACCAAAATTCCGAATTAGCCAAATCCATTGCTGAGCTTCCGCGTGAGAGAATGTCTGCTGGGTTTTCCGAAGATTTCACATATTGCCATTTACAGTTAGAAGTCAAATCCTGAACCTGACTTACACGGTTTGATACAAACGTCGTCCACCGTGATGGGTGGGACTTGATCCAACTCAATGCCACCTGCGAATCTGTCCAGAGGTTAACCGTGCTGAATTCAATTCTATTTGAGAAAATTTGTAAAACTCTTTGAGACAACTTGGCTAACATGACCATACCACACAATTCTAATCGGGGCAATGAAACTGTTTTAATTGGGGCAATTCGTGATTTGGCAGTTACTAATGCCTGTTGCACCAAGGAAAATTTAAGTATACTTAAGGTTAAGTGGCGCATAAACAAACAATACTGTTGCGAACTCGGGGTTCAATAATTCCAGTGTAACGATTTAACACGAAACCACTATTTATTTATCCCACAAATACACACACGTACAATTCGACTACTAAATAACTCACAACTTAACACTTATAGCCTTCTATTATCGCTTCGTACTTTAGCTTACTTATAGCTCGAATAAAATACGACTACTCTTCACCGCTCGCTCTATGCGCCTTTTATATACAATCCTAAAATTACAGAAAAACCTAGAAAGTTCTTTATAAGAATTCTTGAATAATCTCACATAAAAAAAAAGTTGTAAACAACTGCCTTCTAGATTAAACCGAGCAATAAATCACTCGTGTCAGCCATGACGCAGCGCGGATAGGTCGCGAAGACCGTTGTCACGCGCGCGACAGTGGCGACGATCCGGCCAATAAGAATGGCGGGCGTGGTTAGCTATGTTAGTACATAAGCAAGTAGCCTCGAGCTTAAGGCTCAGTTTCACTAGAAAACGAGCAGAGATTCCATTGTTCGAAACGTCGCAAATAGGGGTATTTCAGCTCGAAAAACGGAAAAAAATCGAATAATTTAAATTTGTTCATGCATCGTAAACATTTTACCATAGCATCTAAAGAATGTATACAGGGTGTCCAAGATAAAGATGTCCAGCATGGGGATCTCGTAAACGGTAATAGATACAAACTTGGTTAAATGGAAGAAAACTTGCGCATTTGAAGGATTAGTTTTATGGTGTGAACGGATTTACAAAATCATTTTGGGTTTTTTAGTTATTTAAAATAAACCGAAATTTGGGATTTTCTTTTTTACTTTTTTCTCGAGTTGTGGTAAAAGATGGATGAAAACTAGAAGCAATATTCATTGCAGTTTTTTATAAGCTTCAACATGGCAGTCTTGGTTTCGTTCTACGACGTTTCGTTTTTCGAACACCATCAACTTTTTTTTCTAAATACGGACCTGGTAATTTTTTTGTCGATTTTAAGACTACTTTTTATTGCAATTTCACTGATGTATCACACGGAGCAATTTATGCAATAATTTGGTTTTTGTATACGTTTTATATGATTTTACGTACCTTTCTATAAAACCTATACATAAGCGTACATTACTAACTTACAAAAATTGTTCAAACAAGTTTCCATTATTTTCTAAACACAAATAACATCTTCTTAACGTTGCTTCTAAAACTTTATAACTTTATGTAACATATTTGGTGTAATAGTTTCAAAAGCTTCAAGTACTTTCCTTTGTAATTCTTGTTTTGTTTCAAAAGCATATCGATAAACATAGTTCTTGATGTAGCCCAAAGAAAAAAATCTAACGGGGTGATGTCCGGAGAACGGGCTGGCCATCCTGTTGAAACCAACAGTTATGAGTTAAAGCCAAGGGAATATTATCTAAGGCTTCCTCCAAATCCCGTTGCAGTAAGATGAGATAGCGTTCATTGTTAAGGGATTGATTATAAAAGAAAGGACCAATTATCCGGGTGCCAAATATTCCAACCCACATGTTAAATCCAAAGCGATGTTGGTGACGCGCAGAGTTGTTGACACGGGGGTTTTCGCTAGACCAGTAATGCGTATTTCTTCTATTGAAAAATCCGTTATTGGTCACTTGACTCTCATCACACCAAATAATTTTATGGGAAAAGTTTTGATCATATGCGTGTGTATCATTCGGAAAATGTTCTTCGCCTATGAAGGTCACCGGGTCGGAGTCCTTGACAAATTCTAAATTTATAGAGATGGTACTTTTGTTTGCGTAAAACAAATCCAGCAGTTGATTTCGGAACATTTGTGGAGAGCGTAATTTCGCGAAGCAATATTTCTGGATTTTCAATCGATAGAATCAAAGAAACCGATAACATTACATGTTCTTCTTGTTCTTCATTACAGCGTTTGCGGCGGCGTGTTACCGGTTTTTTAAATGATCCGTATTCTTTAAGATTTTTCACGAGTCGTCCAAAGATTTTACAGTTTGGTTGTGGTCTTTCGGGGTAACGGCCTTCGTACATGCGTTCTGCTTCAACTGCATTATTATTACATAAAATATAACACTTTACCAAATCAAATTTTTCTTCATATGAACAGTTTCGGACCATTTTAATACTAGAAAATATTAAACGAACAAGCGGAAACTAAATAATCTGTCAACACTTTTAAAAGTTTGACAAGTGTCAAGTTTGGCTTAAACGTTAAAATTTACTCAAGGCCTGCTACGTATGTTTTGAGAAAAGCATGCAAAATCAATTAAAACGTGAAGAAAAACCAAATTATTGCATAAATTGCTAAGTGTGATACATCAGTGAAATTACAATAAAAAGTAGTCGACAAAAAAATTACCAGGTCCGTATTTAGGAAAAAAAAGTTGATAATGATTTTTGAGAAACGAAACGTCGTAGAACGAAACCAAGGCTGCCATGTTGAAGCTTATAAAAAACTGCAATAAATATTGCTTCTAGTTTTCATCCATCTCTTACCACAACTCGAAAAAAAAGTAAAAAAGAAAATCCCAAATTTCGGTTTTTTTTAAGTAATTAAAAAACCCAAAATTATTTTGTAGATCTGTTCACCCCATTAAACTAATCCTTCGAACGCGCAACTTTTCTCTTATTTAACCAAGTTTGTACCTATTACCGTTTACGAGATCCCTATGCTGGACATCTTTATCTTGGACACCCTGTATAATGTACAAAAAGTCGATTTAAATTGATACGATATCAAATAAAAGAAGAAAAAGTAAGGAAACCCTAGGCATGGCCATCAGCTATTCAGCTCGTATTATACGCATTCAAGTTTACCTCAAACTTTAAGATATTACGAAGTAGTTGACATTAAGTAATTTAGCAATATTTGTGTAGGATGTTATTGCTACGTTAGTGTTGCGTACATTTGTCGACTTTGGTCGTATTTTACTCAAGTTTAGTTAACTATATTACACCTTGTTGTGTGAGGCTTTCTCCATTTGAAACTTTTAAAAAAGATTTTTTTACTTATGCTCTTCTAGTACACTACCAAGGAATATCAAAGTGCGATTGTAATTCTAAATTTTTTCTAAAAAGTTTGAAGCATCCATATTAATGTCCCATTTAAAAAAGTTGCGGATTTTTGCGGTTTTCTACGGCAAGCAAATTAAAGTTGCGTCTACAATATCCAGATATAGAGCGTAACTTTATTAAACGCGGACTAAATGATTACTTTGTGCATTTTTAAGCATTCATTTAGACCTCAATACTTTGTTTTCTCTCAGGGTGTGTGTCTTATAAATAACCATGAACTCAAATTTGATCTTACCATGTGTTCATTATAAAACTTCCTCTAGTTGGCTGTAAAATGTGAAAATGTCATGTCAAATAGGATGTCAAAAATAGGATGTATAAGGATAGTAAGTATAAGGGTTTAGTCGGTCCGTATATTATTTAGACAGTTCAGTTTCTCTATATACGAGCAAGTTTTTTTAAAAGAGAAAGAAAAAAGTTAAAATTTGTAGGATTTTTCGTAAATCGGCAGAAAATATTACGTAAAGAAACAAAACAACATCGCAATGTTACTAAAATTTAACACCCTGTAGGTATATCTCTTCACAATGTGATATATTTTTTTAGTTCCATAACATTTGACATTCAATGGTTTAGCCATTTTTGATCTATTTGAATTTAAAAATCTTCATTATGCAATAATAAAACTCTCGTTGACGGAAATGAGTTTGTTGTAGCTTTTGTGTAAATATAATAATATCTAAATTTTTAAATGCAAATAACTCGAAAACCAGAAACCGGTGAACCAAAAAATGTCAACCTTTTATATATTTTTAGAATCGGAAAAAAAATGATATTTTAAGTTTTTTAAAAATGTACAGGGTGTTCCATTAACAATTAGCAACTTTGTATATTTCAGTTACGTTGCAAAGTTGTTTTTGAATAATACTTTTTTTCTTAAATAGAAAAGCTATAAGCGGGAAGAATGTATAGCGGGCCACCCTGTATCTGATCATGTAAGTAAATCAAAATTACACATCATTAAGACTGAAAATTCTATTAAAATTGTATGTTACATCAGAAAAATCAGTAAGAATAATAAAAACTAAACTGTGTTAATTATAATTTTGTCCGCTTTCTTACTGTAAATACCCCTATGTGCTTCGTATAAAAAACTTAATAAAGACGAAAGTCCAAGATGTTTCACTTGATGATCCATGTCCTTAAAACTTTCCTCGGAAATAGTTCTCCACAGCGAAATATTCCGTGTCAGTCTGAATATCTCCAAAATCAAAGTACTAGTCTTCTCAAAGATGCCAGCAAATGCACATCTACATGTCAGTGGATAAACATAGAGTAGGATATATCTATAAAATACCTGGAAAGCCGGTGTATGTCGAAAAAAAAATAATATCAAGAATTGAACAAACGAGAGACCGTGGCCTAAAGCTTAGAATTCGATTGATGAGATGTTACGTTTTCTCTATCTTACTCTACGGGTGCGAAAGCTGGACGATGGGCTCACAAACAGAGAAAAGAATAGAGGCTTTTGAAATGTACTTGCATAGACGAATGCTACGAATTCCATCGGTACAAAGGATTACTAACGACGAAGTACTCCAACGCATGTGCAAACAGAAAGAACTGCTAAACACCATCAAAGAGAGAAAAATTCAATAATATCTTGAGAGGAGAAAAATACGAGTTACTCAGACTCATAATGGAGGGTATAGTAGAGGGTAAAAGATCAGTAGGAAGAGGCCAGAATTCATGGCTCAAAGATCTGAGAAGGTGGTTTGTGGCTCATCCACGGAAATATTTCGTGCTGCTGCTTCCACATCCACAACCGCCATTTGAATCGCCAACCTTCGGAAGGAAAGGGCGCAATAAGAAGAAGAAGTTAATTCTATTTGGTCATTTTTGTCCTACTTGGGTGTAGATTACTAAAAGACCCGAGGTGTAGAAAGTAATGAATCGTCGTGCATATTCTCCTGACTTATCCTTAATGACTTGTTTCGTTCCCGACTGCTAAAAATAAAATGCGTCAAAAGCGATTTTCGACAACTGAAGCAGCTGTAGAGGGTTTAAAAATACCTGCTTCTGATATATCCACTTCTCGTACCCTAAATACAACCTCTTCTATATTCCGCCCACTTAAAAAGCATTGCACAATGTATTTCTTATGGGAATGGGGTGTGGATTGTTAAAATGTATTGAACAAACTATAAACCACGTGGTTGGGCCTCGACGTCATGGGGTTCGACGTCATCAGGCCATCATGAATCACGACACAAAATTTTCAAATCGACCAGTCTTTGTGAAAACGTTTTCGAGGACTGGGCATTTTGCCAATAATCTTCCTAGAAATGTTCAAATTTTTACCTGCCATACTTTTTTCCACGCTTTTCCGCCTATTTTCCTTCTTCCGCCGCGCACAGAGTACCACTTTATGCATGCGTCAGTTGCCGGGACTAACGAAAATTTTGCCAAAATTTTAAAAATCCGCATCTTTTGTTTCGAAATTTAAATAGGACCATTTCGAGACGTCCCAGCGTAAAAATTCTTGGCCTCCAAGGACTAAAAAGTGGTTTCTTGGTGCCGAAAAGTAAACATTCGAAGGTATTCCTTGGGATTGAAAGCCATTCGTTTGGCTGCACGGTCTCTGTACAAATAGACCTCAAGGTGGAAGTTTAAAAATTCGTCAAAAACTCAAATTCAAAGCTAGGAGTTTGGGGGAGGGCCCATATGTGATCTACCTCACTGAATTATTTCAGATTCTTTGCTGAATAGATGTGGGAATCTACAGGGTAAAATGTGAGGAAAGCACACCCAAATTAGCAAAAAATGTGGCACGGAAAAACTTTTATGGCTCGCCCGGTATAAGAGCTAGACCAAAACTAATAATGATTTTTTTTTCTCTCCACATCGTTTAGTTGACCATATACAACCGGTCTTTATTTTTCGTAAAAATCGCAAAAAACGACCCTCCTATTTTGGACACTTTTTCTTAACTGTCTTTGGACTTTTTTTTAACCACTCTGTATTAAAGTGACACCTTTGGCGGGCAGGGTGGTCAAGGATATGCCCTTTCTCTTGGTACCATCCTTCTTAGACCAGTCGTCTAACTAAGGGAGTCCAGAACGGTAAGAAATTGACCATTACAAAAAAAAACGTCTCAACTTTGCGAATTTTTGTATGTACATGTTCCTATTTAACATATCGGAATTAGACTTCAAAATGTATCATCTACACATATGAGGCAATCTACTAAGCCCTATACCCCCCCGGATCTACGGTAAAACCGTTGTAAATTTGGGTACCTAACAAAACGTATTTTTGACTTTGCTTCGCCACTGCTTAGACCCCCCCCCCCCCCCTCACATACCATCAAACCAACCATATTTTGGGAAAGCCCGTTCATTTCTGTACCTACACTCTATGTATGAAAATCCCGTCAAATGAGCAGCTTAAAAGTTATAAGCGTCGAAGTGGAAAAAATACCAAAAATCTACAACCAAAATTACAAATACATAAGATCTTTATAATCCTCATTGACATTGCGATAAAAACACCCTGTATGAGATCTCGAATATTACCATTACTACCAACTCAAGCACAATTAGATAGGTAAGATTTAAATTTATCGTTTCTAAAGTTTTTTATTTATGTGTTTGTTCTGACTAGGTGTTTCGTCCGGGCCCTTTGCAGGGTAAATTAGTATTATCAGTAATTTTACTGGGAATAGTGCGAAACTCGGTTCTCAACTTCAAAAGAAACACCAAGAAAAAATATTTTTTAAAAAAATGTGACCCAAGCCGACACATTCGTGTGAAAAGTGCAGTTTTCGACACTAGTTGCACAATATACTAATAACGTATTGTAGTTAAACTAATGTTGTAACACTTTTTTATAGCATGTTAAACTGTATCCTCCATAGTGTATCACATTGCGAACGGCAGTCCTGAAAGTTGGAGAGCAGGGTGCAGGTTAGTTGGAGGCAAGGAGATTCTTTTTTTTTGTATAATGGGCGCCACTGTATTTTTGAATTTAGCCAGCAAAATACAGAAACCTGATAAGATTTGATTTCAATGTCTGGGTGAATAAAAGCATAAATGTCCCCAACAAAAAATCAATTCTATTACGTTTTGCAATAAAAAAATATTTACATTTAAGTGGTGCAGGTTATTACGATACAGTTACTTAGGTATACAAATGGGATTTACTGTTTGATTGGCCCTATGCTATTGACGGTAATTTCATGAACCCTTATTCTTAAAATTAAGTTTATAATTACTCTCTTAATGAAATTTTAATTGAAAAGGCGGGAGAAGGATTGATTGATAAAATTTAAATTGAATTACATTAGTTAGGTAAGTAAAACTCACATCGTCAAGTCCTTTCTCAGGTGGTGATGACCTGATGGCATGTTCGGTGGCGACATAAATTGCCTATTATCAATTGCTGAGTGGTGGTATCACCAGCAAGAAGATGGGGGACTGGCAGAGTTGGTTCCAAAACCTGTTGCTATGGAGCCATGGTTGACATAGGGCTGCCCAGACTTGGGGGGTAGAACTACGGCGACGCGCTCGTGGCTATGTTACATTTCGGTAGGGGCGGATAGCGTGGGATCTATGTCCCTAAGGAGGAAGCAGGTGATTTTTGGAGCCACTATATGTATAATGTAGAAGGCCCTTATTAGAAAGTGGATAAATAAAAATCTTTCTTCAAATTTGCTTACGTGTGGCCCGCCATATCGGCATTTAGCCCTTCATGTTTGATAGAGGAGTCATGCTGGAGGCTATCTGCTACCTCTCGGTACCAGGTCGGAAAAGCAAAAGGACTTTAGAAATGCTTTCAAATTTAAAGAAAATTCCTCGAGGAGAAAAAACTAGATGAAAGACGGAGATTGTCATTTGTCATAGCATAGATTGGGCATCCATCAATCAGCTGACATTGGACCATAGATATGGTCATTGTCTTTATATTCATAGTCTATCAATGATTGGTTAGTACATATGCCCATTACTAGATCGCGAGTATGCCCATGTGTGCTGACCAATCACTGCCGATGACGTAAGAGTTTCAGCGTATTCCCCCTTTTTTTCAGTGGTGGAAGGGCACTGGGTAGGGGAGTACGTTGAAGATAAATATGAAGTAATAACATAATCTCCAGTGAAAAGAGAGATAATCACTGAAACGACGTGTGGTGAGAAACGAAATTATATATGGGGTTGTTGTGATGTGAATAGACTTTCCTGGTGATTGTAAAGAAAATGTCATCTCGATTTTTGCCTTAATTTTGGTATCATTAGAAAGCTTATGTTAAGATTAGCAGATTTAAGTAAAAAAATACTTGGATGGTCGAGTTTTGTAAGAAAAAAATTGAAAAATGAAGGTATGAAAATACATTACTCATAATTGGAAGTTGCCCCAATTTTCTTTTGTAGCCACAACACACACTACATCTATAAAATTGAAGGTTTTTCGATTTTTCTGATATAATTTAAGTTTCAAACGTCTCGTAAATTCAAATTTTTATTTAACTTACAAATTTTGCATTGTACTAGTTGCTAGTCGAATGATTGATGAAGTTGGCAGGTAGCATATAAAAGATGAAGTTTGTTGACGTTTTTAAAGGCAGTGTTGCCAAGTCCTCTTCTTGAAAATATTCGATTATTACAACTTAAAATTTAATTTTTTTTTTGAACAGGTTAATTTTCTGTTACTTCAGGTAAGGTCTGGTTAGTTCAGGTTAGTCCAGTTCTAGTTTTCTTGATTAGGTTAGTTCAGTTTATACTCTTTATGTTAGGGGTAGGGAATAATATAAAAAGCTGGCCAGAAAAGGCCCGCTTTTTTCTTTATTTTTAGAACAGGTTAACTTTATTTTACATCAGGTAAGGTCTGGTTAGGTCAGGTTAGTCTAGTTCTAGTTTTCCTGGTCAGGTTAGTTCAGTTACACTTTTGACGTTTAGGTTAGACTAGCTTAGGTTAGTTCAGGTTAGTCCAGTTCTAGTTTTCCTGATTAGATTAGTTCAGTTCTACTCTTTAGGTTAGGGGTAGAGAATAATATAAAAAGCGGAGCCGAAAGGGCCCGCTTTTTCTTTATTTTTAGAACAGGTTAACTTTCTGTTACTTCAGGTAAGGTCTGGTTAGTTCAGGTTAGTCCAGTTCTAGTTTCCCTGGTTAGGTTAGTTCAGTTAAACTTTTTACGTTTAGGTTAGACTAGCTTAGGTTAGTTCAGGTTAGTTTATTTCTAGTTTTCCTGGTTAGGTTGGTTCGGTTACACTTTTTACGTTTAGGTTAGGTAGGCTAAGGTTAGTTCAGTTCTACTCATTATGAAAGTTAAAAGAAAGTTATTTTCTGCGAAATATGTTAGTGAACGAAATTTTTAGCTTTTTCGCAGGAAACTCTAGTTTAAAATATGCAAAAAAGCAATATTTACTAATTGGAAATTGAAAACTTATCTACTCATTATGTTAAAATTATAGAATTATAAGAACTCACGAGTCGTTGCCGCAAAATCAGTTATGTAATTTTCTTTTATTTTGTTTCTCTGCGACCACATAATTTTATTGCACTTAATGATGAACTCCGACGTTTGGCATCACTGTAAATATATTTCTAACACTACTGTCAGATTCGAGAGTTTTCGCATCAATTTTGTCAAATACTTTCAATTTTTATTTTCTTGTTTCTCAGTGAAAAGTGGCTTATCCAAGAATTTTTTTCTATCAATTTGTTTTATAGACTGTGAGCTACTATTAAAAAAAGAGAAAACCTTGAAAATCGAGATGACATAAACTTTACAAGCACCGACTTTCCATATAAGGGAGTTTCTTTATTTTCTTATAATGATGACAAAGACAACAAACCGACAATACCTCTGCCCTCTGGTCATATACGCATCCCATTCATAAGCGTAAATTTGTAAAATATTGTGTTATGTCACTTTGACATTTTTAGAGTTCAGCCGGCTTGCAGTAGCTGTAAACAGTGCAATCTTTAAAGCGATCCCAGAATATATTATCGGGAATCAAAATTTGAGTAGGAAACTGGTTTCATTCAGTGTGTTTATCAGTGTCTTCAGTGTGTGACTTTCAGTGTATGGAAAAGTATCTGCCGTTTTTTCAGTTTTCTCCTTTCTTGGTTGTTAACTGCTAAAGACTAAACTTTAAACTTCATATTATATTAATTCCATGCATCGATTTTAAAAAAGGTAAGTGAAGTTCGTAATGGCGATGATGCTATTTTTATAATTTTTACGCTCATGCAATTTTTGCTGCTTTACGTACAAGTAAACTGTAGCGTAGAACCCAAGCTTGAGAGTGTTTATATACTTTCAAAAGCCACAAAGTTTGGGTTCAAAACTTTCTGGCTCAGGGCTAGCTTCTCCAATGCTTCCTGGTCTGAAGCCTGGAGAAAATGCGAATTGTATGAGGGTGGAAATTACCTCACCATTTACACAATAGCATTGTTTTTATAGTGAGAATAAAATCTAGTTCACCATGTACAAAAGTAAAATCTCAGTTTAGAAGAAATGTTACGTTACTAAAAAAAAATTAGAATAAATATGTAATATAAAATATGTACCTAATGGAATCCATTTGACTTTATTTTAAGATATGTTAGATATTCCACATAAAAAATTTGGTCAGATGTGAAGACCATTTTGAGAAAAAGTTGTTCCTCTCAATGAAGTTGTCGCAAGCTGCCGTACCAACGCGCTATGAACCTAGCCAAGCTTCTCCATCTAATACGCACAACAGTCCTGAAGACAACGTAAAATCCTACTTGTATTGTTAATAATATATTATAATATGTAATAATTATTCTATGAAACTTTTGAATTGAAAAGCAAAAATTAATAAAGAGCAAGTCATAATTCTATGGATATCTGATAATCATTGGAATTTAGAATACTAATAATAATACACTGGAATTATTTAGAATAAGTACCTACTCTGCGACCAGTTCAGTCCTTCAAATACTACGAAATATTGGCCTTCGCCATTCTATCAACAAATCAAACCCGACCAAATTAGGTAGACGTGGAGAAAACATCCAGTTTCCCTTTCCTCGTTTCTATACTGATTGTGGCCACATCTAGTGGTTTCTCCTGGAAGCTAATTGAACAACTATATCTTATATAAAAACAATGATATGGTTATGGATAGGAGGGATTGGTCACAAGGACTGTTTGAACAATTTGAATCTTGCCATATCGTCACCACCATTTTAGAATACTAACAAAATAAATATTTAAATTAACAATTAATAATTCTATTTGGTTCGATTATACCGAATAAATACTCTTATAAAAGAGAAACAAGATAATTGTAACTCGCTTGCTCTGTAAACTCCATATTCACAGTAAACTATGTAGATAATAATAAATAATCGTTTCCTTGAAATAGTAAACCGTTACAATGTTACAGAATTAACATAATCTGTGTATAGCTATATTATACTAAATAACATTTACCATTAAGTATTTAATATAATTGGTATTTATCGGTAACCATTAGTATTTAATATAATAACTTTCTTATGTCGCTAACGAACATCCAATCAATGTGTGGAATATCTATTTACTTACTTATAGTTATAGAAGGTTCAACATAAATTCACATTTAACTCTATCAATCTTCGTGCATTAAGCAGATATATTTTCTTCTGTTAGCAGTCCTTCATTATAATGATTTTCACTATACAGATTGTTTTCGAAAGCCACGTCTCCTTCTAAATCCTGATTATGTGCATTCTTTATTCTAAACAATTGTTTAAAAGCCATTCTAACTTGATCATCCCATCTTATAAGTAATAATGTGATTAGCACTGGAGCGAAAATAGCCACAGAAACAAAAGTATGTATTATCCAGAACATTACTTGCTTATATTTTGCCAAGGCCAATACAAGTCTAGGAAAGAATACCATGGTTAAGAGTAAAAAGACAGGTAACCATATGAAGATATAAAAAGTAGCGCAAGAAAATGCGTAATATGTCTTCAAGGATTCTTTCGTGTAATTTCTTCTTACTTTTATTACGTTCCACGTTAATACGGAAATAAAAGATATGATGTATGTTAGGCCGCTAAAACCAATAAGATAATAGGGAACGACGAGTGAACATAGGCCTAAAAGAAGTGGGAAATGGAGGAAACCTACTATTAGCTTATAATATTTCGCATATTTGGTAAACACTCTATGCCAAGTGACTGAGGAGTACCAATCGAAAGCCAACAGTAAGGCTAAAGAAATTAACACGTTGAACAGAGATATCTCTATTACTAACAAAATGTTGGAAGCACGATTGTTAAAGGGAGAAAATGCTGCAATGGTAGCCTTCACTCCTGCAACTAAAGCAAAAATCTCAGCGATGGTAAAAAAATTAAGTATAATGAAGTTAGTTCTGGTTCGAAGACTCCTGAATCTAAAAACTGTATAGAACATCAACACAAAACTAATAGAAACTGGGATTAGTATGGCAAGAAAAGTAACACATTTTATGAAGTCTTTCTTTTCGAAAATCTCTTCTTTCAATGGCTCCGGGATTTCGTCATAAGAAGCATTCCCTGCAAAGTTTCCTGACAGTTCATCCCGAGTTAGATGAGCTTGGTAATCCATTATCTCAGAAATATCAATAAATGTACAAGTCTCTAAAAAAAAACAGTTTTTTAAACACCAAAGAATTAGATTTTGTGATACCGTTAGTAAGGGTTACATTTTGTCTTATTGCGCATCGTACCTATTTAAAACCTTTCCAATGTTTTTGCACTGGCAATGTCCATATTTTTCAAAAAGCACTTGAACGCGCGATTTTACTTGCGAACTGCTGGTATTATCGCAAATTTTACTTTATTTTCAACAAGACGACCCATTGAGTTGACCTTAAGAAAGTAAACAACAACGCTATCAACAAAATCAAAACATTAATGCATGTGCCTTCATTATAATAGCTTTAGTACGGGTCTTAACTATTAATAAAGTTCATAGAGCGACTTCGTGAGGCACATTTAGCATGTATTTGTTCACCAGTATCTTCCAAAGTTGTTGATTTATTAGTAATATGGAAACTGGTGGAAAGTTCGTTCTTTTCTGGGTACAACTTAGCCCGACAGCATGAGACCGAATTATAATTATTTATTATATAAGGGGAATAACAAGCCTTTAAACCATAAGATTAAATGTTGACTCGAATGTTTGTGTTTAGAATCAAACTTATAGTATTGAAATTGTATTATTTCTGTCAAAATTTTCTATCCTCCTAGATGAAGATTTCTAATGAAGACCCCGTACTAATCATAATAAATTTTGCTTTGTCAAAATCAGGTTTTGTAACAGGTTAAGTAGATTACTAAAGTCGATTATGTCAGCTCAAATTCAAGAAAAATCCATTTTCCAAGCAAACGAAAAAGACCAAACTATCTTTTTTCTTATGGCGCCCTCTCCTTTCGAAGGTTGGCGATCCACATAGCTAACAGTGTTCTGGATACAGCAGCTCGAGAGATTTTAATGGAAGTGCACCCAAACCATCTTCTGAGGTCTTTCAGCCAGAAGTTCTGACGTCTACCAAGAGATCTTTTCCCTTGAATCTTTCCTCTCAGCATTTCATAGGTACTTGTTGCCTCTCATAATGTGGCCTATGTATGTAGTTTTTCTTTCTTTGATGAGGGCCATTAGTTCTTTCGGCTTCTTCATTCGTCTAAGTACTTTTTCGTTCGTAATTCGTTGGACCCATGATATGCGAAGCATTCGGCGATATAAGTACATTTTAAACTCCAAATTTTTTCTTTTCAGTTGTAGGGCCCAGGGTCCAGCATTCACATCCGTACAGCAACACACTGAAGACATAATATCTAATCATGCATACCCTGAGCTTCAAACTCAGATCAGGACTAGTAAAAAATCTTTTCATGTTTTCCTGGCTTGTTCGATTCTGGAACGGATCTCCCGTTTCGGATCACACCACTCGTTGACTGTGGTACTCAGATATTTAAAATACGAGACTGGTTAGATTTGATTGCCATTAATCAAAATTGTTTGGTCTTTGATATATTCATGTCCAATCCGTATTGCTTACTATATTCACTTATTCTATTCATCATATTTTGCAGATTTGATATGTTATCGGCAATGACTACGGTGTCGTCTGCGTAACTGATATTGGTGATACATACTCCATTTATTTTGATACCTCCCATGTCTTCTGCTAAAGCTTCTTTAAAAATTGCTTCCGAATAGATGTTGAACAGGAGTGGTGACAAAATTTCTTTGCATTTTTTGTATATTCGAGTGTGTGTATACGGAAAAGACTATCTTGAGGGCTTTTGCGGAATATAAAAGGCAAAAGCCTCGGCAAAAGCGAAGACCAACCTCATCTTCTTACTATACTATACATAAAAGGAACTTCAGAGAAACTTCGACGCATCGCGAAACAGTACAACATACGAACGGTTTTCAAAACTGAAATTCCATTGAGAAGCGTACTTTCTAAAACCAAACCGGGAAATTCAAATCAGCACAAAGATTGTATATATTAGATCCCATGTGACTCTGTCATGTCGTACATGGGAGAAACCAAGCCTCCTTTGCATGTAAGAGTTCAGGAACTCAGAACTGATACGATAAGAGGAGAAACATAAAAATCGAGAATTGCAGAGCACGCTTGGTTCGAACACCATAATATTAAATGGTCGGAAGTCAAAATTGTTGTTAGGGAACAGCACAGGAAGAAACGAAAATTTAAGGAAGCAGTCTTCACTGGAAGCAATGAAGGCGTCTTTAGTAAACCAAGTTGCGACGTCTCTTCGGTATGACATCCGTTAATACAGCGAACAAGTGCTGGTCGCTTGACGGGAGATGATCCGGCCAATAGGAATGGTGGGCGTGGTTAGCTGTGTTAGTACATAAGTAAGTAGCCTTGAGCTTATGGCTCAGTTTCACTTGAAAACGAGCAAACTGCTCGAAACGTCGTGTAAAAAACTCAATAAAGACAATGGAAGTCCAAGATGTTTCGCCTAATAGTACCTCATTGTCTACCACCTTTAATCTTCACTTGTTTAATTAATCCTACATTTGCGTTATGTCTCAAACGTGGGTGGCCAGAGATCAGAACTGGGTGTAGTATTTCAAGTATATAAAGGCGCCACCCAATTTTATGGCCTCTCAGACACTCATGATAATTCAATGCCTGACGACCTTGCAGTGTCGGTAAAAGAGGAAAAATACGGAAAATAACTCAGAAAACACAATACCTACCAATATCTCAGTTCATATTAACATATTTGCTTTCTCGTACAAGCTGTATAATTTATAGAGGTATCCTGAAGGGGTAACCCTGAAAATGGTAGTGGTATCGTCACAAAATCAATAACAGCTGACTCTCACCTAAATGTGTAATATAATAGTGTTTATCTATGAATGTAATGTTTACGTTGGTTAAAGGACAAAAGTATGGAGGTTATTTTCCTATACAGACACCGGTCATATACAGGGTGTTTTTTTTTTCAGATGAGCCATAGGGATTTCCATGCAATGCAATTCGATGTTTTTTTTTTTAAAGGAGCCATAGCAAATTTTATAGTAAAATAACCTGAAAGGTAGACCATTATTGAGTACGCTGGTATTTTTCTATTGACATTTATTGTTTGACATGATGAGTTGTTATTGAACGTCAGCAAAAATGTACACATTAGAAGAAAAAAAAATATGTTTTCGCTATACTCCTCTGGTTCGAGAAGCAGGCCTAAAACGAGATAATAAAAGAATACCAAGGCTCTTTATTCTGAAAAATTCATGTCAGACAGCAGCATCAATTTAAAAACAACACCCACCATTCTCAACAATGGTCTACTTTTCAGGTTATTTTGCTGTAGTATTCGCTATGGCTCATTTAAAAAAAAAACATCGAACTTCATTGCATAGAAATCCCTATAAAAAAAACATCGAACTTCATTGCATAGAAAACCTATGCAACCCATGCAAAAAACACCCTGTATATGTATGTCATTTGTTGGTTGGAAGTTCAGAGTTAAGTGTGGTGAATCTGTAGTTCAATAAGGAACAGACCCACCTGTGATTTCCGCGCTGGGCTCTATTTATTTCCGAGGTAGGCTATATTTAAGGTTGTCTGGAAGTTGCCTCGAGGCTGGGCAGAAAGGCAGGTAGTTGAGGCAGTCCACTTGGATCAGCAGCCTTTTATGGAGTTCACTTGAGTATCGAAGTGTTACGGAGGGTAGTAGAGGTAGGAAGTTTGTCCAGTTAGCAGCAGGGGATACTTATTATCTTAAATGTTGCAGGTTGATAGCATACAACAAGATTGTAAGATAAATGTAATAGTCGGAATAAAGAAAAAGGCCTGAAACAAAGAAATTTCTCTCACCGTTGGAGAATCATGGGCATCAAAGTTAAGTAAAAATTAATTTTAACCTAGAGGCATGTCTTTAAGCACACTGTATTTTAGCGTTTCGAAAGATATGAAAATGTACATACCTTAGGGTGGTGGAGTGTGTACCATGTGGTAGATATTTCAGAGTCAAATGATTTTATTAGGATGACTTACAAATCGGTTTCAATTAAACAAATCAGTCACTGAGGACTAAATAAAGGTAATAAAACCCAATAAAATTGAAAATTGATCCTAATAATTGGTCTTTACATCCGCAAAGCGAAAGGTATACCTTAGAAAGCCAGCCAAGAACTATCAGTCTTCAAAAAAAAACCTAACGACCAGATTTCCAATCCTTCCAAAAACAGAGGTTGTGCCAGAAATTACTGTATGTACTAAAATAGTCAAAGTTTGTACTAAGCTTAGTATTATTGTTAGTGTCCTTCTAATTGATTGTATTTAGTGAGTTCACACATATTAACTACTATTTAGGTTCAATCAGGATGCAGAGTATGATGTTTTGCTATTGTTTTAATTTTGTGAACCCATCGAAAGAAACTCAGAAATTAGGCCATCCCTAATTTAATCTAATTATTTCAAATAATGTTTGATATTCTCAACTTGTCCATCAATTAGTGATCAAAGATATTGTATTTGAAATAAAGCAAAAGATGGTTCATGACTAAATAATTCTCCTCAGTATCATCTCTAGAATCGACACTTTAGGCAAAAATAGTATCAAAAAAACTTAACTGTATTATTAGCGAGAAATTCTGAGGTTACGAGAAAGCAAAGATTAAGCTTACCAAGCAGGAAGAACACATTCACTTCCTTCGCACCGCGAGGGACAGCTACATTATTCCAGTGGGTTTTTGGTTTAAAATCACCAATCACTGGTGATCGAGTTCGTCGCATTCTGGACAGGGCCAGCCATGGACTTATCCCGCCCCAAATCAGCTATCACAGTAGGACAAATCAAAGCTCCTGGACGATATCCTACATAAGTTTGAAGAAGTCAAGGAATTTTCACTGGAGGAAGCCCGCACACCAATTTTCCAGACAATAGATAACTCATGCAACACACTGAAAGAGAAGCAGGCCAAAAAGCACAATGAGAAGTTTATGAAGCTTCAAAGGAAGGAGGCAATAATCGACCACCAGTAAGGCCAGAGGAGAGTAGTCAACATATCATCGACTACTTTGAGTTCCATTGAAGAAAAACTGCTGAGCAAAGGATTGAACTTTGCAATTGCTCCAAAAGTCATCTCCAGTGCTTGACATAATAAGTGGTGTAGATTCAATGACACTCCAGGGGCCAGAGAGAGAGGAACTCAAGTGACAAGTCAGAACACTAATGGACAAACCACAACACCTACAGAGAAATATCACAAAAGAAGAGGAGTTGGCCATGAGGAAACTGCAGAGGGACAAATCAATCAAGATCTTTCTAGCTGACGAAGGAAATGCGACAGTCTTCATGGATGCCACACAGTATGACAAGAAGATACAGGAGATTCTGACGAAAGGTAAATATAAAATAATACCTAATGACCCGACTAAAAGAGTGGAAGGACAAATCTACAGAGCCATAAAAAAATAGGAACGTCACATTCCTGAAGCTACTAGGAGGTCTTTCACTCCACACCATAGTAAACCACCACATTTCTATGGGTTACCTAAAATTCACAAAACAACTATGCCCCTAAGGCCGACAAGCTCTAGAGACTCGCCAAGCAGATATCTCCTTCAAATCATCGAACCTTTGGTTGGAAAAACAACCTCCTTTTTACAAAATTCTGAACACTTTATTGGTATTCTTAAGGGGTTAGAGTTGGGTAATAGGGACACATTTGTGAGTTTCGATGTAGAAAGCCTTTACAGCAACGTGCCGTTGGAGGAGTCATTGAGTATCGTTGAGGTCAGGCTGAAGGCCGATGCACCTTTGAAGGAGAGAACATCGCTGCCTGTGGAGCGGGTGATGGACCTATTGCACTGCTGCCTAAATGCTCATACTTTCACATTAAAGATCAGTTTTTGGAGCAGGAGGATGGGTTCATCACTATCACCGGTTATGGCAAATATTTACATGGAGTAGTTTGAAGCACACGCCCTTGAAAAAGCATAAACCCAAAATCTTGTTCCGGTATGTCGATGACACCTTTATTGTGTGGGACGGAAATGCCAGGCAGTTGCGAGAGTTCCTGAATCATTTAAATAGTATAAGACCAACTATAAAATTGACAACGGAGACTGAAAATAACTGCTGCCTGCCATTTCTGGAGTGTGCGAGTAATTCGGAGCTTCATATAAGAACTTCTGTTTACCGTAAGCCCACGCACACGGGACAGTACCTGAACTTCCTTTCAAACCATCATGCATAAAAAAAAATAGGAATAATTAAAACTTTAGACAGGGTTATTCAAATTCGCCGCTCACAATTGGGATCTAGTAAATCGTAAGAGATACAATTGGGGCAAAGTTGCGCACTTGGCTGCAGATTGTAATAGCATTTTAAAATTTCCAAAATTTTGAAAAGTTCCGATTATATTCGAAAAAACTCAAATTTACGGAAACCGTTTTTATTTGGTAGCTATTATATCGATCCTCAAGTTCAAAAATATGATGGGATAAGACAACTATTTGAATTAGTCTACATTTCGCAGATATATTGCAGCATCCTCAGGAAGAATTGGGTCTTGTCTTCTTTGATCCTAGATTTACACAGCACTTTAGTACAGCAGAATCTGGAGTAACCATATTTTGGAGTAGGTAAGTAAGCATTACAAGTGACAATTACAAACACTTTAAAATTGAGGTTAAAATAGAGGGAGAGATAGAGATAGTTTAAAATTGTGGGAAAGATAGATACAGTTTAAAATGGTTTTTTTCTAATTTTGACATATAAAGTGGCACTTTTCAATACTGATGACAGTGACGTAACCTCCTACTTTTCGTAACTAGATACGAAAAGTAAAATCTTTCGTAACTGGTGATGAAAAGTTCGTTTCACCACCAGTTGCAGGTTTCGGTTGTGGCACAGCGTTGCTACAGTTTTACGGTACTAAGTAGATACAAAGTGGTTTAAAAGTAAATATTGAAGTTTAATAATAATAACTCTCTCTCTAAGTAGGTATTTGTAGTCAAAATTAGAATAAATCTTGTATGAAACACGTGACGAAAAGCCTTTTCATATAAGAAAGAATCGGACTTTTCGTAACTGATTACATAAATAGCTATTATTTTGTCCTGAACCTGTTTGAAGCAATATTAAAAAATAAATTACACATCTTCAGGGGCACTTTTTCTGCTTCATCATGCAACTTTCTGCATCATCTTCAAACTTCAATTTTTTTTTAAATGTGGCGCTTAAAATTGAATGTCGAAAATTAAAAGCCCTTGTTTTTTCCAAATTCAACGATATGTAACAAATAATATTTTCGTTAGATTTTATATTATTTTTTGCGATTTATTCACTTTCATACAAAGTATAGGTGAATAGAAAAAAAAACGACACTCATCATTGAAATATCGGAAACGGAAAATGCAATTTGACATAATATGCGTTATTAATATTTATTTTTTAAGCAGTGTGTTGATCAACAATTTGTTAACCAACCAACCTGCATACGACTTTTGTGTATCTACCCCTTACAAAAACTGATCGACAAACTCGAAGCCGATTTGTTGGCTATTTAAACCAAAAAGAATTATTGCAAATGTCAGACTGTTTATATCACTGCTTTCGCAATTATTATTACTTTTTAGAATGTAGCTTAGGCCTTGGAGACAAATAAAAACACAAAACAAACAAAACAAATATGCTATTCTGTCCTGTTTTATGATTCTGTCATTAATTTGACAGATAATGTCAAGTAAAACTAAGTTCCTTTAGCATCCTGAAATATTTGTACTATTATTTTGTATTAAGTTTATAGGTAATCATAAAAATGAGCCACACAAATGAAGAAAACCGTGATATGATAAGGATTTGTTTTACAAACCATGGAAATTCCACTCGTTCCAGTGAAGTCTATCTTCAAGCATTTCCCGAAAGGCGTCAACCTCATTACTCTCATTTCGGCCGTTTGGAATGAAATTTAGTTGAATGTGGTTCATTTCAAAAACAACAACAAAAATGTAGCGACAGGATTGACGAAGAGGATGTTAGTAGAGTTCTAGAACAGATTCACTTCAAATAGTTTTATCTGTGGCGTTTGCAAATTTAAACATGTTCCAGATAAACGCTGATCAACCAATGAAATTGCATTTGAGTTACATTTACCACAGAGTAAGGTATGGAAAATATTAAATAAAAGCAACAACTATAAGCCATACAAAATTCATGTGTCACATGTGTTGCTACCTGGAGATTTTGAAAGAAGGTTAGCTTGGTGCAGTTGGTTACAGCAACAAACTAATTTAAGACCAGATTTTGTCAATTTTATAATTTGGACAGACGAATGTAAATTCATAAATTGTGGATTGTTAAATAGAGATAATGAACATGTCTGACACAGCAAACGAGAGATCAAAAGGGACAAGGTTACTTTTGAGTCCTGAGCTAGCGTTTCACTCCGTCTCCAGCAGATGGTATCTATGGTGGGGAGAAGTCGGAGCAAGATTCAAACGATGGTAGTTCGCTTATGACATAGTTTAGAGGATCTAAAGGATTGAGCTTTTCGTATCGGCTACCTATTTTACAATCTAAATTACGATGTGAGATGAATATAATATAAACAACTGAGAATTTATACTGAAATGAACTATAAAAGAAAAATAATTGAAATATTGAACATAATTTGTAATGGATTGGATTATTTAAATATTCTGCAAAATTACTTAACACATTAAATAAATCTTCATGGAACATACTCATGAACAAATAAATGCCAAATGTGCCTCACGTAACCGCTCTATAAACTTTATTGTTCATGAGGACCCGTACTAAAGAGATTATGATGCAGACACTTGTGTTATTATTTTGGTTTCCTGAATAGTGTTGTTGCTTACTGGGTTAAGGTCCGTTCAGTGGCTCGTCTTGTTAGAAATTAAGTAAATTTTTCGTTAATACCAGCAGATCTTAAGTGAAACTCGTGCGTTGAAGTGCTTTCTGTATAATATGGACATTACCGGTGTAAAAAGATTGGAAAGGTTTTAAATAGAGAGGTAAGAGGCACAGTAAGACTAAATATAATCTTTACTAACGGTGTTACAATAGTATATTAAGCATTATGAACAGTAAGAAGAGTTTACCGATCGACGACAATTCGCTCCGCTCAGTTGCCAATATTGGAGGAGATCGGCATACTGTAACGGGTTGAAAAATTCGACTTCGACATTGTATTTTCTATCCTGAAATTGTGTTTATTTTGATGCTTTTTACATAGGGATAAGACCTCAAAATGCATTTATGGATGCTAAAATCATGTATTCTTCTCTTATAAGGCCCTTTCTTTTCATAAATTTAAATATCTTGACCACTTTCAGCATGTTTTGTTTTGGTACTCTCATTCAAAACAAAGATTCTGATTGGTTAAATTCTGACCAATGAGAGGCTGACCCATTGCAGAATGAAATTTGCTGGGAATTTTGATATAAAAAAAAACGCACATAAACTGAGGATTTTTGCACCTGTAATTTGATCACTTCTCTTTGTGCTTGGCTATAAGGATAGCTGCCATAGAAGAAAAGCGCTCTAGTGGATTTAAAAAGTTGCTGCTGGTTTCTGACATTACTCCCCTAGATACCTATTAGCTTTTGGAAAGTTTGCACTTATAGCGGATTTAAAGGGGACCTCAGAAAACCAGTGCAAGTTGAGTGTTGCAAAAGTCCTCAGGGACCCATCCAAGGTATGTACCCGTTCATTTAATAAGTCAAATATAGTCAATATTACCTAGCAATAAAGTTCATTCATAAAAAAAAATGTAGTCTTATAGGGTCAAATGGGGTAAAAATAAACGATACTGACGAATTAAAATATATCTTAATTTCAAGTTCAGATAAATAAATGTTCTGGTATGTTCTTTGATTTTTAAATTTTTGTACCATAACAACTGGCATACCTACTTTACATTGTACTGACTAAAAATTAAACAACAAAAATATTAAATTGGTAAAAAAAATTAAATAAAGTTGTTTATGTTTACAATTACCCAATCAACTTCGGGGAAATTGTAAACATCTAAAAATTGTACCATCTATTATAATGGAATTGTAATGAGGTATTTGTAAACATTTCATCATTTGCTTTAATTTCACAAAGGTATACTACTTAAAGTCCATGTTTACATTTACCCCAACAAAATAAAAAAAAACACTTTTTTTTTGTTTAGTCTTTTAGCTTAAAAATCTGTAACATTGTGAAATTTATGCACTTACCTTATTTGGGGTAATTATGGTTTTCGCCCATTAGGTCAGAGTTTTATTGTGTACCTAGTTCAGTAATTTCCAATATCACCTTGGTTATCTGCCCTTTTTGACTGAGAATGTATTGCCTTCTATTACGTTCTGTTTCATGATGCCTGAGTTTACCTTTCTGGGTTGAGAAGAGTGTGGACAGCCCGGCATTAGCTCCCATTGTTTTATAAGTGGAAGGTGTCGCCTGTTAGCTGGAATTTCAAGCTGAGTTTTCCCGTTTGGGGACCCTTTCATGAATGTACCTACCTCTATTTTTATTGTTTTCCTGGACTTGGAGGATCTGAGGATTGTGGTGAAATTGCCATTGCCAATCGGCCAGGAGTGTGTGTTTCCATCGTTATTGTAGGTTTTCTGTAAATCTGGATTGGGGGTTCGTTTGCTTATGTTTATGTTACGATGTTTGGAAGTGGGGTTAAGTAATAAAATCCATCACTCATTAGTGACAATTGCGGAGTTCGGTACTTACATCCGAGTGCCCCGTACAGAGACCATCTTCCCACATCTTAGCGAGCTAGAGCGAGAGAGACTCATATTCCGAGCGATATCGGCGAAGCTCCCGACAGCGTTCCCTTCGATGGATGACGCCGTCTGTCATCGTCCAATTCTCCCATACCGTATTCTGACGTCACCAGAGTACTAAAAGGTACTTATTGTCAGTTTTGATTTCGTGGAGATTGATGTTACGTTCCTTGAGGTCGGACTAATTGGCCATTACTAATGGGATACTTCTTCCTGTTTTGCTGTTCCGCATTTCTTCTGTCTCTTTTTTTACTGTTTTCAGCTGTTTGCTTTCGGCTACTCTTCGTGACGTCATCGTGGGACGAGCATGTGCATATTTGTTTGTGGCATTTTGGGCATCATTGCGGAAGGGTTATGAAGGTCACTCGTGGGTATAAAAGGGCAGGACATTGACTTTTGATTTTTTTTGATTCTGACTTCTGGTGCGTGAGCCAGAATCCCGTCGTGCTGGCCGTGATTTGCAAGTGTCCTCGTGGTCTACTTTGAGTGATTTTCATCTCAATACTCTTTGGAGGATCAAGACCAGGGCATATTCCAAATGGTAGTTGCTTTTTGAAGTTTTTCCGGATCCTCGTGGAGAGGATTATTGTCGATTTACGCCGCTCTACCTTTACCTCTTGGAGGGATAAAAAGCAATCCACGCCGCCAACGTCATCACCTTGCCCCGTTTGTCAACCTTGCAGGTATGTGTAACTCCATTTAATGGAATATTCTGTAGTTTTCCGTGCTAATTCACGTGTTTCTATAGGGGTTTTTTTGACGGGCTTCTGCTACGTCCACGTTTTTTTGTATTAACGGGCTTCTACGTCTGACGTTCTTCCGCCGTCCACGTGCCTCGTCGGCGCATTTTTGGAACATCCACGCCGTTCCTGGAGGCCTGCTCCTCATCAGAGACCTTCGGATAGCTGCTCTTCCGGACCACCCTGATCCGCGATAAGGGGATAGTTTAGAGTGAGAGCTTTCCAATTTGTTATGTTGTAAATGGGCGACGATAGTGGCTGAGCGTTGAACCGACTAACGTAACTTTTTTTATCTTATCAATTTGAATTATTAACTTTACTTTTTGCCGTCACCATAACAATTTAAAGTAGTATTTTTTTGATAGTATTGAGGCCCCAAGTAAGCGATTCTCGTTATTTTTTTTGATCAATTTTTATGACAATTTACTGAGTAGTAAGTTCTCTCAGATCTTCAATTTGTTTGTGCTTCACACACTTTAATTTATTTATAAAGAATTAACTTTTGCTAGGTATTGGACAGCACTACGTCTGTACAGTTACGAATCTTTTATGTACCGCACCCTTTATGTCTTGTACCGTATTGTGTTGTGTAATTTTGAGGACAGATATTGAGGGCTCGTGATTCCTCACTTTAGTATTTATCGTTATTAAGTAAATTTCAATTTTCAGGTATTTAAAGTTAGATTTGATCAGGTATTCAATAATCACTCTAACATTACAGCGTTAGTCATTAGTTGGTAAGCTACGGAAGCTACCCTGTGTAAGTTTATGGCCATAAACCCTGAGCTCCGTCCCTAATTAGTTGATTATTGAGAGCCGTATTGATTTGTAATAATTCATATTCATTAATACATAAAGTTCCTTCACCATATATTCGAGAATATTGCAATTACCTTAAATTTTGTGTTTAATTGCTTTATAGCATTTCAAATTTTATTTGAATTGCCTTTCCTTAATTTGTTAACCAATCTATCAATAGAAACAGTGTTATTTGTCCTCAAACAATTTTGCTTTAATTTCATGCGGATTTTGACTGGTGCAGGTAATTGAGATTTATAGTTTCTTATTTGCATTTTTTTATTAAAAGTAAATTTAAATCAGAGTAGTTAGGAAAGTGGTAGTGAAAGAGGGATATATTTCGTGATTGGTATATTCCTGTATGGCATAACATCCTTCTCAGGACCTGGCGTCTTCCGGAAATCACGTGGCGCCTATCGGGATATAAAATAATACAACTAATATCGTATTGAACCTACCCCATCTTCACTGTTGCTGGCGGCCCGCTAGTGCTCCTGCTCGATTACTTACTATTCACCTCCTTTCGCTCTTTCTGAAGTAAGGTAATAAGTAACGATTTTCTTTTAGTAAGTTCCAGAGATTCCAATTAACAAACAAGAACTAATCAGTGCTTAACATTCCCAATAACCCTTGATAGTAAATTAATATTATAAAATAAAAGCGTCACAAATCTACAAAAATATTTAATGCAACAAAGGTTTCCTATTTTGGGATTAATAACTCAGAAACTTAAACCGAAAGCACTGAGGATCTAAAATGTTCACTTCATTTTAAGTAGGGTAACATTATTGAAAACTTAAATACAAATTAATTTTCTACTGGAATAACTGGAACTATTTTGTCATAGTTATAATTAATTCTTTCCCCTTTCATTTTAATTGTAGGAAAAGGTAACACTCCTAATATATGGTCTTCTACAACAGAACTTACGTCACTTGGCTGGACTGGAAAGTTTTTCTTTGTATCATCTATAGATTTCAATCCTATTACTTCTACTTCCTGGTCGACAATATTTTCAATAGAACATACATATTTGTAGGTAGTTGTGTTTCTTTTTCCTCCCTTAAATTGAATGAGTGCAAAACTTCGATGTTTTAGTTCTGAAATAAATGTTTTTGTTATTGTAATTAGCTCTTTATCAAAGTGAAAACCTTCTAGAGACTATCTCCATCACTTAAGCATAGTTAATGGTCACTTTGATCATAATCTGAACTATCTTTATTCCTACTTGGTTTCTTGTTTTTTGAATTCTTTCGTTGGTTTCGCCTTTTTCTTGGATATCATTTTCAAACATTTTTTTTCCTTAGCCTCTTTTAGTCTGTTCAGAACTTCTTCCGTTGTTAAAAATTCCCCATACGTAAGTTGTTTTAATCTTGGCACTACTTCTTTCTTCAGTGTAGAATTAGTTTGTTCAATAGTAGTTACATTTTCTTTCTTTTCTGGAGATTTAAAAAATATTTTCTGTTAAGAGGTTTTTGAGAAACTTGCGTTCTTATCAATTTGTATATTAAGTTTGTGTATTTCTTCTCGGTTTTCAGTACCGTTTCTTTCAAGTTCAAACTCGTTAATAATTTCAGCATTTTTTTGACAACCAGATGTCCATGTTTCAGTGGGTACCTAAATGCTGGCATGATCCTGGGTCCATTTTCCAGAGACAAACTTTCAGGCTCAGTTGCAGGCAAGTTAATTATTTCATTTACCGCCTTTGTATTCTCATTTTCTGGTTCAACTGCTTTTTGCAAATATTCATCCAGTTCCTGTTTTTTGAACGCACTTAGTGGAATTTTTTTTTATCTACAGGGAAGATGCCACAACTCCTAAATCCGGAAATTAAGTTTGAAGGTTTCATAGCTTGCGACCAAACATCTCCAAGCATTTCTACAAACTCTGATTTTGTAAGGCGACCAGTACCTTTTCCCATACTTTTTCTGCCAAAGCTAACTAGTTTCTTTTCCCAAAAGGTCTTGACTGGACCAAAGACGCATTTGTCTAGAGGCTGCATCATATCTGTGAGATGACTGGGGAGCTTGATGAGTGTCACATTGTTAGAAATAGCTTCTTCAATAATACGTACACTTATATGGCTAGAGTGGCTATCATAAATGAGCACAGCTGCTTGTTGTGGAACTGACTTCGTTTCACGAATCTTTTTAACATGGGGTAAGAACACTTTAGTGAACCATGTATAAAACTGAGGTTCTTCCATCCATCCATTTGTTGAGGCTGCATAAAGAGTTCGTGGAAACGCTTTTTCAGATTTCCAGCGAGCTTGCACACCAGCCCCCTTAAATACAATCAAAGGAGGTATAGCTGATCCATCTGCTGCCACACAAGCAAGCACTGTTGTTGAGTCGCGCCCTGATCCCCCAGAAATCCTTACTAACGCTTTCCCCTTAGCACCAATTGCCCTCAGTCGGCTGGGATCGCTCTCAGCGTTGAATATAAAAGAAGCTTTATCTTCTGTATCAAGATGTAGGCGAGTAAATGTTTTTTCTAATTCATCATAAAAAAAAATAACGTCTGACCTCCTTGCATCTCTTCTGCATTTTTGTAGATACTCGGGCTTTTTAAGCGAAATAAGCTTTTTATGTCGTTTAATAAAGGCATAATACCAATCACTTCCAGGCCTATTGTTGGTAAATGGAGTTGATAAATTTTGGACTGTCACATACTCTTGAATAAGGTTAAGGAGTTCATCGTTATCTCAAGGATATCCTGCATTGGCTCGAGCCAGCAGGTAATCAACAATCTTGGTTTCAGTTTCCTGGCTGAAAGTTTTCTTACGTCCACGGTTTGCCTCAATTGTCGTCATTCTTCCATTGATTCGATGAGAAATGACTGCCAGTTGGAACATTGTAGTATTCAGTGGCAGCCCGATAGGTCATATTTCTTTTTTTACATCAGTGACAGCATTAGCGAGATCTTCTTTATTGTAGGCTATTCTACTAGTTTTTGGAATGTATTTTCGAGGCATCTGAACAAAGATAACTTTTATTAATATTGAATTTTCATTCATATTATTGTTCACTTTTACCCCAAAACGTCGTTTACAATTACCCCGTGCTCTATTTTTTATGGGGTAAATGTAAAAAACAATATAAACTTTTGTTTATTATTCCATCAATGCCTAGACAAGCGGAGGCAACAAAAGTGATATGTTTGTGCATTTTATAAGCAAAAATAACAATACTTACTTTGAAAGGAAAAAAAAATTAGGGTAATTTCACAAAGCCCTTGAAATAAAAATTCAAATTTTTGGAAGCGTTCCACGCGAGCATTTATAAGAGACTGAAAGACATGCTTAGAAAGCAACTGCTTTTGTCCGTTTTTAGAGTGGGGATAAAACTATTTATTTTTGCAGACATATACAATTTAGCGGGACATTTAAACTGAAAATTGGTTATGTTTACATTTACCCCTGTTTACAATTACCCTACTTGACCCTACTAGCGTACCATTTGGAACATACATGCTCGAGAGTGATTATTGTTTATTTTTCATCTTAAGCCTTTACTTTACTCTACTCTATGGTTACTTTACTCTACATCGACCTCTACAACTACATTCACCATCAGCTTCACATTCACATTCACATCCAAGTTCAGCACATTCAGCTTCACGATAGTTTCAACTTCTTCGGTGCTTCATTCCTGCTCCCCTTCTTGATGCCATTCTCAATAGTAGCCTGACATTAATCAGTGTACCTCAGGTGATTAGGACCAGAGTGGCCTAGTAGAGCTCCTACAGGACAATTGCAGGACTGAGGTATTGTGTAGGCAAGGAGTATCAGGTAGGCTGACTTGATTAATACTTATCGACCTTCATCAATCCTGGTGAACTCTCGAAGCAACCAATCCATTCATAAGCTCCGGTCGACTGGTACTCTATCTTACATATAAACTCACCCTTTATTAAATTCCTAGCGTAATAAGAGCCTCATTGTGAGAGAGGCATATGTACATATGCTCCGTACGAAAGTGTAGGTACCCCGTGTTTATTTGAGATCTTTCCGGGACTTCCAGTATTTTTGGGTGTAGTCACATTATTAGTTAATAAGGTAAGCCAGTAACTTGATAAACCACAGGGATATAAGGATTCATTTATTTATTGTGCTTCCACACTGGGGTTGGGTAATTATCTTTTTCTTAATTTTGGGGTATACTTGGACTTGTTACATTCACATGACGTTCCTTGGTAATAGTACTGTAAATAATGCAATTGTGGTTGAATACACTGTTCGGAGTTGAATTTAGAAATCGCAGATCTGGTACTGTTTCTGCTGGGCTAATCATTTACCTGGTTTCCCGCTTTTACTAGTGCTCTGGCATCATTTGAGTACCTTTGTCCAGCACCCTTAAAGAGAGAACTCATTAAAGTGGGTGGCGCAATTTAATAAGGTCTTTATACTCAAGACCACTCTCCGATTTGGGGTAGTTCCGGGCAATTGCTCTCTAAAGGCTGGATAAAGTTAAGGTTTAAAGTTTAGCTTAGTAGATTCAGGGCAGTGAAGCAGTGAATTACGTTTCATTATAATCACCCCTTTTGTCCACCACACCCTCCGAAGGAGGAATCGTGGCAATACTCCTTTCTGTTCGAAATGCTTATGCTATTTTTTGTGCGATCTTAATACCACTAATTTTTTAAATATGTGCATGTTTTTATCTAAAAATTTATTTTATTCTATCCCAAAATCGTTTATACAGGGTGTTCCGAAATTAGCGTGCAATAATTTAACTGCGTATTCTAGATCAGAAAATACGACAAAAAGTTTATATAAACATGGGTCCTAAAAGGCTTTATTACGAAGATACAGAGTGTTAAACTTTAAAGTTTTAATTGTTGTTTTTGTCATCGCTCTTCCAGTTTCTGAGATAATCACTTCAAAATTGGAATAGGGGTAACTGATTTTGCGCTTCATAGATAGGCTTACCAACTGGCATTCAAAATCTGCAGAAAAGTATTTTACTGGGGTCATGCACCCCCAAATTTGTTTATCGTACGCCACTGACTGTTTTTTTTCTTAAAATTTTTGCTCCCTCTTTAATTTGGAAGAAAAGTTGTGCTCTTGTATGAACTTCGTATCTCTAACTGTTTTCGAGATATCTGCGAAAATATGAAAACGAAACTTTCCATCAAGCGAGTCAGATGCATTATGAATTATCTAATTCCCATAGAGGCTAACTTGCGTAGTAGGCTGCGATAAAATGTGTTTATTTATAAACATAAACTGTCACTGTCAGCAAGAGTAGAATCAAAAAAATTCAAATAATTTTCTTTTTCTAATGGAAAATTATACCAATCGGGAGTTTGCAGATATGCATTTCGTTTATGGCTATTGTAACGGACGAGCACTTGCTGCCCAACGAGAGTATCAACGAAGATATCCCAACCGAAGGCAACCAGGACGAAGGATATTCTCTACCCTTCATAGAAGATTAGTCGAAAATTGAAATTTCCCTAATTTTAGAGGCCAGGACAGGCCACAAAACGGTCATGACTATATAAATGTGCTAAACCATTTTGAAGATGATCCCTCAACTAGCATCCGAACTGTTACCAGGCTTACTGGTGTTCCAGCAACAAGTGTATGCTCACGAAACCTATTTGAAGTAGAACTAAATTGTGATTAAAGTGATGTAACTTTACCTACTATTTCAAATTTCAAGAATGTTATCAATTGAAGGTTTGCATCCTTATCATTTTCAAAAAGTGCAGGAGCTGCGCGAAGCAGATGTTGGGCCAAGACTAGAGTTTTGCCATTGGATTTTGCGTAACAACAATTTGCAGAATTTGATGTTATGGTCAGATGAGGCAACGTTAACAAGAAACGGTGTTTTCAATATTCACAATAATCACCACTGGGAAATCGAAAATCCACATGTAGTGCGCAGAACCAATTTTCAGCATCGATTTTCAGTTAACTTGTGGGCTGGAATTATTGGTGGTAAATTAATTGGACCTATTGAAATACCGCCCAGATTAAATGGAAGAATATATCTAAGGTTCCTACAAGACCAGCTGATAAATTTGTTAGAAGATGTGCCTCTTGATGTGAGAGCAAATGTGTATTTCCAGCACGATGGAGCTCCGGTGCATAGCAGTCGACTCGTACAAGAGTGGTTAAATCAGGCCTATCCAGAACGATGGGTAGGAAGAGGTGGGCCGATAACTTGGCCACCTCGCTCACCTGACCTAACTCCGTTAGATTATTACTTCTGGGGTAGATTAAAAAGCACCGAAGTGAATTCTCGCGAGGAACTGTTAGAGAGAATAAATAATGCAAGTGCTGAATTAAGGCAAAATTCGAAATTAACAGAGCTTCTCATGTAATAATAATGCGAGCGCGGTTATGCATGAGACAAAATGGCGGTTATTTTGAACATTTGTTGTAGGTAAACAGTGTCTTTCATAGTAAGTGGTTGTATTTTCAAGAAAGTTTATTTTTTTATCAATTCAGTTAGTAGGTATTAGTTTAATTATTATTAGTAGTATTTAAATTACCGTATCATACATGTTTCTATTTAAAAACTATAACTTTTTTTTATGATTTTAACCAAACTTTTTTAAGAAGAACTTTGAAAGAAGTTACATTTTTGACTGTGATATTCAGACAACACCGTAAAAATTACACTCAGTTGTCATTTTAAATATGTTGGTGCAAATGGGGGTCCAAGATATTTTCCTAAATATTTCGAAAACGGTTAGAAATACGAAGTTCATACAAGAGCACAACTTTTCTTCCAAATTAAACAGGGAGTAAATATTTTAAGAAACAAACAGTCAGTGGCGTACGATAGAAAAATTTGGGAGGATAAAAGGGGGCCTAACCTCAGTAAAATACTTTTCTGTAGATCTTGAATGCCAATTGGTAAGCCTATCTATGTAAAGCATAATCAGTTAACTCTGTTCTAATTTTGAAGTGATTATCCCAAAAACTGGAAGAGCGATGGCAAAAACAACAATTAAATTTTTAAAGTTTAACGCCCTGTATCTTCGTAATAAAGCCTTTTATGACCCATGTTTATATAAACCTTTTGTCATGTTTTTTCATCTAGAATACGCAGTTAAATTATTGCACGCTAATTTCGGAACACCCTGTATATGTCTTATAACGTGGCCACAAACGTCTGTTTCGTTTAACTTAGCAACCCGAATGTCAACACTACACAAGCAAAATAATTATATTATCACAAAATCCCCATATATAAGCTTTTCACTTATTATTGTCGTCAAGTAGGCCTTGGAAAATTGACTCTGATATTTTTATCGAACATCACACACATTATATCTTCTGAACATGTGCTGAAAGGAGATGGGTATAAAAAAATGAAGGTTTCAAAGGTAATTAGATGACAAAAATATGAGAATGGGTAATACAAAGGAAAGCTCAAACGGGAGGCTCGGTGAACTGTTTTAAGTTTGCCTTCCTGTTGTGCGAAAGCGACACTAATGCTCCATTGTCAAAGGTTACAGTTTTCTTCAAAAAATACCATAAAACAGGGTAAAAAGTTAAAGGTGACAATGACGGGACACTGAAAACTCATGTCTTTCTCAACTTGGCAGTACTCAAATTTTGGCACAAATTTCATTTAATTTCAATGATTTCGACTTGTTACCACAAAACATCCCCGTATAGAAAGGAAAGATCAAATGGAAGGCTCGGTTAACTGTTTTAAGTTTGCCTTCCTATTGTGTGAGAGCGCCACTAGTACTCCATTTTCGAAAGTTAAAGTTTTCTTCAAAAAATACCAAAAATATGGGTTAAGTTGAAGGTGACAATGACGGGACACTTAAAATTTACGTTTTTCTCAACTTGGCAGTACTCAAATTTTGGCACAAATTTCGTTTAATTTCAATGATTCCGACTTGCTACTTATTGAGTGTATCATTTAGTTAAAAAGAGTTAATTATTGCAAATATGTGGTTACTTGAGAAGGGTAGAAATCTTACTCCAGGCGCTTTTCCTGTTTTATGTATACCCCAAGGTAAGATTTGTCAAATTTATAAGGAATACCTTTGTAAAATATACTATATGGGATTTTCTCGTTTTAAATGTGTTTGTACATACAGTATTTCATCAAAAAAATTGAATATAAGGTGATCTTAGTTTGAATATTGAGCCCATCATCATTCTAGTTTATATACTATCTAATATTCTTTTATTAATATGGCATTCAAAATAAGAAACGGTATATATGATTACCATGTTGAACATGATAGGGAAAGCATAAAACATCTGGGTAAAGAGTTAATTGTATTAAAAAATATTAGAAATTGATATTTTATACTATCTATTATACAATTGCACATGTATGGTAAAAAGTATTATTTCCTAATGTTCACATGTTATTTCTGCAAAAAAAATACATATTTACATCAACAACATTTGCACAGATTATCAAAGAAATTAAAACTCTGAAGAACATTGATGGTACATTTGAAAAACATGGATTTATGCATCATCAAACAAAGAGATTCTAGAAAATCATCGAAATGCATCTGAAGAACCCTAAGGACGCAGTCAACTTAGCTCACCTTCTTTCTCTGGCAATGCAATCAACCAAAGAAGATTTATTCCAGATACTCAAACATTAACAGATATAATACTCCAGACAGTGAGTCATAATACTCATAAATGGGTTATTATGCGTTATTGCACAATATTCAAACATGAGAAATTTAATTATTATAATTTACTAGTGTACTAATAATTATAGTAACATATTAACGTAAGTCTTGCTAGTTGTTACAATAATTTTAGGAGGTGACAGAGTAGATCATTTTCTGTCCATTTAATCAAATACTACCCACTAAGTGTAACAATATTTGTGAAAAAAAAACCCATATTTGAATTTATCTCTTCCTTGTTTTGAAATGCTGTCTTGTATACACTAAACTTGTGTCTAAAGATTGAAATACGATCTTTCTAAACTTGTGGTAAAATAATGACTTGCAAGACATACTGTATTGATACATACCTGTATATATTTAGATACCTAAATTGTAAGAATTCTCTATATTTTAGTTAATTTTAGTTAATGCCACAGCACTTTTATGTTTTTTTTTCATAGAATTTAATCTCTGCAGAACTATTGATTTCAAAATCAACCACTGTTTGACAGAAGGCCTCTAAAACCACATAAAATTATAATCTGATAACCTATTAACTTTAGGTATTAAGAAACCGTGGTGCCATTATCCTATGAATCATAAATGAAAGAAAAATAATTAAAAAAAATAAGAATATTTTCTCTTCTTTCTGACTGATTTTTGTAGGTTTTACTATTATTAGTAAAACGTATTATTACTTTTCTAAAAAGTCTAAAGTAGTAAAAATTATTATTACTTTTCTATGTTTTTATCTTTACGCTTTTCTTTCTTTAAAAAGTATAACTTGAAATAAGCTTATAACCGAAAATTGGAACTGGTACATGATTTCTACCAGCTAAAACCAGTAAAAAAATACTTATTTTTGCTTTATACGTAACAGCAAGTTTAAAAATATGTGGAAACATTTTTGATTTTTTAAGGGATTTTCAAACAGGGATGCATAGTGCTTTGTTGCCAGTTGTACGCTCTAATTTTCAATAGTTTTTTTAATCTACATAGGATATTGAGTTACTACTCTTAAGTTTCGACCACATAAGTTTATAATATGTTAGACACTTTGTAATTTTTGTAAAAAAATAGATTCCCACATAATTTTGTTATTTTCAAGTATGTTTTAGAAAATAAAATTTAATTACCAAGTACTTATTTGTATAGCAATTTTAAGCTAACTGGATTCAGGTTATAGTATTTATTTGCTTAATGTGGTAGAGACTCAAACTCACAGCAGATAAAAGAATGTCTGTGTAACTTTTATCTTAATCCTGCTAACTTCAATCACAATATATAAGTACTAAATAGGCCGTAAACTATTAATACTATTAATAGTAGGTAGGCTGTTAAATATAAATTGTTTAAGATTATTCACATCAAAAACGTCTTTCTATAAATACAATACCATAATCTATTAGATAGACCAGCAGGTTATTTCAGGAAGAAGATATGTGCTTCAATATCTTATTCTACATATATTTTTAAGCAAAAATGTTCCTATAAATTTGGGATATAATTAGAGTATATCCTACATAAAGCCTATGCCGATATAAGTGTATAATGGATAATTTTTGCTTAGAATGAAATGTAGAATAACATATTGCATCACATGCATCGTCTTCTGAAACACCCTGTATAATGGTGCCTTCCAAAAAGCGGAATAAAAAATGGTGAATGCGCCAGGATTCCTAAAACTATGCCTTCCTATTAACAGATGGCGCTGAAATGGGGATGTTTCTATATGGGGATGTTTTGTGCTTGTTACTTATTGAGTGTATTATTTAGGTCAAAAGAGTTAATTAATGCAAAGATGTTGTTACTCTTTCCTGTTTTATATTCTTTCCTGTATAGGGTGTTTCATAATATGTGCTCTTCGGTATGAGCTTCTTTGCTTAAAAATAAGAAAAAAAGTTCCTATGAATACATGTCCGGACATGTTTCGTTTCAAAGATACAGGGTGTTAAAGTTTAACGTATATTTTTAATTCCCTAATTTTAAAATTACATGTATACAAATATCTCATGAAAGGTTGTCCGTAGCGACCTGTGCCAAGTATATTTTTTGGGCATAAAAACGAAAAAAACAATTTAGTTTTCTCGTAAAAATGTAATACATGTACGTGTAAAAAAGTTATGGCCGTACATTACAGAAAGACTGACGCTCTCTGCGAGTTACAGCCAAACCAAGATCAAAATCGAAATTCCTTTCTCAAAATACCCCCAAATACCAATCTTCACGAAAATATTGATGCTATTTTAAATATTATTTAGAAAAAGCAAAAATATACATTAAATTTTAACCCCCTGTATCTTTGAAATGAAGCATTTCCGGATAATTGTTTATAGGAACTTTTTTTCGTATTCTTCTACTGAATTTTTTGGCACATATTATGAATCACCCTGTATACCCCAAGATAAGTTAATTTAAGCGAAACATCTTGGACTTACATTGTCTTTATTGAGTTTTTTACACGATTCGACATTTCGAGCAGTGAAATCTCTGCTCGTTTTTAAGTGAAACTGAGCATTAAGCTCTAGGCTACTTGCTTATGTACTAACACAGCTATCCACCCCCATCATTCCTATTGGCCGGACCGTCGCCATCGTCGCGCGTCAAGTGACCAGCACTCGTCCGCCGTATCAACTGATGCCATACCGAAGAGACGTCGCAACTTACTACTGCTTCCTTAAACTTTCGTTTTTTCCAGTGCTGTTCCCTGTGCACAATTTTGGCTTCCGACCACTTTATTCTATGGTGTTCGGACCAAGCGCGCTCTTCAATTCCCGATTTTGATGTTTCTCCTCTCATCGTATCCAAATTCCAAATTTACAGATTCCTTGTCGCTGCGTATTGTTACGGCGCGCCTATACCTGGTGTCCAGCAGAACCCTGGACATAGGAGATTAACACGGGAAATCGGTTTTTAATTTTTTGCGCCTGTACAGTTGATTTGATGAAAAACTTTTAAGAGTAAAGTTGTAGAGCTTATGGTGAGCTATCATCCTGTAATTTTTTCAGTACCTTAGTTTTGGCTGTTTTTTGGAAAAACGCCTCGAAAAGTGCAAGAATTTGAATTTGGCGCGTCACCTCCGCCATGCATGTGCAGTGTCGCCAACATAATAATTTCTTATGTCAGAGTCGGAGCCGATTTTCCTTTTTCATTTTTTTTTGAGGGACTATCATGTAGTAATTAACGTGAAAATATGTTTTTCGACACTGCACATGCATGGCGGGGGTGACGCGCCAAATTCAAATTTTTGCAGTTTTCTAAGCGTTTTACCAAAAAAAGGCCAAAACTGGGGTATTGAAAAAATTACAGGATGGTAGCTGACCATACGCTCTACAACTCTACTCTTAAAAGTTTTTCAATCAATTCAACCGTACAGGCGCAAAAAAATAAAAATTGATTTCCCATGTTAATCTCCTATGTCCAGGGTTGTGCTGGACACCCGGTATAAAGTTTTAATTATTCCCATTTTTTGTTGATGCATGATGGTTTGAAAGGAAGTTCAGGTACTGCCCCGTGTGCGTGGGTTTAAGGTAAACAGAAGTTCCGACACGAAGTCCGATATGACCTTCCGATTTACTCACCCGTACATCCAGAAATGGCAGGCAGTAGTTATTTTTAGTTTCCATTGTGAACTTTATAGTCGGTCTTATCCTATTTAAATGATTCAAGAACTCTTTCAACGGCCTGTTATTTCCGTCCTACACAATAAAGGTGTCGTCGACATACCGGAGCCAGACTTTGGGTTTATTCGTAGCTTTGTCAATGGCGTGTGCTTCAATCCACTCCATGTATATATTTACCATAACCGGTGATAGTGATGAACCCTTCGGAAGCCCATTCTCCTGCTCAAAAAACTGATCTTTAATCTGAAAGTATCAGCTTTTGAAGCAGCAGCGCAATAGGTCCATTACCTCCTCCGCAGGCAGTGATGTTCTCTCCTTCAAAGATGCATCCGCCCTCAGCCTGACCTCGACGATATCCAACGACTCCTTCAACTGGTGGTGTGAAGGTGTGTAAAGGTGTTGGTGTAAAGGCTTTCTACATCGAAACTCACAAATTCACAGTTCAGGATTTTGTATAAAGGAGGCTGTTTTTCCAACCAAAGGTTGGATGATTTGAAGGAGAAATCTACTTAAAAAACTTGTTGGCGAGTCTCTAGAGTTTGTGATTGGCCTTAGGGGCATAGTCGTTTTGTGAATTTTAGGTAACCCATAGAGATGTGATGGTTTACTCTGGTGGGGAGCGAGGAACCTTCTAGTACCTTCAGGAATGTGACGTTCATATTTTTTTAGGGCTCTGTAGATTTTTCCTTCAACTCTTTTAGTTGGGTCATTAGGTATTATTTTATATTAACCTTTCGTCTAGAATCTCCTGTATCTTCTCGTTATACTGTGTGGCATCCATGACGACGGTCGCATTTCCTTCGTCAGGTGGAAGGATCTTGATTGATTTGTCCCTCCGCAGTTTCCGCATGGCTACTCCTCTTCTTTTGTGATATTTCTCTGTGGGTGTTCAATAGTGTTCTGACTTTCCACTTGAGTTCGTCTCTCTCTGGCCCGTGGAGTGTCGTTGATCCTACAGCACTTATTATGTCAAGCACTGGAGTTGATTTTGGAGCAGTCGCAAAGTTCAGTCCTTTGCTCAGCAGTTTTTCTTCAGTGGAACTCAAGATGGTCGGTGATATGTTTACTATTGTCTTCTGGCCTTGCTGGAGGTGGTCGATTGTCGTCTCTTTTCTTTGAAGCTTCATAAGCTTGCATTGTGCTTTTTGGCCAGTTTCTCTTTGAGTTTGATGCATGAATTATCCATTGTCTGGAAAGTGGGTGTGTGGTCTTCGTACAGTGGTCTTCGTACAACCTGGAAGCACGTCAAACCAACAGCACTGGAAGAAACGAAAGCTTAAGGAAGCAGTCTTCATTGGAAGCAATGAGGGTGTCTTTAGTAAACCAAGTTGTGACGTTTCTTCGGTAACGCATCCGTTGATACGGCGGACAAGTGCGTTCGCTTGACGCGCGACGTTGGCGACGATCCTGACAATAGGAATGGGGGGCGTGGTTAGCTGTGTTAGTAGATAAGCAATTAGCCTCGAGTTTAATGCTCAGTTTTGCTTGAAAACGAGCAGAGATTCCACTGCTCGAAACGTCGCTAAAAAACTCAATAAAGACAATGGAAGTCCAAGATGCTTCGCTTAATAGTACATCATTGTCTACCACCTTTAAACAAACCCCAAGGTAAGATTTTTCAAACTTATAAAGGTATACCTTTGCAAGATATACTTTATGGGATTTTGTCGTTTTGAATCTCGAGGTCTTATTGTTTTTAACAGGCCTGTATTAAGCATTACGGAATTTTGAGGTTTTTTTTGAAATTTACAAGGAAGTGTGCATCAAATGAAGTAGTTGAAAGCGAAAAAATTTGCCGAATATTTATATTTGTACCAAAAGTTATTAAAAAAATTTATGTATGTGCATATAATAAGATCCTCTACCAAGGAAAACTAAATAAAAGTTTCGATTACAGTGGGGTCAAGAACTGAAATGAAATTCTTATAATCGACAAAGCAAATGATAAGAACATTTGATTTCATAAAATAATTATAACCAAACCAAAAATCGAATTTAATATCTTTTTGTCCTCCAACCTCTAAGAATGAAATATAAACCAAATGTGAAATGACATTCATGGCACTGACAGATAGTTGTAGTGCTCCTGCCGCTCTTACAACGTTGTATGTTGCAAAATATAAAAAAAAAGGAGAAACTAAAGAAATAACCAATTTGTATTAAAATTAACTGACCTAATCCCAAAAGAATAGTAAAACTAAGCTAACCAAACCAAAGAAAAAATGTAACTAAACTTAACCTAACCTAAGGAAAGGGAGAACTGAATTAACCTAAGATAATCTAATTAAAGGCAAAGTAAAACTGCACTACCTGCGACAAAACCCAGATGCGGCCCTTGGGCCGCCGTAAAGGACAAGTCAACCTGAACTAACCAAACCGAAGGAAGAACAACTGAACTAACCAAAGGCAAAGTTAAACTGGGCTAACCTGAATTAACCAAAGGCAAAGCAAAACTCTACTAACCTAACCAAGAGAGTCCATACTTATATGCAGCAATCAACAGATTTTTAAAGGGCAGCGGCCCTGTAGGGCCGCTGCTATAAGGTCCAAAGCCGGCCCACATTGGCCACCATAATGGACAAGTAAAACTGACCTAACCAAAGCCTTAGGAAAAACATAACTGAACTAACCAGAGTAAAATTGAACTAACCTCTCCAACAGAGCCCAAACTTATGTGCAGGAATCAATAGGTCGCCATAAAGGACAAATATGACTGAACTAACCAAAAGAAAAACTGAACTGAACTAACCTAAGCTAACCAAAGGCAAAGTAGAACTGAACTAACCTATGCAACCGAGCCCACACTTATGTGCAGCCATCAATAAGCGGCCATAAATAGCCACTGCGACAAGGAGCTTACGCGGCCCTAATGGGTCGCACTAAAAAAACAAGTACAACTGGACTGACCAAACCAAAGGAAAAATGTAATTAAACTAACCTTATGAAAGGAAAAACAGAACTGAACTAACCAAAGGCAAAGTAAAACTGAAGTAACCTAACCAACAGGTCCAAAGGCGCCCCTCATGGGTAGCCATTAAGGACAGGTTTAACTGAACTAACCAAACCAAAGGACAATATAACCAAACTAACCTGAACCATCTTAACCAAAGGCAAACCAACTGCTTCCGAAAAGGGTTGGTTTTTGGATATTGAGGGAGGAACTGGTAATCTAGCGGGTCTAATACCTGGCAGCGACAGTCAAGTAGAAATGAAACAAAGAAGCCTGAAGCTTGGGATTTGAATGCTAAGAGCAGAATTATCCATGTATTCCGTCCGGTAAGGAAAGCCAATGAAGTACCTCTTGTGAGTACTTTAGAAGCGGTCTTTAATGGTATTGTTCAGGAACATTGAAGACCTGCAGCCCTAAAGACCAAGATGAAGATTGAAAATGTAGGAAAGTCGTATGAAGAACTCGATACATTTAGGCACGAGAAGAGACGTAGCTGAAAAAATAAAAACTAAGACGCCAAAGGATTTGAGAAAGATTTAGCAGGGACTGCAGAGCTCGACCTTGAAGTCGAGGACCTAAATGAGAAAAAGCTGGAGAAAGTCGATGTGAGGTTCAGGTATCATCGTGAAAAGTCCGAGAGAGAAGCTGTTGAACCTGATACAATCAAGTTTACAAAGAAAAAAGAAAGATCCGGACCATAAATTGGGGAATTGAAATGTAAATAAACCGTTCCTTTTTTTTAGTAACTTTTTATTTCTTTTTTTGCCTTTGTTTTGCATACTCCTCTTTTTTTTTTGCTTTAAACTACTTAATTTTATGTCCTCTTTCTTGTACAATTAAAAAAACCTCGAAATTCCGTAATGCTTAACACCCAAAAATGTTGTTACTCGAGGATGGTATAAATTTTACTGCAGGCGCTTTTCCTGTTTTAAGTATACCCCAAGGTAAGATTTATCAATTTTATAAAGGATAGCTATACAACATTATGGGATTTTCTCGTTTTGAATGTCTTAGGACATACAGTATCTCATAAAAAGATGGAAAATAAGATGATTTTTGCGAAAGTTTGCATATCGAGCCCATCATCATTTTCTAGTTTATATACTGTTTAATATTGTCTTATAAATATGGCGTTCAAAATAAAAAACGGTATACAGGAGCCAGATTACCATGGAAAACACAAAATATTGGGTTATAAGTTAATTTTATGAAACAATATTATAAATTATGCAATCTACTATCTATTATGAACTAGCACATGTGTGATAGATAGTTATTTCTGCAAAAAAATACATGTTTACATCAATAACATTTGCAGAGATTATCAAAGAAATTAAAACTTTGAAGGAAATTGCATATTTGACAAACAGACATCAAAGGGTTAAATTCAAGAATTCCATGTCCGACGCTTTATGTGTTCGTCATGGCGTACCACAGGGGACCGTCTTAGGGCCGTTATTGTTCTTGCTGTACCTTAATAACATAGCAAGTGTTGTGGGCGCATGTAGCATTGAACTGTTTGCGGATGACACAATGTTGTATTTGGCTGGGAGTGTGTTTAATGGTTGCGATTTAGAACTTTATTCCATCCCTAAATTGCCAGCTCTAAGTTTATCAGCTGTTGGTTGACAAGTGACAAGTGACTTTTAAAAAAAAATGATTTTGACATGTATGTGAAATTTGATAGGAATTTGTTTTATATAAGCAGATTTGATCATCCATTTTTTCTTTTTGTAAAAAAAGCATTTTACTATTTTTTGTGAGTACAAAGCCATTTCACCTTTGTTAATAAAATTAATACAGTCCACACTAAACAAAGAGGTCTATTTCATCTTCTTTTTCCCAATTTGAACCAGCAATTTCAATTTTCAACATATTTTGGTCCTTGCGATCGCGGATACGTTCAGAAAGCAATGGAGAACGTGCAGTTTTGGAGGGAAAAGTGATCCTCTTCAGACAATTTGTGGTGCTGCCAGCCTTTGGAGTTCCAGATAGCCAAGCAGAAATCGGGCAGGTATCCATTACATTCCTATTCCTAACAAGAAAAATTCTATTCCTTTGGTCCAAGCTGTACCTATTAAACAGTTTAACTTGGCCTGAGGTACCCTCCATTTTGGAGTAAAGTTCAATTTAAAGTTTTGCAAATTTAAAGGCAATTATTGAACAATTTATAGTTGCCTAGTTATCACATTAAGATGAATACTGACATACCAGATTCAGCTCCACAAGATATAAATTTGTTGATTCGGAATAGGGGTAGTATTAAACAAAAATTAACAATTTTAGACAAATTTATTGATACAATTAAAACAGCATTGCCTGATAAAAAGCCAAATCTGAATGATATTCGTTTGAGGCATAAAAATAGTACTGCTTTGTTGGGTGAATTTGATAAGGTGCAGTCTATGATAGAAGGGATTTGTTGTGAGAAGGATTTAGAATTGCATTTTGAGTAAAGATAAAAATTTGAGGAAAGATATTATAAGGCACAAGATTTTTTGTCTCCGTATTTAAGCAATCATGATGCCTAGTCGAATGATGGCTCTTTTCATGATGGCCATCGTAGTAGCCTATCTGGTGATGTGCATCATGGTCAAGACAATGTATTTCATCAAAATGGTTCTCAATTTGCTCTATTCCAAAATGTACTTTTGCCAAAACTCAAGTTGCCAACATTTTCGGGTGGCTATGACCAGTGGTTAAACTTCAAACATAATTTTTCATCCATAATGCGATTTGAATGATTCTCAAAAGTTTCAATTTTTAAAGGCATCTCTGGATGGTTCTGCAGCCAGATTTGTTGAAGGTTTGGATGGGGAGCAAGAGCCTTTTGCTAAGGCTTGGGATCTTCTATCAGATAAATTTGATAAAAAGCATTTTTTGTTGGAAACAGTTATTAACAATTTAAAATATATCAAAAGAAAATTTTGCACAATACAATCAACTTTTAGACAATGTCACCAGACATTTAAATGCCATTAATGCTTTGGGGCTCGATTCAGAAATTCTTTTTGACTTTACTATAATTCATTTAGTTACTAATAAGCTTGACAAATCCACTTTACGTGAGTGGAAAGAGTTAGAGTATGATGCTGATCTACCAACTTTAAATGAGTTTTTAGATTTTGTAAAGAAAAAAGTGGATCTTTTGCAATCATTAGAACAAGCCCATTTAAAAAAACAAGATTCCAATTCGTTCAATCCTAAGCGCAATTTGAAAAAAACCTTTAAGCAACCCTCAATATAACTTGTTTGCTGGTGTTAAGCCAAATAAAATGTAATTTTTGCAAGAAGCCTCACGCTATTTATAAGTGTCCTGACTTTTTATCATTATCGATACAAGATAGATGTGATAATGTGGCACGTCTACAGCTATGCAGAAATTGCTTACGCACTGGACATGATGTTGACAAATGTGTATTTGGCTCATGTCGAGTCTGTCAGCATAAGTTTGGACAAGTGATAAAGCATACTACTTTATTACATGTGGATAAAAATCCTCCGTCTTTGAACATGGTTGTGAGGCCAGCAGCAGGTAACATGTATGAGGTTCTTTTGTCAACAGTAAAATGTATGGTGCAAGATTCTTCGGGAAAATTTTTTACATGTAGGGCATTGCTTGATTCTGGTGCGCAATCCAATTTAATTACAGAAAAATTCTTTAACAAACTAGATATAAAATGTTCTAATGTTGATCTATCAATCATAGGCATCAATCAAGTGGTGTCTAAGCTTAAGAAAAAAATGTGACATTACAGTTTTTTCTACTAATTTACAATTTAGTTGCACAATTTCTTGTTTGGTTACTCCTATTATCACTAATAATATTCCATTAAGTTCTTTTAATGTGGCTAAATTGAATATCCCACCTTCTATTCAATTGGCTGACCCTAATTTTCACATTTCCAGTGAGATTGATTTGCTAATAGGAGCTGGCCAGTTTTGGAATTTGATTTTGCAAGGTAAGGTGCGCTTAGGTCCTAATTTTCCTGATTTACAACTTACTAAATTTGGCTATATTGTAACAGGAAACATTCCCACTGATCTTAATCAAGCTGTAGTATGTAGTTTGGTGAAAATGCATGTTCCCGAAGATGATCAGTTGAAAAGATTTTGGGAATTAGAGGAAGTGGGGTCTCCTTCCCAATATAGATCTCGAGATAATGCTGAATGCGAACAATTATTTATGCGTGACACAGTGAGAGATGATCAGGGTAGATTTGTAGTCAAATTTCCTTTTAAACATTCACCTGCTTTGCTAGGTGATTCTACCACCACTGCTGTAAAGCGCTTTATATCATTGGAGAAAAGGTTTGCTGATCCCCATTTCAAGTCCCTTTATCATGAATTTATTCAAGAATATGAACAGCTTGGACACATGTCTAAGATTGCAGGGAATATTTCACAATTACCGAAGGAAACGTCTTATCTTTTGCCCCATCATGGTGTCCTTAAGGAACAGAATATTACAACAAAACTGAGGACTGTTTTTGATGGTAGCTGTCCAACTTCGTCGGGCTGGTCATTGAATGATCTGCAGTTCGTGGGTCCATTGCAGAATGACATCATAAATATTTTGCTCAGATTTCGTACTTACCAGTTTGTTGTTTCTGCGGATATCTCAAAAATGTATCGGTGTATCATGATGCATCCAGATCATCGACATTTGCAGAGGATTTTATGGCGTGACAATCCTGATCAAGACTTATCAGTTTATGAATTAAACACAGTCTCCTATGGAACAACGTCTGCTCCCTATTTAGCAATAAAATGCTTACAGCAGTTGGCTCTTGAGAATTACAAACAGTTTCCAGAGGCTTGTGAAACCATATTAACGGATTTTTATGTGGATGACCTCCTTACAGGATCCAACGATTTAATGGAATTGAATACCAGATGTCGTCAAATATTTTCAATTCTTAACTCAGCCCAATTTGTATTAAGAAAATGGGTGTCCTACCATCCAGCTGCTATTTTTGGTTTGGACCATTCTGATGTTTCCAATTCAACTTTAAATTTGGGTAAAAATGAAAGTTGCAAAACTTTAGGTGTTCAGTGGATCGCCCATTCAGATTTTCTCACTTACCACATTCAAACAAGAGAATTGTCCAGCACCACCACTATGACTAAACGTCAAATTTTGTCCACTATTGCCCAGATTTATGACCCGCTTGGTCTTTTGGGTCCATGTATTATTCTTTTAAAGATTCTTATTCAGAAACTATGGTCATTGCGGATCTCTTGGGATTCTCCTATTCCTTTGGAACTTCATAAGATATTTTATGGGTTTGAAAAGGATTTAGCAATTCTTAATACAATTACTATTCCTCGAGCTTCTATTCCACCCAATTTTAGACTATTTGATATACATACCTTCTGTGATGCATCTCAGGGTGCTTATGGTGTGGCTATCTATATGAGAAGCCAAAATGTTCAGGGTTCTTTTAGGACTCTCTTGTTATGTTCAAAGGCTAAGGTTGCCCTTCTTAAGATGGTTACTGTTCCCAGACTTGAGCTTTGCGCTTGTTTGTTGGGGGTACAGCTACTGGACACAGTGAAAAATGCTCTTTCTTTTTCTGTACCAATATTTTTATGGAGCGACTCCAAAGTGGCTCTAAATTGGATTAGAACTGAGCCTGATGTTCTTCAAGTTTTTGTAGCAAATAGGGTTTCCAAAATTCAATCTTTGACTAATATTGAAGATTGGAGATATGTAAATTTTAAAGAAAATCCTGCCGACCTTGCTTCAAGAGGCGTCAGTGCAAATAACTTAATTAATTCATCTTTGTGGTGGAATGGCCCACAATTTCTTGAGCAAGATAGTTGCTACTGGCCCAACTGTGATCTCACTATTTCTCGAAACAAACCACCCGAAATTAAAAAGAAAGTTTTGCTTGGCATGACTAATACAATTGAACCATTTTCCTTGTTTGGTAAATTTTCTGGTTTGAATAAACTCAAGCGAGTTATCGCTTTTTGTTTGAGATTTATTAATAACTTGCGCAGCAAGATTGGACATGGAAATGCTCATGTTTGTTGTCTCTCTGTTCAAGAGTTGGACAATGCAAATAAATGTTTGATTAAATCAGCACAATCTGATTGTTTCCAGGCTGAGCTGGATCTGCTTAAGAATACTAAGACATTAGATAAAAAACACAATTTGGTCTTCCTTGGTCCCATTTATTGACAAGGATGGTATATTGAGGGTTGGGGGTCGCTTGAGAAATACATATTTATCTTACATCCTGTTTTGCTGCATTCAAGGCACCCATTTACTGGAAAAGTGTTATCTGGTGGTATTTGTATGCTTTTGTACCAAAACAATACATTTAGAGCTTGTGTCAAATTTAAGTACAGAACATTTTTTAGCATGTCTCAAGAGATTTACAGCTAGGAGACGAATTCCTCAAACAATTTATTCAGATAATGGTAGCACATTTGTGCTAGTTCAGATGGTATTCATTGGGTTTTTATTCCCCCATATACACCCAACTATGGCGGGCTATGGGAGGCTGCTGTTAAAAGCGCTAAACACCATCTTAAACGAGTAATGATAAATCGTAATGTAACTTTGGAAGAGTTTAACACTCTGACTGTCCAAGTGGAGGGTATTCTAAACTCAAGACCTTTATATTCTCCCTCCAACGATCCCAATGATCTAGCCCCTATTACCCCTTCCCATTTTCTCATTGGACGACCAATTAATCACATTCCTGAACCTGTTCTTGAAGAAGCAAGACCAAGCCGATTGAAGAGGAAGGAAGTGACACTTACCTGTTTTATGTGAACTTTGAAGGTTCCCTTTAAGGGGGGGAGTATGTTTAATGGTTGAGATTTAGAACTTTATTCCATCCCTAAATTGCCAGCTCTAAGTTTATCAGCTGTTGGTTGACAAGTGACAAGTGACTTTTAAAAAAAAATTACTTTGACATGTATGTGAAACTTGATAGGAATTTGTTTTATATAAAAAGATTTGCAATGATCATCCATTTTTTCTTTTTGTAAAAAAAGCATTTTACTAATTTTTGTGAGTACAAAGCCATTTCACCTTTGTTAATAAAATTAATACAGTCCACACAAAACAAAGAAGTCTATTTCATCTTCTTTTTCCCAATTTGAACCAGCAATTTCAATTTTCAACAGAGTGATCTGAATATGATGCAACAAATTGTAAATAGTGATCTTGAGAGGTTGTTTAATTGGTTATGTCATAACAAACGATGTGTGAACACTTTGTGAACACAAAATCCAAATTCTGTCTATTTGGGAAAAAAACACAGTTTGAAAAGCGTCAATTTGGAAAGTAGAAATATAAATATTAACAATGACAGAATCCTACATGAAACGGAGATCAAGTATCTGGGAGTTTTTTTTGATTCCCAATTGAACTTCTACGCACATGCAGACTAAGTAACAAGAAAGTTTGCAAAGAGGGTGGGTTCTATTTCCAGGGTGGGGAATCAATTGTCTCTCCATACCAAGCTTTTATTATATAACAGCATAGCTGCATCTCACCTCGAATATTGTTCCGCCCTCTTGTACAATTTGCCAGCGTTCAAGATCGACCAGATTCAGGTGGTACAGAATCGTGCAATGAGATGTATTTTGAAGTGCAATAGGTATACTCCTGTCGAAACAATGCTCGAAACGACTGTTTTGAGTATGTTGCCTGTGAGGAAAAAGATTGTTTATGCTGTTCATGTGTTCGTTTATAAGATAAGGCATGGACTGTTGCCACCCTATATATGTGATAGGATAAAGTCTTTTAGGTATATTCATCAGTACAGCACAAGACATTGTTCCGATTTTATATTGAACCAGAAGTGTAGAACTAGTCAATTGCTTAATTCTGTGCTGTATAAAGGTTTATATGATTTTAATATGTTGCCCACTGATATTAAGAACTGTGATAACCTAAATTCATTTAGAAGGGCGCTGAGAAAATTTATCTTAGCTTAAGTTTTACATTTTCATTGAAGGCTTGGATTTTGTTTTAAATTGTGAGTTTGAAAAATATTAAATTTTATTTTACAGTTTACAATTATTAGTTTTAGATTTGAGTTTTATGTTTCTGCAATTTGAATCTAGTTGTAATTTTATTAAAGTTGTAAAGTTGATTTTATAGTGTTGTGTAAAAGATTTTTTTTTGTTTTTTTTTACCTATTTTTACTTTAGTGTCACAAGTTTTATTCTGCCTGATTCTACTTTTAGTTGTTAAGGTTATTTCTTATGTTACATTGTTTGTTTTTGGTCTCCATTCTGCATGTAATTATTTTTTGTATGAGTTTTTGTATATAGCTTTATGCTAAATAAATGCCATTATTATTATTACATTGATGATAAATTTGAATGATGCATAAAACATGGATTTATGTATCACCAAACAAAAAGATTCTAGAAAACAATGGAATTGCATCTGAACAACCCAAAGCACACAGTCAACTTAACTCGCCTTCTTTCCCTGGCTCTGTAATCCATCAAAACAGTAAATTATGGTAAAACAACGATTTGCAAGACACCCTGTTTAGTAATTAAAATAGTAGTATTAAGTAAGTCCATAATCAAGGGTGTTGATTTGAAAACAACATTTAGTTGGCTGGGAAATGATAAAACAAAAGGATAAAAGAACAAAAGTCCATCCACTTCGATTCTTTTTCAGTCAAAAATGTATAACCTTCTAGATGACGTTTTCTAATCAACACGGGGTATATAATATATTTGGAATTGCAGCACAGAAAAATCGGTAGGCGATTTTTTTTGTAGTATTTAGAAAATTAAATTTTGTAGTTTTTGTTCATATTTGTATTTTAATCAATGACATCATCTGTGATTAGCGTCCTTTGATAACTGGTATGAACGGTTGAATAGCAGGTGTAAGACAATAAAGCTACTTCACTTTTTAGAAATCGGCAACGTGTCGACCTTTAATTGAGGTCTTCTTAAGTGCTAAAAATACAGTAAATTATATGTACATATTGCATTAAAAAAACACTAAGTACAAAAAAGAGAAACGAATAACAACATATACAAATCAAAACATACTTAGGGAGAATATACTAGTTGTAAAAGCCCACCTAAGAAAACCATCAAGATGTGTCGAGCTTACCTTTTTTCTGCAATCTAATCTAGGCCAGGAGAAGAGATGTGCTTCATTATCTTATTCTACATTTTTTTTAAGCACAAAAGTTCCTATAAAGTTGGGATATAATTAGAGTATATCCTACATAAAGGCGCTGCCGACCTAAGTGTATAAAGGAACCTTTTTTGCTTAGAATGATTACTATTAATATTTAATCACATGCATCTTCTTCTAAAACACCCTATTTAATAGTGCTTTCCAAAAAGCGGAATAAAAAATGGTAAATGCGCCAGGATTTCGAAAACTATGACTCCCTATTAACAGGTGACGTTAAATAGACAAAAACGGACAATCGCACAAAAATAGTTATTTCCCTAACTAGTGCGGAAAGTGATACTTTCCTGCACGCTGTCTGCTGATGCCCGAACGACGCGAAGCGGAGTTCAGGCAGCAGACGAGTGCGGGAAAGACACTTTCCGCACGAGTTAGGAACAATATTTTTTCTACGAGCCAATTCATTGTAACAAAGACAAGGAATAAACATACAATACATAAACAACTTGATCTTTGTCAACAGTATGACAGCTGAATTAATCAACAATCAATTGGTTGTTATGACAAAAACTTGGTGTGAATGTTGGTGTGACGTAACGTTACTTGGTGACATTGGAATAAAAAGTACGTATATTATGGGTATATTTTGTATCAAAAATCAATAAAGGCAAGCATAATAGTTCCTTAAAACGGATAAAAATATTTGGTACGGATGTAAGGCAGGTGCACCTATCTAGATAAACAGACTATAAAGTCTAAATTATATTATGAAACAGTCATTCTTTAAATATTTACTTTCCCGCACGCCAAGTTTACTTTCACGCACGCCGTGCGGGAAAGTGAAGCTTTCAAAAACAAAATGCGTGCGGAAAGTGATATATTAAGAACGCTCGTAGAAAAAATCTATTTTTCTACAACCGTCAAAATATGACACGGTTCGCGCATTACTGACAGTATGCAAACTGACACATTTTTTCATTGTAATCTTTCTCGCACGTCGCCCATAGCAGCGTAATAAAACGTTACTGGTTGCCATAGGACACGTGCGACAAAGTCTTTCGCACACGCCGTCAATACAGGGGTAGCAGAAAAGAACTGCGAAGCTTAATCATTTATAAAATCGTTAAAGATGTTCCATATTAGTGGCAGCTGGACTTTTATACCGTTGTAGAAAAAATGTTGTTTCTAATACTTGAGCAAAGTGTCTTTCGCGCACTTCACTGCTGCAGTCGTGTGCGCGAAAGTGTTACTTTGCGCACTTGTTAGGAAAATAACTATTGTTTGATGTTTAAAATAGCTATTTGTGATGTAAGTGTTAAAAGTGCAACTTTAATGCACGCATGTGAAAGTCTAAGTTCCTTAAGAGCTCTTTTTAACACGAATACCATACAATATTTTTTCTACAAACGCATTAAAAATTAAAAATTTAGGTAAAAACGGTTTTAAAAACCGTGTTAAAAGTAGTTTACTTTTAACACTATCACTAGTGTTAACTTAAAACGATTTATTAGCGTGTTAAAAGTGGATTTTTTTATGCGTTTGTACAAACAACTGTTTTGTTTTAGATCACCGTACATTTTGAGAATTCTGAGACAATGGATTACCAAGCTGAACCAACAGGGGATGAACTCTCAGGAAACTTTCCAAGTGATAATTATGACTACGAAATCCTGATGTCACTTAAAGAAGAGACTATCAAACAGCGGGATTATATAACAGCAGTTACTTTTCTTTTGATACTAATCTCAGTTTCTATTAGTTTTTTATTGGTATTCTATATAGTATTTAAATCCAGGAGTCTTCGGACCAGAACTAACTTCATTATCCTTAATTTTTTTATCCTCGCAGAGATTTTTGCGTTAGTTGCAGCAGTTGACGCTAGCATTGAAGCATTTTCTTTCCATGACAGTCGTTCTTACAGCATTTTGTTAGTAATAGAAATATCTTTGTTCAACGTGTTAATTTCTTTAGCCTTACTGTTAGCTTTCGATTGGTACTCTTCAGCCACTTGGCATAGAGCCTTCAGCAAATATGCGAAATATTATAAATTCATAGTAGGTTTGCTCCATTTTCCACTTCTTTTTCCTCTATGTTCATTTGTCGTTCACCACCACTACTTCTATCTTGTCAATTGCGCCGTTCTATTTTCCAGTGGAATAACATACATCACTTCTTTTATTTCTGTACTGACGTGGAACATAAAGAAAGTAAGAGAAACTTACACGAAAGAATCCTTGAAGACATATTACGCATTTTCTTGCGCTACTTTTTATATCTTCATATGGTTGCCTATCTTTTTAGTTGTAACAATTAAAATTTTGTTTCCGCATCCTTTCAAATTCTACGATGCCAATGAAAGATATGTACAAATAATGTACTGGATAATACACACCCTTGTTTCTGCAACAATTTTATCTCCAGTAATGATCACATATTTACTTACAAGATGGGATGAACAAGTTAAAATGGCTTTTGGCCAAATGTTCAAGAGAAAGAATGCACAGAACCTAGATTTAGACGGATATGTGCATTACAAAAATCATTATAACGAAGGACTGGAAATAGAAGAAAATTTATCTGTTTAATGATGCATGAGGAGTGATATAGTTAAATGTGATTTTATGTTCAACTTTCTATAAAGTAGTAGGCAAATAAATAGATATTGATTGTATGTTTGGTAGCGTCTTTGAGAGGGACATTATATTAGATACTAATGGTTAACTCGTTGTTATTTATTTTAATATAGCACCTAAACCCAATAGGTTAAATTTATCATTCTGCTCCGTATCAGTGAGATAGATTATAATACATTGTCTTCAGGGACATCATTTCAAGTGTCTCACCAATTTGTCCTTTTCTCATTTGGAACTAAAAAAAAGTTTATTTACATCCATAAGAGGATGCTAAATCTCTGCTTAGATATATCAAATGTAAGATTTGCGACGTAATGTTGATCTTTTTCAAATGGAATAATTTATAATCCATGTTTCCTGATAACATCCATTATCAGAATAAATTCGTTCTTGATATTGGCAAATAATACTTTACCAATCTCAATTCTTTCTCCAATCACGCTAGAGATATTTGCATATACGGAAAGATACTCCAGTTAATAATCTTGTATCGTAATAATGATGTATTATTTTTAAACTTTTTGTTATATTATTTTCAAAGAATCTGCTTAGGAAACATCTAACTGTAGCCATGCATTTCTATTTTTACTAAAAAATCAAAGAAAAATAAAGCAACGTAATCACAGATCACAAAAACAAAATGATAAAAACAAAACCATTACTGATCACTTTTCATACAATTTTGGGTCATAGATTAAATCTCCACTGTATCTTAAACTAACCACAAAGATAACCTAATTAATGAATTTGATCTTGCATTTTGTCAACATACCGAAATAATATATGACTCGTTTTCTTAGAGTCAAATTACGTGATTGAGTAACAGGCAATTCATGACTAAGTGCTTATTTACTGCTAAAACAATGTTGCCATATTTCTTTTATATTTCTATTTTACATCAAGTTGTGATATTTTGTAACACTATATGAATGGTACCAAATAAAATACAACTTTCAAAAAAAGAAGAACGAATTATACAAATTTTGACCTAAGTAATAGTATATAAAAGATATGTTCTTCTCTCTACCTACACATTCAATGATTTTGTCACCCTGTATATCGGAAACGAGTGACGTTTGGCATATGAAAGTAACTATTTTTTTAATCAGCTTCTTGGGCTCTATCGATTTGGCATAAAAATTATGTATCACCCCATTTAAGAAAAATCAACCTTGCGTCACAACTGTCAAATTTGACGTAAAAAAAATTCTAAACAGAGATTTGGCGTCTTCTTGTGGCCGTAGTACGAAGCGAGAATAAACTTTTTTTCAAATCCGAATAGGAAGGGGGCAAATCACTGCCACCTAGACTATAAGGCCGTGAAGCAGAGTCTGTGACGTCACAGTCGTGGTCCAAGGTCACCATTTGAAATGAATGGATTTCAAATGATTTCGTGTATATTTTCCGTCATTTTACTGTGATTATTCGGTTTTTTAATGTGAATTTTGTTTTTATGAACATAAGTGGACTTTAGGAAACGCATTAAAGTTTGTGCTAAATTCGGAACTATGCAGTTTAGTGTTTAAAAACTGTGAAAATGCCTTACCGGTTCTGTGTCGGGGTGCAACACACACTTAAAGAATGGACCTAAAAAATCGGTTTTTTGGTTTCCCAGTGATGAAGATTTAAGAGAAAATGGATTAGAGCCATTAAAAGAGAAGATTTCGTGCCTGGAGAACATAGTCGGGTACATTTATACATAAATAAGAGACAAGAATTTTAGAGAAAGTTAGGTTATCATCCCTCAGATTTCATTTATAAACAATGCATGAATTCCATGAACTTTGTAGAAAACTGGTGTTTTAGGTATGTGAGGTGCATTTTCGCAAGGATGAAGTACAGAAAAAGTTCATTTTTTATAATGCATTTTTGTAACAGTTCATTCTTCATAGTTTTGTTAAGTCTTTTTTACACTCTTTTACAGTCTCTGCAGTTGTCTAGGCTGTGGCTATGCAGCTATCACTTAATATCGTATAATTAAAATATACTCAGCATTATGGAGTAACTAATGTTGCCTTGGATACATTGTTGTATAAACTATACATTCTAAATAAAAAAAGTATGTTTCTTGAATTAACTGTTTTATTTTTGATTGCTAAGGGCCAAATGTTGTAATAATCAAAACATGTTTTATTTGTGTGGGTTTATCCAACTTCTTAGTTGTAGTCATAATAATTGTATTCTAAATTTTCGCCCATTACAACCCATTAAACAAAATAGCCATGGCAAGGCTTGTTATATGGGTTGTAATGGATGAAAATTAGGAATATGATTACAACTATGACTAATAATAAGTTGAATAACCCGGGATTTACTACAATGAAAAGTTGTTGGCAATTTAATCTTACACAATTACCTATAAATAGAAAAAAAACAACTTCCTGCCGATTACAACATTTTGCACTTCCAACACAACACTGCATACAGTTTCTATTACTTTGAGTCCTTGCTGTTACTACACACTCGAGAACCCAAATCCTCTTGGAAATAGGCTCGATACATGTCTGTTTGTGGAAGTAAGTAGGTACTTTCTGGACACTGGCACTTTCCAACTACTATTGTGTTCTACCATTTTGACTGTGAAGACCTCACTAAAGAACTTGCAGGACATCAAGTTTTTGGTATAAATGGTAGGTAGGTATATGATGATCTCTTGCTGATTCCTTTAAGAAAAGTAAAAGTTAAAAGATAATGTAATGCCTAAAGATAATTCCTAAATTTTTAACAGAAATATGAAGTTTACTGAGTTTGATCTTAGGGTGACTTTTACAAGTTCAAGTAAAACTTCAGATCGAAGATAAAACTCCAGATATAACCTACATTGCATTGTTTATCTGTCAGGTAAACAATGCAATGTACATCAAGTTTGGTGTTTTATCTTCCATCTGAAGTTTTACTGGAACTTCGTAAAAGTCGCCCTTAGTCATGTAGTACATTTACACCACGTGGACCAAATTAGACCAAGGAACAAATTGAGTAGGTACCTAATCAACTTGAATCAAAGTTTGTCAAAGAACAGCTGTTTTAGTTATAAATGGAAGCTTTTATAACTAATATATACCTTTTTCGGAAACTGCAATCCAATTCCAGAATCCAATTTGGGACTAAAGTGTTTACACCATAAAAAAGACCTGTTTGATCTACCTCCTTTACTCTGGACGAAATATTTGATCCCCAGTGTTTACACCATTAAGAAAGTACTAGTGACATCATTTGATACTTGGACCAAATGTTTGGTTCATGCAGTGTACCTAAATGAGTAAATGTAATTCATGGTCTATATAGGAATATGTTGAAAGCAAATAAATCTGTTTATGTAACAAATTTTGAAATTTGTAACAGGGTGTTACATAAAGGTGTTAGAGTTTTGTATAAAAGAATATAAATGATTAGAAACTCTTTTTGCATTTTTGCTCTGGGTGAAAAACTCTTGGGAAAAAAAGCTACATTCTTAATAGGTATATATTAAAAAGTTAAATGGAACCCTCTATTGGCAAGTTTACTGTACTAGTTCATAGACTTCAGTCTGGCCTTTTTCAAATTCAGGAATCAAGATTAGTCACTGAGGGTTAACCTAACTTTTTTTATGAATCTATGTAGGTACTCTATTTTAACTTACCTTACTATTTTCTTCAGATATAGATTACCTTACATCAATTTTTTCTTCACACCCTTATTCCTTTGAAACCAAAAAACGGATTTGCTAGACCTGATTACATTGATTTCGCACCGTGACACCCAACCACGTTTGAGAAATTTTCAACACTTTTAAAGCACTTGTTGTTAGTCTAAATGCAGCACTAGCTGCAAGAAATGTCCTAAAATCCGGCACAATTTATAAAAACAAAATTATGAGTACAAAATGAACAATATTAGTGGCAAAGTCGGAAAAAATTATTGAAGTCCATACAATTCAAATGATCTCACACTAATGACCTTGGACCACGACTGTGACGTCACAGCTTCTGCTTCACGGCCTTATGGTCTAGGTGGCAGTGGGCAAATAGACGATTCCAAGATTACGTCATTTGACATATGTTTGCTCCACAATGTCACTGTCAAACGACACTTGAAAATCGATCTTTATCATCATGTTTCAGTTTTGATTTAAGATATGTTTAACTACAAGTATCCCCTAAAGTCTCTAAGCGGCCTAATCATCATCTCAAGTGTTGCTTTGAATTATGCCCTTATTGGAAATGTCTTATTCTTGTAATGTCGTTTATGTTCAAATCCGTACTGAATGAGATAATTGAAACACCGTTTCATTCTTTCGATTTCCTGATCTGCCTGGTTAGTGGACACTGAACATGGAAATGGAAATGCTTGGGTTTGAATTTCAAGTCTTAAAGGAAGCAAACATGACTTAGCAAGAGACGTATTACCTGATATTTCATAACTGGTAAGTTCAACAGTAATTATTCATAAAAAGTATTTAGATAGGTATATGTGCAGGTATACTGGAGCATACCTACTTATTTATGTTTAAAATTGTAGGAAGACCTGCATTGCCCTGAAAGGCAAACCCAGGCTGGTTGTTCAGCTAGAATTTCGGTTGTTCAAAGGAATTGTAGAAAAGCTAAGTGTGATCCAAACACAGGTATGATTTGTAAATAGAGTTTAGGTAATAAGTGTATTCCTATGTTGTTTCTTTTAGGCAAAGGAAGTTTTATACAATAATTTTAAGAGCCTCCAGTCAAAAGTTGTGTTAGCAAGACAAATACATACTTTGATAATGAGGTAGTTTAATTTTAGTTTAAACTTAAACACACAAAATCTGATATTAACAATGAGCATTTTAGAAATAATTAGTTAATCAAAATCATGCCTTTCTACAGGCCCTCCAAAAAGTTGTAGGTATGTAATTGGTTCTGATCCATACAGCATTGTTTGTTTATAGTTTTTCATTGTAAGAATGTCTGGCCACTTTTAAATATACTATCATATATGTTATAGATATTTATATTAAAATAGTTTAAACATTTTATTTACTTTTAAACATACTACTATTTCGTTACATATTATCATTTTATAAAAGTCCTGCTGAACTTGCCATTTAAATACTTATCTTCAAAATTCATCTTTAGTCCAACTACGTACAAGACATGTTTATCTTTTTTTCAGCATAAGAAAGTTCTGTGGACTTTTAAATATACTATCTGCTTTTAAACATACCACTATTTTTGTTTAAAGGTGGTAGACAATGATGTACTATTAAGCCAAACATCTTGGACTTCTATTGTCTTTATTGAGTATTTTTACATGACGTTGTGAGCAGTGGAATCTCTGCTCACTTTCAAGTGAGGCTGGAATCTCTGCTTGTTTCGGTTTCACTTGAAAACGAGCAGAGATTCCACTGCTCGAAATGTCGTGTAAAAAAACTCAATATAGACAATGGAAGTCCAAGATGTTTCCATAGCACTATTTTAGTACATACTGTCGTTTTATAAAAGTCCTGTTAAACTTATCATTTAAATACTTCTCTAAATCTGTCATTAGACCAACCACGTAGAATCCTTTTTCAAGACTTTCATGTCTTATTTCATATTTCATGTCTTACAATCAAGAATTTGGTACATTGGCTGGAATAAAAGCATTACAAAAATATTTTATAGTGTTTCAAGGAGGAGCTTCAATTGTTGTTGTCAAAGGTTGTAGCTAGCTAAGTGTGGCTTGGTGCTGGTTAAATTATAAACACTACTAAGTGGGTTTTTATAATGCCATTTTGGAGCTTCCGATCCGATTCTTTCTGAAGTTAGGACAGGGTGTCAAAGTTGTAAAAAGTACACAAATTCTTTTTGGATATTAGGCAGGTAGGTATATTAACATTAAGCATATTATTTTCACTGTAAAATTATATGATACACAACATGTTTTTATATGCAGTTCTGAGCATGTCACTAAAAGTGATATTAAGTAACAATTAATACAACCCTAACAATACTGCAAATTTACACTAATAATATTAAATACAATAAACAGGTAGAGTATAATAGGTAAATACAAGTCATTCACTTATTTTTGTCATCTCATTATCTTTAAAATCCTCATTTTTTTTAAAACCTAAATATCCCCTTTCAGCACATGTTGAGAAAATACAATAAAAATATCAAAGTCTAATTTCCAATGCTTACTTGATGTCAATAACAAGTGAATGACTTACATGTAACAGTAGGAGTTCAACAGAAAAGTTCAGAAAGAAGTTCTCAAGTTGGGTATGAATTTTTGACCCAAAAAGTTGGAGTAATAAAAGCATTTAGATAAAATGAATTTCACTCGAGTTGTCACCCCACTATTTTCTTTCAACAACTCAAAGAAAGAGATCTTTCACATTAAAATACAAGTGAAAATAATTTGCATTTTGCATTCATGCACTTTCTTATATCTGGAGTTACCTATGTACTTTTATGGCAGTCATGTTAATTTTATGACATTTTCTGCCTCCTTTGCAACAAAATTGGTGCACTTGACCAACATATGTACATTTTTTTACTTGGTGAGAGATTCCTCGATTCACAGCCCACTTGACTCTGTTAAACCACAACCTTGCAAATGAGGCTTATTGTGTAAGTAAATTGATATCTTGTCTTATCACATGTTCACACAGCACCTAAAACGAGAGGTAAATCAATTCATAAATTATGTTCAAATTCATTCCACTAAGTGTCAAGTAAAATTTCCTTGAATTTCACTAAATATTACTAAATTCAATTAAATTTCACTAAATATTCTATGTGCCCACAATAAAACTCACCAGTAATTACCTCACCAGTAAATACCTCTGGGGTAAATGACCCTCTGGGGTGAATTTTGAGGAAATCTATTAAAAAATTTAATTTATGTCACCATAAATTCTTCTGAATACCTACAACTAAATCTGCAAAATGTGTACACCCAGTGATTCTAAACCTAACATAGTCTTGATAAGCACCTTTAATAAGAACTTTACTTTAATGAGATTTCTGATGGAATTGAAAAGTTATGCGGTTATGCTAATGCCCAGTTTTATAAAGTCAAGTTGTCCTGCCCTAAGTATGTATAAAATATAAGGAGAAAACACAGCTGACAATTGGTTGAATTTCTGCCTGTATGGTTAAACTCAATTTGGTTCATTTTGTGACAAAAAAACAGCAGGCCCTAAATTGATATATGAGAATTCAGAAACATATAGCTATTCACACCATTTGATGAATATGCTAGTCTTGAAGTTAAGACTGTAGGAAAAACTATAAAAAAACCGCATAAGCTATAACTTTGGCTAAAGCAGTAGCTTGTTTAAATTGATCTTACCTTACTTAAAATTACATAAGCATCCTTGGTGACTTGTTTTGAATGGATCGAAAGAACTGCACCAGATTCATACAGTTTAAAAGCTTGTAGACTTTGGTATGCTTTCAACTGCTGCTTAGTACCTACGTATAATAACTGTGCTTTAAAATAAAATAGTCTGCAAGATCCAGTAAGGTCACATTTGGCAAATCACAAATTGGGAAACTCAAATCTTGTGGCGAAAGGGAGTAAGGATTAATATTGTTTATAATTTCCACTTTCTGGTCATAAGGATACTTGACATCACCAGTAAGCTTGAAGTAATATTCACTTCTAAACATTTTCGGCACAAAAATTAGAGATAAACGACTTTTTCAATAAGTTTCAATGTTCAAACCAACAAAATCGATGTTATTCAAACGTTTACACATCCAAATTAATAAACCGGCGGCGGGGTTGCCATTCTCACTATTTTTTTGTACTTAAATTTATTTATGTTGTTTTAAAATCGGTAAGAGGAAAAATAATGTGAAAAAATGTAAATAACCACAGAAAAATATTCTTTTAATAAAAGATTTCTCACCCCAAAAGTACCAACAACACATGCATTGTCATGATCCTTGTGGATTATTTCCGTATAAACACGGAAAGTTTCGTATGTTTGGCTACATGGTTTGTTTGACCCACAATAAAGTATGGCGGACCTAATCAAAAACAGCTGTTCTGGAATCGTCTATTGGGTGAGACACTTAAAACAATTCTAGACATTCAATGATTTTGCCACCCTGTATACCGGAAACGAGTAAAGTTAGGTATATGAAAGTAAATATTTTTTTAATCAGCTTCTTGGGCCCTACCGATTTGGCATAAAAGTTATGTATCACTCCATTTAAGAAAAATCAAACTTGCGTCAGAACTGTCACATTTGACGTAAAAAATTTTCTAAACAGAGATTTGGCGTCCTCTTGTGGCCGTAGTAAGAAGCTCGAATAAACTTTTTTTCAAATCCGAATAGGAAGGGAGCAAATTGGGTGAGACACTTAAAATGTTGTGCCTGTACATGAGGTACACTATTACCTTGATATCTTTCGAGAAAATTATAGTTTTCTATGCAAATATTATGTACACAATATGCTAATATATAAGTTGATGCCCATTCATGCCCAAGTTTCTAACATCTAAAAACTTGAAACACCTAAATTTGTCTTTTAATAAAGCAAAGGCATTTTCAATGATACTGCGGGCTCCTGAGAGTTTTAATTTATAATACTTCTGAGACTTTAAATTTAAATAACCATTATCTTTATAAGGTACAAGTAATGTGGGTGTTTACCCCAGGGATACGCTTTGGCGCCAATCAAATTAAGATCATTTGGAAGATAACCATCCCGCTGCTGCGTGAGCCAGTTCGAAATTTCATTTCTTCTCAAAACTCTTGCAACATGTCGAGGAACCTACTTCACCAGAACAACAATGAACAAACTTCATCCTATGATCACATATTCCATAAAATCCACAATATTACAGTTTTAACGGGCAGCTTAGAGCAACAAAAGGTTAAAATGATTTTGCTATGATTTCCAATAGAGTTAAGAAACTTAGTTGCAACATAATGCTGCTTTTATTATGTCTATTGATCCCTATAAGACAAGCCATGCTCTTTGGGTGCAGGTATATTAATGTGGGTAGGTATACAACATTGGAGAAATACCAGAAGAATGGCTAAAATCTGTACTCATAACAAACAACAACAAGCCAGGAGGTGCAACGATCACAGGCTAATATGCCTGATAAGCCACACAGTAAAGGTGTTCCTTAATATTATACACGATCGAATAAGAAACAAATGCGAAAAAGTGATTTAGACGAGACGCAGTTCGGCTTTAGAAATGCCCTTGGTACTTGTTCTGATTGCTCTGAATGTTTTGCTCCAAAAATGTCGAGACCAATGTAAGGATGTTTTCATGTGTTTTATTGATTATAAAAAGGCCTTTGACAGAGTGCAACACAAAAAGCTCATAAATACATTGAGAGATGGTGTTGATGAACAGGGTTTACGTATAATTGAGAAATTGTACTGGCGACAGAAGGCAGTCGTTCCAGTCAATGGAAGATTTACAGATGAACGTCAAATCCAAAGAGGCGTTCGGCAGGGATATGTCCTGTCTCCGCTGTTGTTCAACCTATATTATGACAGAGTCTTTAAAGAGACTTTATATGAAAAAGAATTCGGGAATATAAATGTTGCTAAAGCAAAGTTTATGGTCTTTAGCCGTCAGCCATTCCTCCACGCGTCACTACAGATAAATGGACAGAACGTTGAGAGAATATCCAGTTTGAAATATCTCGGATGCTACATCACTCAGCAACTCGATCCGGTTAGGGAAATTAGATATAGGATTGAAACAGATGAAATCACTCTTTTGTAATGACAGCCTGAACCTAAAGCTTAGACAGAGATTGATTCAATGTTACATTTGGTGTGTGTTGTTGTACGGAGTGAGCAAATTGACACCGTGCCGGTGTAAGGATCAGGAGCCTCTGATAGAGGTTACTGCCACCAAAAACGAGTCCGTTTGAGGTTATCTATTGAGTAATTAGAGGTTAGTGTAAAATGGAATGGACCAACCTTGTGTGTGGTGTTACAACAGTTACGCAGGTGGTGCTCGTGTGTGTTAAAAGTAGTCCTTGTGTGGAATGTGTCCTGTCGATGGTGTGAGACATCACAGAGTGGGCCGTCAAGATGACCTTCTCTAGTTAAGGGTGAAGAGAAAGGGCAAACTGGCAGTCATCAACCAAAGCAAACACATGCAATGAAGGTTGCAGCACTTGCAGGAGCAGCACCAGCAAAAGGATGGGTCTCAAAATTGCTTAGTGCAAAAACAACAGTAGCAGCAGCAGGCCTTAGGGAAATTAGATACCAGGGCATAAGTGAAAGCTCTAACTTGAGGTACTTCACACATCTGGACAGGAGAGCCGAGACAGGTACTCAAATATTGTTTTAGTTATTCGTGACTTTATATTTCGGTAGTTCAATTAGGTTGTATAATTGACCTACCGAAATATACGTCCTCACAATGTAATTGAGGTATTAAACTAACTAACTGTGTAACCGAATTACTCTCTGAAACATGACCATATATGAGCAGTATAATGTATGAAATGATAAAACCCGAAGGGCAATTATAAAATACACAGAGAGGGGGATGATTCATAAACTTGCTAGTAATATTTATGAGTGAGAAATCTTACCTGGGATGTGGGGTGGCCTGAAAGTTAATAGGTCTTGCAAATAACAAGTCCTCCAATCGGTTTCTTTTGTCTTTGCCTCAGAATCCTTTCTCAAATAGCAAAAATCCAGCAACACTGCTGCTTGGGTTCACACCACAAATTAAGTAAATAGAGAAAGGGGTTCTAGAACTATATCCACAAAATGTGCGGCACACTACGGTGTCTTTGTTCTTGGCAGGAGGAAACAAATAGGAATAAGCCCTTTAAAAATTAAAGACATTTTCTCCTCATAAAAAATCTAGTTCTCCATTTGCTAACAGATGGCATCTTTGTGTATTTTTGGTTGCAGCAATACTTGTAAAACTGACATGCTGTCAAATTGAAATGCCAATAAACTTCAAGACTTTGTTTACTTTTAAGTTATTGTTTGTTGATTTTTATTTTGAGGTTAAAATAAAGTGCATTTTCGGCTTTCATAAATTTCCCATGCAAAGACCCACATATATCTCATAATTTAAACCCGCAACAACGTGGATAGCACCGGGCGAGAACACAGAGCGAATAATTAGAAATCAGATTGACTACATCCTTGTTAACAAGAGATTCCGAAATAGCATAAAATCAGTGAGAACATACCTTGGAGCGGACGTCGGAAGTGACCCATAGTAATAAATATGTATGTGAGGTTAAAGAGGAGACAGTTCCAAGCAGAAAACACCAGTTTAAATATCCGAAGTGTACAACAACCACAAATCCGAACGGCTGTAACTAATAATGTAAATAATAGACTCCATAAACTCCAGGGAGAAAGTGTTGTTGATCTGGGTGAAGAAGCAAAGTGAACCAAAATTAAAGAAGCAATAATAACAACACAACAAGAAAGCATTAGTAAGGGTAATAATAGAACTTGGCAGAGATGGATGACAGAGGAAATTTTGGCACTGATGGAAGAAAGAAGGAGAAAGGGAGGGATAACACCAAGTACAAGGAGATACAGAACACAATTAGAAGTAAGATAAGAATAGCAAAGGAGATCTGGATGACTGAAAGGTGCAAGGAAATTGAAGAATTAGAACATAAGTACGACAGTTTCGGCCTACATAAAAAAATAAAAGAAGTCACCGGTGTGGTGAGAGAGAAAAAAGCTGGTACACTGAAAGATGAAAAGGGCGGACTCACAGATAAGAAAATTATATTTATATGTAAGTGTCAAAGTCAATCAACTGAAGGGACCATTATGACAGGCCAAAATTTGCTCCCAAACCAAAGCTGCCACAGCTGACAAGTGACACAGCGCATTCGCATTGCATTTCCATTAGCGATCAACTTAATTATTTACCCACCTGAATCGTAACAATTGTCCATATATAGGTTTTTTTTATCGACAGGTAATGTCTACTATATCAAATAAATATTCATCTAGTAGACTGTGTGAATATTACATAACTTTCCAGCCAGCTAGATGAATATCAATTTGAAATGGCCTTAATTTCAAAAGCCACTTGCTTACCTGCTCTATTAAAAGAATAAACTGTTATGTACGACAACCCTTTATTAAAACATTAAAATACACCAACATTGAGGCCTTATTATATACAACTTACGTTTTTATATAACTTAAAAGGGAAAAAAGATCTATTTAAATTGTATTATCAGCAAATAAACACATAAACATCTAAAAATAACACCTAAAATTATTCTGTGTCCGACTGAATTATCAGGAACAAAGTGTTTTCTTTTTGGGCTTTTCTAAGAAAAGAAACATACACATTAAGAAGAAATAAATATAAAATATTGTGATTTTGTGATACTAATAGTTTTACGTCCCTAACACTTGACTTGGTAGTTACACAATGTTTTTCCATATTGCAAAAAATAAAATGAGTAGATGTTGTTTGACTTTTAGTTCAAAATTATCTACTGTAACGGGCAAAGTCAAGAAATGTTTATCAATTTTCTGTAATGAAAGTTCAGCCATTTATTGGAGAATATTGGGGAGGGCTTTGCTTTCCCCCAAGATGCTGCGGACATATCGAAAAATCTATTGAGTGCGTCAAATTCAAATTTTGAGGAATGATTTTTATTATCAAAATGCTTAAACTTCACAGTAAAATGTTCCATTTAGGGCCATTTGCACACCTTCCCCAAAGTGTTGATCTAAGGTGGAAGTTCAAATTTCCCATATATAATGCATCGATGTCACTCCATCTGTCACGTACTAAATTTTTTAAGAAAAGGTGTCCAAATGGCCCTTAACTATGTTTATACCAAGCAAATTTAGGTTAACCTGAAGTTAAGGACCCCTAAACCATAGTAATAAGCATGAGTAACCATGGTAGGGCCTTAAGTGGGTCAATAAAGGAAGCCTTAATTAGATGCACTTAAAAATTGCTTGGTGCAAATGGCCCATAAAGCATTATTCTTAAGTAACATAAAGGACACAGACACAATTAAAAACTTAAGCAATAGGTTTTATGTTTTAAGGGTTTTCTTAAACTGATTGGCCAAAATATTGCTCTTGACCAACTGAATGAGGAAAAATGCATAAAACTTATTACTTAAGTTTTTAATTCTGTCTATGCCCTTAGTTAACAAAAAGTTGTGTCAAAAAATCGTGACTTTTTGTTATGATGGATTCATCAAGAAAAGATAAAATGATTTGAAATAATTTGTCTATCCAGATTACAAGTAGTCGGTCAATTTTTTAAAAGTTTAAGTAATAACAAATAAAGATATGTTGGTCCTTAAGTTATTGTAGAAGTAGAGTGTTCTACAGCCATTAAGAATCACTTTTACATCTCAAGGGTAAACTTAAAGTAAAGTAAAGTTAAACGAAAGAAAATTTAAGTATTAGACAAGTCAACAACACACGCGAGTCACTTATAGCCCATGGTGAGATATGGTTTAACCATATTATGCACCTCCAGAGCTATACAAGGCTACAGACTCAAACAGGGTAGCGAGACCCAAAACTCTTTAGGGGGATTGAAATCTTCATCAGTCAGGAGCTCCACTATGAAAACTCTGCACATTCGGCGTCAAACTGCTGGGGATAAACAAAATTATATCAAGTCCTTCCTTGCAGAAAGTCCCATGGACATATTGTGCATAATGGAACATTGGATGAATGAACAGAAAAATAGGCATTGTATAGCTGTTGGGCCATATGATGACTGCTCACTACTGCTGTAGTAACATAGGTAATAAAGTAATAAAGTAAATTGAGGAAGAAACGATGTAATATTTTCGAACTTGACATTGAAGTGTGGCCTTTTAAAAATTTAACAAAGGAGAAACAGAAATTAGACATCTAACAGAAGTCCTTTTACTTTGGGCATGTTTGTACTGTTTTCAGACCTGGTTAACCACCTGGTAAATAACTGATTTGACATTTGATATACGAAGGTTCTTGAAAACCTGGTTATTTTCGGAACAAAATTAATTATCACCACTACCATCAGTGACCAGCTGTCATACAATCTTAAAGAAAAAGAAAAAAAACAGGATACAGGGTTCTCTTTTCAGCAACAAATGGCTTACTCTTGGGTTTACTATTTTTATATTTGAGACCTGATATCTAATAAATCATGAAAAACAATCCAAATTTCATGTTGACAGATTGACTGAGAAAACCGAAGACTGATGTTGGGTAGCTTAAGAGACACTCTTGACGTACCATTTTCAGAAGCACCATTCCATATATAACTGGTTTTCAGGATTCGCAGGATTACCATAAATAACAGAACATCTAATTATAACTGAGGTTGCAAATGGTTCACCTGTTTTGATTAGGTACGTCATCATTTTCTGTAAACATTTCAAAGCTTGCTAAATGAAGTTTTATATTGAACACCCCATACATGTGGGAACAATTTTAAAGAGTAGGAAATTTTTTTGTTTTTTAATAAAATTTGCTCCTGTACTTAAAGTTGGGACACAAAAAAGAGGTTTCCTACTTATGTACCTAAACATATTTGACCTTTGTTATTTTTAATTAAAACAAACTGTTTTTTTTTTTGAAAATTTTATAGTATTTGAAGTCATGTATAATAGGATTACTTTCATATTTCATTAGCTATATGCAATTATGACATGATTTTTAATAGCAATTTTGATTAGAAAAATGAGTGTTGCACTGAGACAACAACAGTGCACTTCCAGTCTCTTCAAATAATAGCCCCAGTACATTCTCATTAAAACATGAGATTGCACTAAGATCAAACTAAAAAAAAATAGCTACTAGAGTTCATCAGCTGAAAATGTTGCAGTGTGCAAAACTCACTGCATCACTTTTCCAATAAAACATACCAAACTGCACAAATGTTACCAATCATCAGACATAAAAATTGCTCTAGTTTTACAATAGGGTCTCTAATAATTGAAAAAGCTTAAAGCTAAAATATCATCTTTATGTTCTATAATTATAATTATTTAGAAGTGACTCTGCCCCAAGTCTTAAAAAAATATAGGGAGAAAATACAGTTGCCTCCTAGTTAACTGTTGGGGCAGAGGCAACTCACATTTATTAAACAGGACATTGGAGTATATCCTTTGCCTTATACATTGCAAAAGGAAAAAGGGGGTTCTTTCTTTGAAGGATTAATATGAGGATTTTGCGTTATTTTATTTACCTAAAAAAGAAGTGTCTCGGCGCCACCCTCTATGGGTTTATGTGGTAGAGGGGCCACAGAAGAAATGCCTAACGGCTAAGCCTTTAAACAGTGGAGAATGACTCCCAGGATATGTTGTTTTATTCTTAGAGGTGAAAGTCACACAACACGCATTCAGTCCACCAACAGATTCAAAGATTTAGTAATCAAGATCGATAATTTATTATCACAGTATTTCCAACTAGGCAGATAAGAAACTCTTAAACTTTATAATAAATCTACAGAAAGTCTAATTCGGAAAGTAAAGGGTATGGGTGAGGAAATCGGAGGAGAATATAAATGATAACGGTACGGAATGGGGCCCTACTATCAAATGGCTAAACTACTAATTTGTAATACTTGAATAACCCGTTAATGCTTCGCTACTTTTAGTTCCGACGGTGTGAGTTTGAGGAGCCCTACTAATGCCAGGCACCCGTGTAATGATTGTATGTGGGGCCCTACTACTGCCAGACACCCGTATAGTGAATGTTTTAGGAGCCCTACTAATGCCAGGCACCTGTGTAATGTTTGTATGTGGGGCCCTACTACTGCCAGACACCCATGTAGTGAATGTTTGAGGAGTCCTACTAATGCCAGACCCCCGTGTAGTGATTGTGTGTTTGAATTTTGGTTAAAAGGTTTTCCTTACTTTTAACTCTTTAGAGAGCTCTTTATTTTTCAACTGCTAGCAATGGAATCTGTTTCGGCTGTCATGCTCCCGTCTTTTATATCATAAAACAGAACTGATTCTGAATTCATCCATTCTGAACATCCTCTCACTTCCGACAAGTTTCATCCACTTATCAAAGGAAAGTCCGTATTTTTTTTGATTGGGAAATCTATGTTTCGGTTCAGGGCTTCCCCAACACGTAGAAACGCAACACCTAATCGTAGACGGCATTTCGGCAATCTGAAAAATCATCAATCAGCTTATTAATAATAAGTAATTATTATTAATAATAATTACTTAATAATCTTCTCTTTGTACTTTATAATTAATAGTCAATATATGTACTATGTGACAACTGCCGCTCCCAACAAGATTTGTCCTTCGCCAAATTATGTATACTCTGTTCAGCGAGGGTTCAATATGACGTCACATTACTCATCTCATTTCATTAGAAAAAGATCGCAAAAAAGCAGGCGTATTATTAGTTTTTATTGATAATAAAACCACCAGCTAAACTCAGTTTGACGCTTAATGTCAAAATGTCGTGAAAATTTAGAAATCCGAGTCCATCAGCTTTTATAGAACTAAAGATAGAAACGAAAGAACCGCTTTTAAGGGACCATGTAGAAGAAACTACTGTGTGAAGAAAAACCGGAGAAAATTTCCAAGATAGTGGAGAAACAAGGAGTTACAATCGACGAAGCGGCGGAAGAAATTCCTTCAACATACGTCCCGAAGGAACTATCAATTGTTGAAAAGAAACCCCTGTTCTTGAACAACCATCTACTGGTCTACAAAAATATCTTCCCCTGGTGTCACCTAAAGGCTAGATCCGCTTCTGTGGAAATGAATAACACTTTACTCAAAATTAGCGAGGTGTTTGACTGAATCAACTAAAGAAAAAATGTGGAAGAATGATGCATGCATGCGACACAGATAACAACAAAGCCGCGGTTAGGTGTCTTCAAAAAGTTGCCCACGCTTAGTTAGTTTACGTACTCAATTTAAGTTATTTATGATGCATGTCTTATTATCACATATTGCATTAATTAAATTCTAAGAAAAATTTGAAGAATTGAATATACAATAAATGCCTAACAGTTTTTTTTATCAAATGAATGAATTCATGCATACACGTATTGAACTATTCTGCAGAAAAAAATGCATTCGAACGAAAAAAGGAAAAATACGTTTGGGCGACCCGCCGACCAGTGTTTCTGCTTATTGGTTTTACAACGCAAGTTGTGAGCTCTGCTAGGTATAGTAAGTAGTAAGTACACAAAAATACTCCAGAATATCTTGGGCCGATTTTGTCCATATCTTATGATCTACATCCATGGCCGGGTGAATCACAGCAGGTGTCTATGGTAAAGCTGCTCCGGATATTCCTTCTGAATTAATACCCGAAATGGGAAAAGTTTGGAATATTTGCACAAAAGGCTAAACTGATACCCTGCCCGTGTTTACAAACATCACTTGACATTTTGTTCAACTGACATTTTATCAGAGACAGACGTGTTTTTTTGTATGACATCACAATTTATGACATAATATTGAACCCTCGCTGAACAGAGTATAGATATCTAATATAATATGGAATATTATTAAGGAAATTTTGTGCGCGAGTGATGCTAGCCTTACATATATTTATGTTCTTTATACTGTATACTTATTCGTACGAGATTGTGGAAAAATTTAACTTTATATATACTACGCAAGGCACCTTTTTTCTACTAGAAAAAAGCCTATAAGGTACCCGATGTATGACCAATCCCGTCCGCATATGAGCAAAACGTATTAACCCAGTAATAAGTAATAATTTATAGCTTACCTTAAATATTTTTAAACGCAGCACAAAACCAACTCACTTGTTATCACTTTTTATCACTTTTATCGACTTTATTTAGCTTTATCGCCTTAAAAACCTACAATACTTAAAAAATTTCAAATTCGAAAACTTCAAATTTAAAATTTTGACAGTTCGGTAGCCATTTTGAAGTTGGCCGTCGGGAATGGACGAAATTCATGGGGACGCAACCCAACAAACGCCGGCCGAGCGCCATCTTACGGGTTGGAATAAAAGCAAATTGCAAACCAAGTTGGGTAATAAGAGTGGATCGGGCCTGTTTTATATCCGTTCAACAATCCTAACAAGCCTACTGCCTAATTTCTAGAAATTGGTCCTGTATTATCGGGTAAGGTTGCCAAACTATTTTAATCCAACTAGACAGGTTTAGCATTTGACAAATGACTGAAATTTAAAACATTGAAATACTAAATAACCAAAAACTATTAACCTTCTAATCTAAATTTGACACCATATAGGTTACATGTAAACTGAACTAGTTACATTTCCTTATTAAAAACCATTCCTTGGTGTCCTCTTAAAGATAAATTTTAGTAACTTCGTTACAACATGTAAAGCCTAATGAAGAAGCCACAACTTATTATAGAGACAGAGTCAGGGTCCAGGGACAAAGTTATAGCAAATTTAAATCTCCACATTTGCATTCAAACTGTGGACCTTTTTTCATGCATCTTGTTAATAACTTTATAGACTATAGACTCAGCCTACCACAAAAAAGCATTCCATGTTTTTTTTTAATTAGTTCTCTATGCATGTATAATGTGTACTACTAGGAAAGTAACCAAATTCTCCGAGAAATTGCATGGAAAGTAAGTAGAAATTTCTATTATTAATTGATAAAGTTGCAGTTACTAAAACAAAAAAAAATCATCTATTGTACTTACTTTAATATTGCCTCTGGATTTTTGTGAACAGTCCAACCCTTTGAGAAACAGCATGGCAAAGACAACCAAATTTTAAAGTGGACTATTCTGTTTGCTATTGACTTATCAATCCATGTTAATTATAGCTTTGCAGTCCCTTCTTGCTTGCATAGAAGTAGTTCTTTGAATCACAATCACCAATACCTACACAAAACAAAACTGTTTTTCAAATTACAATTATGCATAATACTATGCATGAGATTAGCTTTAGTGGTTACTGCTTCAAACCTACTTACATTGCTACACTGGACATTGCTTTGACGTTTTTTTAATTCTTAAGGAGGATCTGGGTTACTGTGGCGGGATCCCCCGCCAAATTTGATTTTTGTGCCTTGTTAAAATCAATGTTTCAATCAACCACGTAACGGCTTCGCTTAGGGCCCCTTATAGACTGTACAGCGGGCCCCCCGCCGTCGCGGGGCTCGGCAGTATGGTTGATAAGCCACCGCCTCTGCCCCTCTTATTTTCTAGGTAGGAACATCACCATTACCCACATATCACACCAAACCACTTAATAACGTGATACACCCGAAAATTTTGTATTAAATTTATATTTAAAACCCGAAATAAACTAAAAGATTATAATATTCATAAATACAAAAACGACGCCATTTTTGCGATACAAACAAATCGAATCGAGTTCGGCATTTCGGCTGTTTCCGCGTAGAAATCGCCGAAATCGGCCAACACCGGCACTTTTTAGATGGGGTGGGGGCTTGGGAGTTTTTTTTGAAATGTCAAATTTCCTCCTTCCGAGCCCCCTATGTCAGTTTTTCATCTATTTGGATAATCTATGGGCGGACTGGTTACTGACCTCGATGCCAGACTGAGACTGTGGCAGCAATATAGAACTCAACTGTTTGATGACCAAAAGAACGGAGACATATGGCATAACAGAGAGCGCTCCAGAAATAACGAGGGAAGAAGTAGAGTATGCCATCAAAACCTCAAAATCCGGTAAAAGAGTAGGGCCAGATGAGGTGCATTGCGAGGTCTTAATTCCCAGAGAATGGCTGCTCAAATACCAAGGAACTATCATAAATGAAAATGTTGCACACAAACAAGAAATCTTGTCAAGAATTGAGCAAGCGGGGACAACATTTATGAAACTGAGAAAACTGCTGACAGTCCGAAATCTATCTTTGATTTTGAGAGTGAGAATGGTGCGGTGTTTCGTCTTTCGAGTGTTACTGTATGGTTTTGAAGGATGGACACTGAACAAGGAAACATCGAAGAGACTGGAATCGTTTGAGTGGTGGGTGTACCGCCGAATGTTAAAGATCTCCTGGATGGACCGCATTACGAACGAACAAGTTCCGGAAAGAATGAATAAGGAAATGGATATTCTCTTCACAATTAAGAGAAGAAAACTAAACTTTCTTGGGCATTTTATGCGTAATTCAAAATATGAAATTCTGCAGCTCATCATGCAAGTGAAGATCGTGGGACGCAGAAGCGTCGGGTAGAATGTACATCTTCATTTCTTGGCTACTTTACAATTGTCTCACTCATATCAGTTAATGCCTTTGCAACTTTTCTTACCATTCTCAAACCAATTGCTTTACCCACGTTGAATCTTCCGCAGATCGATATCTAATGGAAGAAATTTGTTTTACTCTAGAAGAAATTGATTAAATATTTCCACTTAGTGCTATGAAACAGGTGTGGACAGATACCACAATGTTTAGATTAACAATTGACATTTGGTAGTAATTGTGTGATGACCTATATCAGTAATACTGGTGCTTATGTCATCTCGTATAATATTCAGAATTTTATCGAAAGTACCTACTTCTTGACGTTCTGAAATTAGATTTGAATTCTTCTTCAGAATATTTGTCAACTGTTTTTCCTACGTATTTTTCAATTTTGGATCTTGGTACTAGAAAGAACTTTCAACAAAAATATAAAAAAGAGAAAAATTTAACAACCTGTAACAGCACTTATTTTGTGATGTTGTACCTACAGGGTGACAACATCATTGAATGTCTAGAATCATTTTAAGTGTCTCACCCAATTTGTTCCGTTCCTAATGGGATTTGAAAAAAAGTTTACTCGCGCTTCTTACTTGCTTACTACGCCAAGGTTAATTTTTCTTAAATGGAGTGATACATAATTTTTATGCCAAATCGATAGAGCCTTAGAAGATGATTAAAGAAATAGTTACTTTCATATACCTAACGTCACTCGTTTCCGATATACAGGGTGACAAAATCATTGAATGTCTAGAATAATTTTAAGTGCCTCACCCAATTGGCTCCTTTCCTATTCCGATTTGAAAAAAGTTTATTCGCGCTTGCTACTACGGCCACGAGAGGGCACCAAATCTGTATGTATCTAAAAATTTTTTTATGATGATGAAATTATGTATCACTCCATTTAAAAAATCAACTTTACGTCACAACTGTCATATTTGACGTATAAAATATTTTCTAAATAAAGATTTGGCGTCCTCTCGTGGCCGAAGTAGGAAGCGCGAATAATTTTTTTTTCAAATCGGAATAGAAAAGGAGCAAATTGGGTGAGACTTAAAATGAATCTAGACATTCAATGACTTTGTCGCCCTGTCTGTATATCGCAAACCATTGACGTTAGGTATATGAAAGTAAGTATTTTTGAAATCAGCTTCTCGGCTTTATGGACTTGGCAAAAAAATTATGTAACATTAAATTTAAGAAAAATCAACCTTACGTCACAACTGTCATATTTGACGTATAAAACATTTTCTAAACAGAGATTTGGCGTCCTCTCGTGGCCGAAGTAGGAAGTGCGAATAAACTTTTTTTCAAATCGGAATAGGAAAGGAGCAAATTGAGTGAGACACTTAAAATTATTCTAGACATTCAATGATTTTGTCGCCCTGTATATCGGAAACCATTGACGTTAGGTATATGAAAGTCGCCGGCCGATGTAGGAAGCCCGAATAAACTTTCTTTCAAATCGGATTAGGAAATAAGCAATTTGGGTGAGACACTTAAAAAGATGATGAGAAAATTATTTTATATGAAGAGCGCCATTTCGAAAAGCAGCTTATCGAAATGTTTATTTAAGTTTGTTGTTGTTTTTTGATTCATAGTTGTCTTTGAACCAGTTAAACATTTCTCGTTTTAAATTCATTCGCTCATCATGCCTCTTCTGTTTCCCTTCATCTAACTCCTATACGGATACTACTCTCTTCCTTTTTCTTTTCACCAGGCGACTATTTTGAACATACATTGTCATCATCACTTTCATCTACACAAGCATATTTTCTTTTCTTATAGCCTCCAGAACTTCAGCATGTTGAAACAGGTTGGTATCTGGGGTCACGAAAATAAATATGAAAATATTTCCAAGAAACCTTGTGAGATGCCAGTTTTGTTTTTATTTAAAATGCTTTCCTACATTTTCTTCAAATTTTGCCACTTCCCATCACATTTAACTCCTGATTTGGTTACTCTCTTTTTGAGTATTTCAGCACTTATCGCATCCCATACCTACTTTCTATTATATAATCAAGAGTTAAACTTCTCTTTATTTTCTACATAGGCCTCAACGAGAAGTTTTCTTTATTATCCTATCCAGGAACTGTGTACATCACTAGCTCCCTCTTCCTAAGTGAACTGATACCTACTAGTTCCTGCATTCTGTTTAATCCCATTCACAGTTGTCTGTTTAATCTACTAACTATCACAGCTGTCTGTTTAATCCCATGGACTAATAGAAGCTTGTTTTTGTTTTCTTTCAGCTTATACTTGTACTGTCTTTGAGACCGCCTTCATTCAAAATCAGTTGAAACACTCTCAGCGTTTAAAAAACAAATGTTTGTTTGTTTGTCCCTGTTTCGATAATTGCTTTTCGAGTACCCACCTTTTTCTTGCAATGAGCACATCCTAAGTTTCATTGTGATTCAATACCTGAAACAATAAACTAAAGTTTGTTTTACTTTTCCGACAGGCTAAAGTTTGAGTTCTTGCAAAGTTTTCCGTCGTGGAAAACCGTAAAATGTATGAAAAACAAGCTATTCTTACCGCATGTTCCATAATGAAACGCCGTGAATAAATAATAATTAATTGTAGGTTTTCAGGAACGAATGGTTTCTATTTTTATTTAATTTGTGACCATGATGGTAATAAACCAACAAAACAATCCAATTTTCATTAAACGAAACTGGGGTTTAACGATTCTAATTGGTTGGGGGTGGGGCCTAAAAGCCCGCGCAACTGGCAGGATGGACGTAGGACGTCCCTGATTGGCTTAGGCAAATGGCGCAGATTTCTCATTTTAACCCTACTAACGACAATAACAATCACTCTAAAATCCTAATTTTTACCTGGATGATATGTTTGCTATAAAAAATAATTATAATAAGAAATAATCTTTGTTGCTTTGCCTATGTTTAATCATAAAATACTATTTAACTCCAGCACGGCGATAGTAGCTATTTTGACTAACAGTACATTTTTTGTGTAGAAAATATTGGGTCTTTCACAATGTGTAAAGATGATGAAAACCGTGAATATTCGAACTTTGTCGCTACTACTTTTTTTGCGATTGTTTGTGGACGACTATTAGTTATATATTGATGTAACTAAATTTTTCTTTGGTTAAGTTCCCTAACGGCGACCGTTTAGCAATAAATTTAAGCACGAATAAGTCGCCTTCATGACCTAAAACTCCCTAAATTAGTACCGCATTCAAATACAATTTAAAACTTCTTACAGCTACAAATAGGGAGTAATTCAAGCTTCCTTTTGGCCAGGCTTCTAACCCAACGGGGCGCTGGGATCTCTGGATAATCATCGGTACTAATTTTCGTATTTCAAGGCTGAAATTATACCAGTCGCTTAAGTAGAGGTATTCTCCGACCTTAGACATCTATAAAATTTAGAGCGTTATTATCAATTTAAACTGTAGGATTGTACAACTGTACCGAGTTTTCGAGCTCCTGTCCGGTGTGACACATAAACAAAATAATTTGTATAAACAAGAAAGAATAGTAAAAAAAGGTAAAACCTTGCTGAAATGGTAAAAACGTATTTAAAGATTATAGCAAAATGTACGATGCTATGATACCTCAAATGCCTGGTATATGAGAAAAGCCAAAACCATAGAAGAGAGCACCGTCATGTGGCCGAAGGTTTGTTTGCAAGTGCTGTTGAGCTGCTCACATAATCTAGAATGAAATTTTTTTTAGAATCTAAATAAACTAATCTACATGTCTTATTAACCATTCCAGAATCACGTCATTTGACCTGGCTGCCCCCCGATGCAATATGGCGAACCAACCTATTTAAATATCCGACGAAACTTAAAATTTTATCTTGATCGCCATGTCTCATGTTTGTTTTGAGATTAAAGAGATTTGTAAAGTACCTTTACGCACAAATGAAACAAAATTGGGTGTTTACATATCAGTTTCCATGGCGGAAACATTGAGTTTCCTACCTGCGGGCGTTTTTTATTTTTACGGCCCGTCGCTCAAGGCAGCGCGCCGTAAAATAAAAAAAAGCTAATGTTTTACCGATTTTAATCATAACTATTATTATATTTTTATTATTTATTAGTAATATTAAAAACACAATTCGATACATTTTGAAAATTAATTCCATTAAATGGCGCATTTAATGAACTTTTTACAGCAAGATTAAAGCATTCAGGTTGGTCGGTATTCGATAAAAAAGTATTGATGACAGCAACTTCTTCCAATGTAGAAGTACTAGCCTTAATAACTGCCTGGTTTGAAGAGAACAAACTACGTGAAATCTTTTTTTTTGACTGAGTTGAGTCCTCTACGTATCCTTCAGCTACGGATGAACTTTTCCAATAAAAAGGTTTTGAAACCAGCATTAACTCTCTTTTCTTTTAACCAATCTTCCAGGCAATTAAGCTGTACCTCGTAACGTGCTTTCGATTTTTCGGGAAGCAAGCCCTCTAAAGCTTCTTCTGCAGCATTTTGTATATCTTCGGGAACAAGGCCAAACTCCTCCAGATTGACCAAACCACTTAAGCTATGCCTATGGGTAGTGTTAGACATCTGTCCACGATTATTATTTGTTCTGGCCACAAATTGTTCTGACCATGACAGACTCGTGACAGGTTGCAAAATTGTTTTCATAAAACACCAACGTAACCATAGTGACTATAACTAATCATTGTGTGGTGACAATTTTTACTGGTGACCAACCGTAAGTTGTAAATCATAAATATTCTGCTTGCTTATGAAGACAAAAAAATATGTTTTGTGCGTAAAACGTTGTGTGTACCACGGGCCAAAAAAAGAAGATTACGCCCGCGGCCGAAGTTTGAAGCCCGTCGCCAAGCGGAGGGCTTTTATTCGGTCAAGGACGTAATCCACCTCACGGCTCACCTTTATACGTAAATAACTATCCTTCTATAATCAATGTAGAAGGGCGGCCTTAAATAGGAGTAATTTTTTAAGAACTATAGAGGGTAAAAAAAAACACTGCAAAATTTCAACCCACTGCATTTGGTAACTTCCACCAAGCAAATTTTAAGTAAATTTAAAGTTAAGGGCCCTTAAGCCATAGCTGTTAACATGAGTAACCATGGTAATAATGGAAGCCTTAACTAAGTGTACTTAACAATTGCTTGATGCAAACGGCCTTTAATGATTTTGGGTGATATCTCAGGTAATGATCGGTTTTCTCAGTTTTTAGCCCACAAAAAAATGTTACAAGGGTTTTTCAAAATTTGATTTCTGACGAATTGGCGGATTGGTAACAAAATTCGAACTACAAGCTCATTGCCGACGTTTCGTTGAATAATGCTTAAACTTCTTTAAACTATACAAAGATATAAATTTATCAGAAGCAGAAAGGGCAATCATTTGAAACACCTCACGTCACCTCACGTTGCCGTTTCTGCTTCTGATAAATTTATATCTTTCTAACCCCGAAGAAGTTTAAGCATTATTAAACGAAACGTCGGCGATGAGCTTGTAGTTCGAATTTTGTTCCCAATCCGCCAATTCAACACAAATCAATAGATCCTAAGACGCAATTTTTCACTTCATTCGTTTTTCAGAAAGTTTACGGCTTGTTTTATGTTACCCTGTATCGCGTAAAAGTCGCTGCCGAATAAGATAAACTATCTTCGATTGATTATTTGGATTGAAATCTTGAATTATATCATAAATGATCGTAGAATCAGAAGCGTAGAATCAAGGTTAATTAAACATTTCTATTCCATCAGACTGTGAAGGCTTTCAGGGCCGGTCATAATACTATCTAAAGTGTTTTCTATTCCATGTTGCACAAGAGTAGCAATCAACAAACTGATCAATATCAAAAATCACATATGCCTCTATGTCCAGGAACCCATCCCAGAGTTACCCTTTTTTTCTGCCAGAGGCTCTCGAGAGCATCTCTCAGTCCTGAGTAGGCTTTGAACTCGTCCTGCTCCTGCGGATGATTAGCAGGGCCGCCTGACTGTCGGAATAGATGAAGATGTTCTGTTCTGCTCCTTGTTTGACTTCTGGTCGTGTGGCCACTTCAAGTATTGCAACGACCTGCGCCTGCAAAATCGTCGTGTCGCCTCCCAAGGGAAAGGTCTCGCCCTTTTAATAGCCTGCTTTATATATTCCGGCTCCAGACGACTGTGAACTAGCCATACTTGAACCGTCTGTGTACTATACCTGATTATTCTCAGAAGGTTGCTGAAGCAGCTCTTCCTTGCTGCTCTTGTTGGAATGGTTATCCCAAATGGCTGTTTTAGTCTCAGCCGATCGCAAGGGTGCTCCTCCTGCGACAGGACAATGGGAGTGTCCCGCTGGATGAGGCTGGCGATCTGCGAGTAGCCGCTTCGCATGACTGTTTCCTTCCACTGATCGCAGCAATCCATCCTCCTGCAGGAAGCCATCATTGCCCTTCATCCAGATTAGAAGCTCCGGCAGACCCAGTAAGGCGTTCGGAGCTGCTCCCGGTGTTGTTTTGAACGCACGTTCAGAATGTGACAACAGTCTGCCTATGGCTAGGCAGACCGCTGGCCACCAGATCACAGACTCATAGTATATCTCCGGTCTGATTGCCGCAGCGTAGAGCCAGTGCAGGACATGTGGCATGCAGCCCACTCTCGATGATCACCTGCAGGTACTTAGCCTCAGGCTTTAGCAGCAGAGGTTCCGCGTACAGTGTGTGTGACCGGAATCCTGTGGTTTTAATCCTTTTGGTGTAGATTACACGCTCTATCTTGCCAGGATTGACTGACAGTTCCGCCTCGATACACCATTGTTTTATTATTCTGCATGCCCTTTGCATTCGATCACAAACGCTGCCGACGAACTTTCCTGGTATCATGACCAGTCCGTCATCCGCATACGCCTGCGCACTGAAGCCCTCGGCCTGTATTCTCTCCAAAGACCGTCCATTAAAAGACACCATAGTCGAGTTGAAAAGCAACTGCCTTGTGGACAACCGCCCTCGACCTCGATTTCCCTCCGGCGATCTCCGCGAAGCCGTCACCCTACGGTTGTGGAGCGCCGATCTGACCCAGGGGGATACTAAGGGCCTCGCAGATGTTGTTTGTTCTAGCGTTATCAAATACTCCCTCAATATCGAAAAAGAGTGCCAGCAACACTTCTGTATTCGAGTATGTCTTCTCTATTTTATGCACTACAGAGTGAAGAGCCGTGTCGGTCGACTTTCTTTAACTGTAGACATGTTGATTTGTGTTTATGGGTTGTCTTCCCAAACATACATCTGTGATGTTCCTATCGACTATCTTTTCTAACGTTTTCATTAGAAAGGATGTCACGGTTATGGATCTAAACGATTTAGCGACATTGTAGTCAACTCTTCCCAGCTTTTGGTTTGAAGACCGCGTTTGCGGATCTCCACGCCTTAGGGACCTCGATTGTCGTGAACATTCTCTGAACTTCTTCAGCATTGCTGAAAATATACCGTCTGGTCCCGCTGCCTGAAATGGACTGAATCCTTCTTCCCTGACAATATCCGGTCCTCCCGGATAGCAACCAGCTCCAGAGGAGCAGCCTCGCCATTTTTTCCTGGAAAATGGGTCCCCAGGAGAATCTCTAGGGTGTTTATCTGGTCTCCTGTCCACGTTCCGTCCTGTTTTTTCCTTACCTAGTTGCTTTCCCCTTTCTAATCTCAGCAATTTGGCGAGCTTGGCGGATTCCGGAAGCTTGCTTCACTTTAACCTTTTTTTTAATTCTCTTCGGGCTTCGTTGTATCCATTCCACTCCTGCGCATTCTTTTTGGCAGCTCGGTGGAAGGCCCTTCTCGCATCTAACTTAGGGCGACTTTTACAAGCTCAAGTAAAACTTCAGATTGAAGATAAAACACTAGACTTGATGTATAAAGCATTCCATAAAGTTTTTCCAAAGGTTATTATTTGAATGACCCCTATATAATTTTTGAACTGTGTCAATGTTAATGGTTATATTATAAAAACCGTAAAGGAAAGATTCCGCCAAAAACGCGACATACTAGTTATCCATAAACTGATTTGCCAAAAATGTGATTGGGAAGATTTTAACCAGTAAATTAAAAGCAGGTGAAGGTAAATGCCAATAACAACTTCCCTACAAGTTGTTATGATGGTTAATGTAGTTTCACTTTAATATCTGCCATCACTTTGACTTTGAGTAAATCAAATTAATTTCCTCGACGTTGCTCGCATTATATTAAAAAAAGTTTTTATCAGCTCATAAATTTTCTCAAAGTCACTCAGTAGCTAGGGCATTTAAGAATAACGGTTTTAATTTATCTGCCGAACTACCCCTTGGAAAGAATTAAGCCTAGTGTTCTGAGGCAGAGCGTTGTACCTACCATATCCGAAGTGCAGATAAACACTGTTTCTGGTCAAATTTTCAGCGCGGTATGAATGCATTTTATGTGCACCTTATTGTTTGATAGCATTAGTATGTCCCTCCCTTTTTGTAGATTTCTACAGTGAAGAAATGTTAACGTTTTGTAAAAGAGCTAATATACAGTGAGTAGATAACTGCAAAGATACCTACTTTTAATAGAAAGATTTTATGGTTTCAGGAATAAGAGCCATTTACGAAAGACCTTTTAGTGGTTCAGTTTTAACAAACCTTCTCTTAATATATGATGATCTTATGTTGCACAGGGTGAGCAAAACTCGATATCCCAGCTCTAGTAAAAGAAAATTTGTTGTCCTAAGAATTACTTCTGCCAAGTATTTGACCTCTTGATTGGGTATCAAATGAGTGTAAACACCTTCCACTTTACCAAATTTGAAAATCCCGTCGTTGTGCTCAGTGCTAATTTTGTATTTATCAGAGGGAACACTATCGATTTGAGGAAAGATCTCACTATTTTCCGTTCAAATAAAAATGCTTCTCAGTCTTGTCAGTGATTGACATAATGTTTGGGGATGGAGCCAGCTCTTCAATGGATCTATAGCAGCTCTAGTAAAAGAAAATTTGTTGTCCTAAGAATTACTTCTGCCAAGTATTTGACCTGCCTGAAAATCGTAGTAGCAGCTTTAGTACATGGATTTATTATTGTCACTTACAACTATTATTTTTGGTAAGTTCTGGCAACAAAATTGTTTGTAATGGCAGCATTTTATAACCTTTGAATTATGTAAATATAACCAATAAAACTGACACAGTTCAAATTTTATACGGGGGGCAATCTGTCAAATTTTCATGACCTACTTTTCCGAAAAATATAATGAAAAGCTTTATACATTGCATTGCTGACTTGTCAGATATATGATAAATAATGAATAATGACAATGATCGCTAGGTTGTTCTTCATAACATTGTGAAGTACGACGCCCACGTTCTTACAACGTTCAACCTATTCTTCCAGATGTAACCACATAAAGTTTGAAAAGCTAGAAATTAAGTGGTAAAAACCACACTTTAGATGTGTGAAATTTTAGTTACAAAATGAGCTGAAAATATAAAAAATAATAATAATAAATACTGAAAAATACTGAAAAATTATATAAAAATCACTCTTAAACGTTGCATAGTCAACTGCAATAGCTCTAAAGTAAAACGAGAAAAAAAGTAATTTTCGCATTTTGCACCTAAAGTTAGTCAAAAAAACCGTTTTTGTTTATTTAATTGGAAAGGACATGTGACTCCATTTTTAGCTACTTTTAACTCAGAAATTCAATGGGAAATACATAATTTACATATTTTGGTTATTAACAAAAAATTGTGTAATATCTTGTCTCTAATCTTAAAAAACAGTAAAATCTCAACCCTTGAGTACTCACCTTTTAAGCGATTTAAAATGTTTTACCCTAAACAAACGGTAAACAAAGAAAACGAAACGAACAACAACATCGAACGTCGTGTCATGGCCGACAATAACATCTCAAGTCTCAAGCAGCCGACAGTGACGACGCCCGACACGCGTGAGAAAGATAAACATCGGAGATTGTGGCAATACCTCCTACCCCTCTAAGCCTCGTTATAGGAATCAGGATCGTCCGCCGTTTACGCCAACGCCACATAGCGCTCAGAGTATGTGACACGTAAACCTATTTTCAACGTTTAACGAACGTTATAAATTCAACCAATATCTAAACATATTCAACACACGTTTTAACAACGTTGATTTAACGTCGAAAGCCACGGTTGTTCATTTTCGAAAAAATCAACCAAAAATCAACAGCTTAAAATCAAAGAGACAACTATAAATCAACCGAATAAATGATGATAAGTTTTAACAGACATTTCGCAACCGCGCATTCGTGCCGGTTTAATTACTGTCACCTATTTGCAATGTTTAATCAACAGGATAAATTCAACCAATATCAAAACACATCCAAAACACGTTTTAACAACGTTGATTTAATGTCGAAAATCATGATTGTGCACTATCGCTTATCTCAACCTGAAATCAACACGTTAAAATCAACGTGATAAGTATAAATCAACGGACCAAACGATGATTCTACGTTGATACAACGTTCGACTGTTTACTGGGCATGGTTAACAAAATATTGATCAGTTTCTTGTTAGATTTTAGAATAAGATAAAATATTTTATTATCCTTGAGTGTACGTCACAGTTCGGCAGCAATACAGGGTGACATAAGAGAGCACAAACTTTTTGAAAAACCCCTGGATTTTTTTTTGGAGGCCAGAAAACTATAAAGCGTCGAACATGTCCGAGATATAAACCAAAGCCATTAAATTTCATAACAACGAATATTCTAAAATTACCCACGCTAACAAATGCAGTGGGTTGAAATGTAACAATTTTACAGTATTTTTTTCTACCCTCTATATATATATTTTAATATATTTATTTCAGATGAACCTCCCAGTCTGAACCTATAAAGCAACAACCTTTCTAAATCTCTTTCAAATACGAATTTTTGTTAAGGCATTCTCCCCCAAAAACGACGAAAAATGTCTCTAGTTTTCTATTCCGAAGTATTGAAGAAAATCCTAAAACATCATAACAAATATACTCTTGCTAATTAATAAACTGGCCGCAGTGTTGCCGTTCTTACCATTTTTTTATACTTCAATTTTATTTTATGTATAAGTTATAAAAGGATAATGTTAACAAAATCTGATTAACAACAGAAAAATATTGTTTTAATGAAGACATATAATCCTAAAGGAACAAACGACAGTGAATCGTCAATTCTTATTCATCATTTCCGTATAAACACAGAAAATTCTGTATTTTTAACTACATTCTTTGTATCTCTCTCATATAAGTTTGTCAAAATGAGCTGTTCTGGAATGGTACTGAACTTACCGTAGGATATACTGATGGTATTCAATGCAGACAAAAAATGCATCTTTTTGATGCACCTTATCCTCAATACTACCGACGGCGACAAAGAAAATACGCAAATGTTCAACTTTATCATCGATAAATCGACAAACTTGGAATTGCAACGATGTAGCGAATAAAAAACAGCATAACACCATGACGCTTACTACTTGGTACACCATATAGAAACGTTTATAAGGCATCGGGTTCTTGAGTCCTCGGGGTATCCAGGATGGAGCTAAGAGCCCACAGGTGTTAATGGTGCCACCATTCTACAAAAACGGACTGGGTCTCAATCTTCTTATTATCGGAGATAAGATTTTTGCATGGCAAAGCAACATTTAACTTAAGCCTAAATTAAATACCCGTGTAGAAAAAGTCATCCAGAAGGCTATGAATTTTTGACAGAAAAGGATGACATAATCAAAGTAAATGTACTTTTGTTCTTTCTTTTGTAATTTATCACCCCACTAGATGACGTTTTCAAATAAACACTCTCTACTGTCAAATGAGGATTATGACTTACAGCCAGGCACGTGGGTTCAAAAAAATACTCAAATAGTGCAATAAACGTTAGCGGGCAGACTGCTAGCATTAAACAAGCATATCCAATGTTGTCAGTTTCCTTTTTTATTTGTTCAAAATTTGGAGTTCGTCCAAATTCGGTGTCATCAACCACGCGTAGAAATAGATATGACCAAAGTTGATGCTTGATCGCAAAAATCACACTAGTGCTTGCCAGGCAGGATAATCCACAGAGTATCATTATAGCAAGGCTGGTCAAACTATAGTCTTGATCTGAAATTAGTTATAGAATGTTTATTATTACATTGCGAAATGGATACAATTAGGTTTTCGGGTGAAAAGCCAAATACAAACACTCCCGTTTAAAACTACGACGTTTCGATTGTGGGTTTTAATCTTCCTCAGGGCTAAAAGTATTTACACTTCATTTACATTACACATACATAAAACAAGCCAAAGTTTATAAGTATGTTCTCTTTTATAAATTTATAGAAATAAACACTGCATATGGACGTTCATGGATTAACTAATTGGACGAGTATGAACGTTAATATACCTAACTTGAAAAATAAAAGATCACTAACTTAGTGCAGGTGAAACGTACCACCATTCTAGATGGTGGGTTATTTGCCTTCCTCTTGTGTGAGTGAGTTATTTGTCTCATTATTTTAGTCTCCTTTTTTTTTGTCGCTGTTTTTCTATTTTCGAGTTTTTTTTATTCTTGAAATTTACTTTTTATTATTCTTTGTTATGTTTTATACAAGTTTTGTTCCATTAGATTTCTCCATCGATCCAAAAAATAATTTTTACTGCGTTTTCATTGTTATAAGATAATTTCGACCCAAAGTGAACTTTTCCAACAAGTGAAAAATTGTAATAAATACTGATTTTTAATGAGATAATTTTGGTTAAATTTTGTATTTTTTAACGATTAATAATTCTTTACTCTTTTAACTTATATACTTGGATGGATGTCTTGAAATTGAACCTTTAAAACCCCACTCAAAAGTCGATTTTAATGAAAGAATTTTAGTCCAAAAAAAATTTTTTTTTGCAAATCTATAATGACTTTCGCTTAAAATGATAGAAATATTTTAATTTTCTGCTTCTAAGTATCTACCTCTTATGAACAAATTTTTTCTATAATTTCTGTCTATTCCAGATACTTTCAGTGCGTCAGTAGTGTAAGTTGATTTGCATCTTCAAGCTCTTTTATTGTTTTGGCTCGAAATAAAACTTTTTCAATGAATCATAGTGTGACAAGGAATTTCTTTTAGAAAATGTTTTGTCGATTTTGGCCCATTTTCTTCTTTTATATTGTTCACCTTAAACAGTGTTTTCCGGGCTTTGAAGCCGTGGTCCAATGGAAATTTACGCTGCGGCTTCACCTTTGATTAAGTCTGCCGCAGCTGGAGACGAAACGTCATGAAGAGATTCCATTGAACTACGGCTTCAAAGCCCGGAAAAACACTTTAGTTTGTATTTAGTCTTTATGTTTTTCTTGTCGATCTAAATTAGACTTTTCATTGTGTATGTGACAATTTTGGCACAAAACTGTGCTTTAATAGTTATAGATTTCTGATGCTTACTATACAGTTTTGGTCCGAAATAGGAGTTCTACAACGAGGCATAAATCCATGTTTATTGAGAGAATTATAGTCCGACGAGGGACTTCGTTTTGGCTCCAAAGAGAACGTCTAAAACTCGAGTCAAAAGTCTATTTTCGCTTAAAAATACGAATATATTAACTGGGAGCTTCCAACTATCTACCTTTTTTGCACTTATTTTCTTCTATAATTTATACCTATTCTATATATAATTCTATATCTCTATTCTATATATATTTTTTTATTTTGTTTTGCACGCAATTTTCTATTCTAATTTTTGGTCTCGTTTTCAGCGTTAATTTTGTTTTTTTTTTGTATATATGAATTTTATTTTTTTGATCTAAGATTTACTTTTTATTTTGGGTTTTCATTCTTTCAATTCAATATGAGCCCAAATATGAGCTCTTTCAAAGAATAAACTACAATTATACTGTAAGTTGATCGAGATAATTTTGGCCTTAAACTGGGTTTTATAACGTTTTTTTAATGTTTTTTTAACTAACCTGATTTTTCGAGTTTTTATTAGTTTTGGCTAGAGATAAAACTTTTTCAATAAGTCAGAGAGCGCAAAGAAATTTCTTTTAGAATATGGTTTTAAGTTTTAGTGGATTGTGGCCCAAAATCGAAAATATTTTAAATTTGTGTCTCTAAATACACATTTTGGACTGTATTTTTTTCTAGGTCTTCTTTTTCCAGGTTTTTTAATTCGAAACATTTGCAGTGTTAATTTTTTTTATTCATCTTTATGTAAATATTTTGCCATTCTTATTATTTGTCATGTTTCGTAGAATTACTTGGTGTTTAATTTTTTTTATAGATCTTGATGTAAATAAACTTTGAAACAAAAAATTTATCTTTTTTTAACGAGTAAACAATGATAATATAAATTCATTTCCACTGAGACAATTTTGGCACCAAACTTTGCTTTAATGATTATTGATGCTTTTTTTATACTTTTGGCCTATTTCTCGCAAATATTTTAAAAGTTTTTATGTGATGAGTGACAACTACCAATATTTTTAATTTGCTCCTCTCTCTATATTCCACTTTTTGACATATTTTTTTATTATTTTCTGAGCATTCCACATTTTGTATTTCTCGTTTTTTTTCGTGGTTCTTCATTTCAATAATTTATTTAGTGACTCTTTTCCAGTCTTCTTTGATGTAACAACTTGTGCTCGGTTTTCTTTGGAAGTACTTTTTCTTCTTTATAGAATTTGTTTTTCAATTACTTTCGTAGGAACTTCTTCCTCAATAAATTTCTCTTTAATTTGCTCAGGAACTTTTTCAGGAGCATATTCCAACGTCTTTGGATCCTCTTGAGATCCTCTTCTCCTCCATCTATGACCGTTGGCGTTTAAGGATATTTACATTTTCCTCTATAGTAACAATTTCAATGTCTATAGTGATCTACAATCTTAATGTCAAGTTTTCATTAGTTTTGGCCCGAGATAAAACTTTTTCGATAAGTCAAAGTGCACAAAGAAATTTCTGTTAGAATATGTTTTTATGTTTTAGCCGATTTCGCCCAAAATCGGTAATAGTTTAAATTTGTGTCTCTAAATACACATTTTGGACTATATTTTTTCCTATGTACTGCTTTTTGCCAGGTTTTTTTTTATCTCGTAACATTGGCAGTGTTCAACTCTTTTTAATCATCTTTATTTAAATCTTTTCCATTCTTATCCTTTGCCACATTTCGTAAAATTATTTAGTCTTTATTTTTTTTATAGATCTTTATATAAATAAACTTTCAACTTTTGTTAAGTTACATTTTTCATTGCGTTAAAACACAATTCTTTCAGTTTTTTTTTACCGAAGATTTAACTTTTTGAACTAGTAAACAATCGTTATATAAATTGATTTCCATTATGACAATTTTGGCACAAAACTGTACTTCAATAATTATGGATTTCTGATGTTTTCTTTACAGTTTTGTTCCGAAATAGAAGTTCTTCAACGAGGCAAAAATCCATGTTTATTGAGAGAATTATGGTCCGTCAAGGGACTTTTTTTAGCAAATGTTTTAAGAGTTTTTAGATGATGAGTCACAATTAAAAATATTTATAATTTGCGCATCTATCTATCTGCCACTGCTACTCTTTTATAATGTTCCAAATTATGTTCCTCTTGTTTCTCTTCGTGTATTTTTAAATTCATTCAACTTATTAATATGTATTCAAAAATGTACAGATTATTGAAATTATTTATTTAGTGGCTCTTTTCCAGCCATCTTTGATGTAACAACTTGTGCCAGGTCTTCTGTGGGGTACTTTTTCTCCTTTATAGAATCGAATTTACATTTTCCTTTATAGTAACAGTTGCAATGTTTTCCTATTTACATTTTTTCTCTTTCATTATTACTATTTTTGTTGACTGAACTTTTTTTGTACAGAGTTTTTCTAATAGAATTATTGTTTCTTCTCTTTGCTGTCGCAGTTCTTCCTTAAGAAATTCTGACGATTTATGTGTTTTTCCTTCCTTTGAGTAACTAAAAAAAAAAAAAAAAACAAAATTTACTATTGTTTGGCTTCCTCTTGTGCTGTAACAATTTCCGTCTTCTCTTCCTTGTCGCTCTTCTTTCTTCTATTTTCAGGCTTTTTTGTCACTGTTTTTTTAGTGTCAGATTCATTTTTTTATTACAATCTAAAGTATTTTCCGGGCTTTAAAGCCGTGGTCCAATGGAACGTTTCGTCCACAGCTACGACAATGAGTGAAGTGATCTCCCGTGTTTCCCGACGTTGACTGATTCGACTGTGGTCAGCTCCGTGGTATTTATTGCCCCGCCGCCGCACTGCTGTGGAGGGACTGAGGTGGGGGAATTCGTTGTGCGGGGTTTCGGCGCACTTAAAGAATGTCGTAAAACTCACTTCGAGTCTGCATTTAGAAACGTAATTTCCTCCTTCATGTGTTCTTGTCGTGTTTAAAGATCTCAATGGCCTATTTCGTCAGTTTCGGATAGAAACGCTGTGATTGATACCGGGTGTCCAGCGCAACCCTGGACATAGGAGATTAACATGACAAATCGGTTTTTATTTTTTTGCGCCTGTACGGTTGAATTGATTGAAAAACATTTAAGAGTAAAGTTGTAAAGCGTATGGTCAGCTATCATCCTGTAATGTTTTCAATACCCCAGTTTTGGCCGTTTTTTGGGAACACGCTTCGAAAAGAGCAAAAATTTGAATTTGGCGCGTCACCCCCGCCATGCATGTGCAGTGTCGCCAACATATTTTCTTTGCATAATCACGTTAATTACTACATGATAGTCCCTCAAAATAAATAAAAAAGGAAAGTCGGCTCTGACTCTGACATAAGAAACTATTATGTTGGCGACACTGCAGATGCATGGCGGGGGTGACGCGCCAAATTCAAATTCTTGCACTTTTCGAGGCGTTTTTTCAAAAAACAGCCAAAACTGAGGTACTGAAAAAATTACAGGATGATAGCTGACCATAAGCTCTACGACTTTACTCTTAGAAGTTTTTCAATCAAATCTCTCCTATGTCCAGGGTTCTGCTGGACACCCGGTATAAGATATCCACCTCGTTGAAAAGGACGTCGTGACCTTCGGAGAGAGTGTGCTCTGCTACTGCTGACTTTCGATCTGATACCACGGAGCTCAACACAATCGAATCAGTCAATATCGGGAAGCACGGGAGATCACTTTGCCCATTGCCTCATCACCTTTGATAATGTCTGCCGTAGCTGTAGACGACGTGGTCGAGAAGAAATTTCATTGGACCACGGCTTCAAAGTCCGGAAAACACTTTAGATTGTATTTTGGCCGGCCTTGAAAGTTCACAGTCACAGTCTTATTTTTTTATTGTTCTTTTTTATGTTTCATACAACTTTTGTTCTTCCACGATTTCTTCCCATCAATCTAAATAGGACTTTTCACTGGGTTTTTATTCTTTTGAGATAATTTTAACCCAATTTTGAACCTCTCCAACATATGGAATTATAATGTATATTGATTTGTTATAAGATAATTTTGCTTAAAAACTGTGTTTTTTATCGATTAATGATTATTGACTTTTTTAAGTATCTTATACGGTTTTGGCTCGAAATTAAACTTATAAAACACAAGTCAAAAGTCGAATTTTATTGAAAGAAATTTACTCTTTTGTTGTGCCTGTAACTATCTACTTCTTTTAAACATATTTTTTTCTATAATTTCTGTCTATTCCAGATATTTATCCTTTGATGCTATTCGTCCTGTTTTATGTAAAAATTTATTTTATTTTTTTTTACACATAATTTCTTATTCTTCATATGTATTTTTTTTTCAATGATTTAAATTGAACTTTCAAAATTTATATTCTGTTTTAATCCGAAAAAGATCTTAAAAAAAAGAACTTATTTTAGAAAATGTTTCAAAGTATTAGTCGATTTACCCTATTTTACCTATTTATCCTTTTTGGACTTATTTTGTTTTCTATAATATTGTGACTTTGCCAGGTTTTTTGACTCAGTACTTTTGGAGTTAATTTCTTTCTTCATCTTCATCTTTTTCCATTCTTATTCTTTGTCATGTTAAGTTGAATTATTCAGTCTAAATTTTTTTTATCGATCTGAATTAGGCTTTTTATTGTGTTTTTATTGTTTCAAGATTTTTTTTTTTTAATATTTATCATTTTTAGCGAGTAAATTATTGTAATATAAATTGATTTCTATTGAGACAATTTTGGCACGAAACTGTCTTTTAATGATTATTGATTCTTTATGATTTTTTACAGTTTTGGCCCGAAATAGATTTTCTACAAGGAGTCCGAAAACGAACGTTTTTTAGAGAATTGTTTTAGAGTTTCGATGACAAGTCACTATTAGAAATAATTTTAGTTTGTGCCTATACTATCCGCCACTTTTGGACATATGTTTTATAATTTTCTGAATATTAGAGACTTTTTATTTTCGCCATGTTTTATTTACATTATTTGGTCTTGCTTATTAAATTTTAAGAAACACAAAAGCGTCCTCAAACCGCTTTTGCGTTTCTGCTATTTTAAGTGTTCTACTGCGTGTAAATTACTATAAGTTTTCAAAACTTTGAAACATTTAAATATTAAACCAGCAAACTTATTAAAAATTATTAAAAAGCCACGTCGTGAAACCACAATTTCTAAATTTTTTGTGTTTTTTTTTAAAGGATCGCTGCATTTATAGTCTTCAGAATAGAAGAATTCTAATAAGATGGTGGAAAAACGGTTAATGGAGCTGGCGCAAAAGCTTCATTTGAAAATAATTTTCGGAACTTGAAGTATGTGTAGAATATACTTACCTTTCATGCTATCAATTAAGAGCATTGCATAACTGGCCATGAGCAAGCCATTCCATATTAGAGTCCATATCGTCAAAATTATGAAAAATTGCGTTTTGCTTGGGCTGTTTAAGGGATAGTACCTCATAATACCTAAAATACGGAGGCTTACGTAGAAGGGCATGTCTTTCCGAATAGGATACATGTCTGGTTTGTAATACACCGTAGGTAGTTGTTCAAGTTAAAGACGACTCACTTTAAAAATTTACGTGTTTAAATGCTTTCAGTTAATTTTATGGATCAATGCTAATAAGAAATTCTCCAGAAGTTTCTTGATGATTTTATAAAATTTTTATCATCAAACCCCTAATTTGAGTTTTTTTGTACGTGGGTTGTGTATACATAATAAACTACTTTGAGAGTACTATAATATTCAACTTTTTAATAACTGCCCTTTTGAATTAATTATTAAAAAAAGCCACCGATAACCATAGAGAGAGAACAGACAACGCCCCTAATAAAAACGTAAATTTAGCATCAAAATTAAGAAAAAAATTATATATTACTGCTCTAACGGAAGAATAAATCTCGGGTTAAGGGTGATTTTTACAAGTTCAAGTAAAACTTCAGATTGAAGATAAAACTCCAGATATAACCTACATTGCATTGTCTATCTGCCAGGTAAACAATGCAATGTACATCAAGTCTGGTGTTTTATCTTCAATCTGAAGTTTTACTTAAACTTGTAAAAGTTGCCCTTAGAGATTACTACACAAATGATGGTTTTTTTTAGACAGTTCCGAATCGAAACGAGGTAACAAAATGATATGTCAAGGAGACCTATTACCAATTTACTTATTTTTGCCATCTAGTTACCTTTGAAACCGTCATTCTTTTATACCCATCCCCTTTTAGCACATGTTGAGAAGATACGATAAAAAGGTCAAAGTGAAATTTCCAACGCCTACTTGACGACAATAATAAGTGAATGGCTTATAGCAGTATGCATCTTCATGTCGAAGCTTATAATGGCGCTAATATCGAAGACGAACTTGACTGCGTTTAAAAAAGGAATAAGAAAATCGAAACTGAAACGCAGCGAGGTTACAGAATCAGTGAAGAGGTGTTGAGGAGGTTCAACATCAACCGATTGCGAGAAATTACTGAGGTGTACCCTCCAGCTGAAATAGGATTCAAAGATTGAAGGGTGAAGAAGAACGTTTTAGTGGTAGTAGCGATGATGATCTTTATTCTGTTCAAAGTAGTAATGAGACAAGAGAAAAAAAAATGATGACCAGAATGTGTAGATGGCAAAAAGATGTACATTAGTGGGCAAGTAGTAGTAGTAGTAGTAGTAGTAGTAGTAGACATTGGGGGGGGGGAGGGGGGTCGAAGCCTTGCGACCACTAAGCGACTAGGCCTTAAAGGCCCTTTTCACAGTCCCCCGGTCCACCCATTTCTACTCTGCCTGAGCCCTCATTTCCTCCACGAGTCGATCCGTCTCTCTAATGAAGGAGAGTGTCCCGTCCCAACTCAGAGTCGAAAGCTCCTCTTGATGGAGGAAGGCGGCTCTCAGTGTCGCAGTCGCGCCGACCTATAGCACACTCCCAGAAAGTGGTATCACGACTCTTCTCCTGCTCCAGGAACAGGGGAGCAGAGTGGACTGTCATCATTCCTAGGAGATGCATGTATCTGTTTAGTCTGCAGTGGCCAGTGAGGATTCCTATAAGGTCTCCCAGGCACTGCCGACTTCTCCCAAGTAGCCACGAGGTCTTGGATCTACCGGGTTAGGGTAGATTTCTTTTATGTATCTATATATTTCTGACTGTGTCCAGTCTGTCGTTGTACTCTCTCACGCCCACTCATTTAGAGTGTGAGAGTCGTACTTATTGCTTACTCCTAGACAGGGCTCCGGTCCAGAAAAGGACGACTGGTATTGTACTATTCTCGTCTGCTACTCAGCAAGGTTCTATCGCCAGTATGCCATTAGGGTAAATCAAACGATGTTGGATTTCGTACTCTACTATATTCTCACTCTTGACTCTACTCTAATCAAGACTAAACCAGAAGCCCCCTCACAATCCTTCTATATCCTTTTTATAATGTTGTATTACTTGACGCACTACCGGGTGAACTTCACCTTTCATTCACCTTAACCAATAATACAATAATACTGCCAATGAATGTATCTATCAACGAACGTGATGTTTCTAGTTCCTATTGAACTTTAGAATGTTACCTAGGGTTGACGACTGGTGAAGGCTAACAGCTATGGAGTGACCTATATACCACAGTATCCAAGCTTGGCAGATTCATCGGCTCGCTCATTTTCCTCAATGCCTCTATATCCAGGAACCTATCCCAGAGTTACCCTTTTTGTTTATGCCACTGGCACTCCTGAACTAGCTTTGAACTGGTCCTGTTCCTGCAGATAGCTCGCAGGGCTGCCTGACTGTCGGAGTAGATGAAGATGTTCTGTTCTGCTCCTTGTTTGACTTCTGGTCGTGTGGCCTTCGAGTATTGTAAACACCACCCTCTGGAAAACAGTCGCGTGGCTTCCCAAGGAAAAGTTCTCGCCCTCTTTATGGCCTGCTTTGTATATTCCGGCTACTGACGACTTGAATCAGCAATTCTTGATCCGTCTGAATACCATACCTGATAATTTTCAGAAGGTTGCTGAATCAGCTCTTCTTCCCTTGTTGGGATGTTTATTCCAAATGGCTGTTTTGGGCGCCCCTCCTATGACAGGACAATTGGGATGTCCCGTTGGATGAGGTTGGCGATCTGCGTATGACCGCTTCCCATGACTGATTCGTTCCACTGATCGCAGCAATCCTCCTGCAGGAAGACTCTTCACCCAGATTGGAAGCTCCGGCAGACCAAGTAAGGCATTGAGAGCGGCTCCCGAGTGCTGTTGTTCTAAACGCATCCGTTAGGGCTAGGCAGATTTTTTTCTGCAGTCTTACCAACCTCAACGTATAGCATTCCCTATCCACAGCTGGCCAACAGACCACAGATCCTTAGGATATCCTCCTTGATTACCGCAGTGTAGAGCCAGGGCAGGACGTGTGGCTTTCCACTCCACCTCCTGCCCACTGCAATGCGCAGTTGCCACACCAGTGTTGTTGCCTTATTGGACTAGTGGGCAAATATGGGATCATTTCAATTTCTTCATTAATAGGATCGTTATTCTACTTCAATACTCTCATAGTGGTGGTCGTCCCCCTTGGACACCACCATGTGACCACCTTCAACAAGCAAAGCTTCTGTTACTATGATCGGTATAGCACTCGGAGCCTTGATTTATCAGGTCGTATTGACTACCGATCTCACTTCCTTCTAATCCACCACCTTCTAATCCGGCATCTCCTAGAGGTTTGTAGTTTCTAAGTTTCAGGAGTCTTCTACTTTGGTTCCATGGTTAAAGAGGCAGAAGGTTGAGACCGTTTCTTGGCTTTTTAAAGCTGAGCCTTTTCTTGATGAGAGAGTGAGAAAGTTCCAGTTAAATAAATCCTTCTGCTCTGGTTACTATTGTTGATCTGCAGAGTAAGTGAACATCAACCAATAGCGAGAAACCAGCTAAAACAACGTTCAACGAGTCTGAGAGTGGAACGATTAGTGAAGAAGAACGTTTTGGTGATAACATAGATGATGATCTTGACTCTGTTCAAAGTAGTGATGAGACAAGTGAAAACTAAATGAGGACCAGAAGTTAAGAACAACGAAAGAGCATTGAAATGGTACAACATCCCTAGCCAGTAGAAAAAGTTCTCTGAATAGAGGAGAAGGTAGAAAGCAAGATGAAAACTAAGAAGGAAACATTTAAAGAAAATTTAAGAATGGAAAGCTACTAAAACAGAAAAAAAGTGTGGGGCAAGAAGGTACTACCAAATTGAAAAACACTATCAAAGAAAAATGGGCATTGAGAAAAAAAAACAAAACAGCAGACTGGAAATATTCAGTTGGGACTATTGGGACGAGTCGAAAAGCTGGAATATTAAGAAAACAAAACGCTTAGTCAACCGCTGTAATGATGGCAGCAGAGGAGGTCAAAAAAGCAAATTATTCAATATTTTTTAGTCGCAAAGTGAGAAAATATTAATGTTTGCAAGTTGTTCTTCTCGAATACTCTAGGGAATATCAAACACTATCTTCAAATGTACTGAAAAAGCAAATGACTGCTGTCTTTTTATAACTCGATATGTAGCTTTCTCATAAGGCTTTCTCAGAATTTTTAGGTAGCGATTTTTTTATCAAAAGAAGGTATCAAGAGAAGACATAAAGACTCTACATTTTGATATGTCAAAAAGAAAGAGTACCTAGAAGTAAAATTGCGAAACTTTTGACTTGATGACAAACATAATTTAATTTTATTTTGATTTTCGTTCTTTTGTTATTTTGGGTCTTTTGAACTTTTGTTCTCTTTAATGTCCTCTTTCACCTCCCACCAAGGAAATCCAGCAGGTTCAAGGTTTAAGTGTTCGGCGCTCAAGGTTTGGAATCTTTTGGTGGTCGATTTTCAGGAACGTTTAGAATGTGCTTTGGAGGCACTAAGAAAATTAATATGGGGATTGAAATCGCGTCATTCCCAACAAAAAAAAGATAACCTTAACCTTTGGAAATTGACTAAAGGGGACATTTATGCCCTTTTTTTAATTAATTTCCAAATTTGACCACCTACAACATTAGGACGAGTGGACCGATTGAAGTGAATCCAACGGTTTTTTGTTCCATTTGATGTCTTCTTTTACCTCCCGATAAAGAAAGTCCCATAGGTTTAATAGTTTGTAATAGTTACGTTTTTAGGGTATTGAAATCTTCTCATTCCGATCGAATAGAACAAAAAGGGGGTTGATATTCCTTCTTTTTTTTTCAATTTTCAAAATTTAGAACGAGGGGTCGGATTGGAATGACCCCAACGGTTTTTGGTTCTTTATGATGTCCTCTTTCAGTTCCAGTCAAAGAAGCCTCGTAGGTTCAATAGTTTGAGAAATAGAAATTAACATTTTTTTTTTTTTTTTTTTTTTTTTTTGATTGACCTAAATTGACCAAAGGTGTGGTATTTAAACTTTTATTTCTCAATTTTTGGAGTAGATTAGATAACTCACTTGACTCCCTAACTGAATTTGCAATATCGCTTTCTTAGAATCAATTCTCGACAAGTTGAAACAAGTTTTCATTTTAAGCTATCTAAGCGATTAGAAGAAGACATGAAGAGAAAAAAATAAAAAATATCTGTTGGAAAATTTCTATACCAGTAAACTGGACCTCGTGCTACTAGCGAATGTGTACAAAATTTAGTAATTCTCTATTAATCAGTAGTCTGAAGTATTAAGCTTTTGCATCCATAGGAGGTACAAATTTTGATTTATTTTTCTGAGAAGTTTTGTAAATTACGTAGTTTGACTTACGAATCACCAACATTACGAATCAATGCTCATCTGTCTCTGAAATGTCGAAAAAAAAATCATTAATTCTAATACTGACTCCACCTAATACTACGTCAATAGCTGCACTATCGAAGCAATATTAGAAGGATGCATACACGAAAAAAGTTAGAAATTATCAATGGGAAAAGTTGTAAAGGCTGGCTAGTGATTGAAATCTCCTCAAGCTAGCAAAATTTTGCAAAATTAAATTATCATTTACTATGTAAAAACCTTATTAAACGTTACGAATAACATTTAATAAGGGCTCCTCTTTTTCTGGAAAGCTCTAGTTTTCAAGATAAGGAAATTCTGGCAAACGGTGCTAATGAATTCAACGTTTTTTTTTTCTTTTCGATGTCGTTTTTCTCCTGATATCAAAGAAAGTCCCGTAGATTCAATAGTTAGGAAGAATTTTATGTACCTTTAGACTGTGCTTTGGAGACATATAGAAAAAAGTCAACTTATGGCACTAATTTCACTCGTATTATGAATGTTACGTTCACAGGAAATTAAAGTCTCCGTGTGCCATCTATAACAGCCAAAAGAATTATTTAAATTTTTTCCAAATTGGTCAAAGAAGGTATTATTTCGGCGCAGGAAAGGCGGTGGATGTTATGAAGGATTTCGACTAGTGCTGCCACCTGTGAGTCGATGGATGGAGTTCCATCACAATTCTTCCAGTGACAGCAAGGAAGGAGGATCTATGATGGGAGAGAAGCGAGGCGCTTTTTGCGAACTGAGGGGACAAAGTTGGGTTGCTGTTGCTTGAGCGAGGTGAGTGATGAAGGATGTGCCAGTGTTGCCGAGAATGGTACCAGAAAGTGTTGTGTGTGAGATTATTCCGCGTTGCAGTGAGTGAGGAGAAAGTTTGCTGGATGATGCGTACGGTGGGTATGACAAAGATGCTGCTCTGGTAGTCTCGTGGCGTTCAAGCGATCCTTGTTGCGGCCTTGTGCTGGGAAGATTGCGTGTTGCTTTTATCTAGGATCAGCAAATTATAATGTCGGAAATAATGAGCCATGTGAATGGGAATGGCCATGGAACCAGAAAAGAGTTTTGTTATTCAGGGAACCACCACTGGGGTAATCTGAGATCGTTGTAGGCTATGTATGCCATTGGCGTTTCGTCTAGGGGTCTACCTTGGACTTGTCAGTAAGGCGTGGTAGACCCATGGTTTATACGCCAGGGTGAAAATTCATAGCTGGAGCTTGTATTTAAAGACAAGTTCGGCGCTGGAAAGACGGTGTGATGCGATGAAGTATTTCGACTAATGCTGCCACCTGTGAGTCGGTGGTTGAAGTTCCGTCATAATACTCCCCCCCAGTGACAACGAGGACGGAGGATGTATGATCGGAGAGAAGGGAGGCTCTTTTTACGAACTGAGGGGACGAAGTTGTGTGGCAGTTGCTTGAGCAAGGTGAGTGATGAAGGATGTGCCAGTGTTGCCGAGAATGGTACCAGAGAGTGATGAGTGTGAGATTATTTCGGGTGCAGTAAGTGAAGAGAGAGTTTGCTGAATGCTGCGTGCGCTAGGTATGAGAAAGATGCTGCTCTGGTAGTCTCGTGGCGTTCAAGCGATCCTTGTTGCGGCCTTGTGCTGGGAAAATTGCGTGTTGCTTTTATCTAGGATCAGCAAATTATAATGTCGGAAATAATGAGCCATGGGAATGGGAATGGAACCAGAAAAGATTTTTGTTAATCAGGGAAACACAACTGGGGCAATCTGAGATCGTTGTAGGTTATGTATATGGTGTTGGTCGTCTCGGGGGTCTACCTTGGACTCGTCAGTAAGGCGTGGTAGATCCCTGCCTTATACGCTGAGATGAGAGTTCATAGCTGGAACTTGAGTTTAAAAACAAGTTCGACGCAGGAAAGGCGGTGTGATGTTACGAAGGATTTCGAATAATACTACCACCTGTGAGTCGGTGGTTGAAGTTTCGGCGCTGCCACCTGTGAGTCGGTGGAAGTTCCATCACATAACGTTCATATAGGATTGAAATAGCCTCATTCTGATTAAAAACAGCAAAAAAAAATATTCATTATTTTTTTCGGAATTGACCAAAATTAAGAATATTCCCTTTTTTTTCTCAATTTCCAACTTTGATCGCCTATAGCTTTAGGACGAGTGGATCGATTAGAGTGAATTCACGTTTTTCATTCTGTTTTATGTCCCCTTTCCCCCACCGCCTTTAAGTTTGCAAAGAGTGAATCGATTTAGGTGAATCCAGCTGCTTTTTGTTTTTTTTTAATGTATTCTTTCACCTCTCAGCAAAGATAGTCCCATAGGTTAAATAGTTTGAGATATAGACCCCTTAGGTTGCCGATTTTAAGGTACTTTTAGAATGTCCTTTAAACGCATTTAGAAAAAAGTCTACTTATGGCACTAATTTCACTATTATTATATTTGTTGCGTTTATGGGTCATTGAAATCGCCTCATTCCCACCAAAAACAACAAAAAGAAATATCATAATAGTCAAAATATTTTCTCTTGACAATCAAATTGGTTCTGAGAGATGATTTATTTCTTTAAACCCTTATTGAGGAAACACAGAATGTGAATACTCTCCTTTTTCAACTCTAATTCAGAAAGTAGCAATTGTAATTCAGAACAAATCCAGTGTAATTCAGAATAGTCAAGTGTCAGAAACGGTCACATGTAATTCAGAATAGTCAAGTGTAGTTCAGAAACCGTCACTTGTAATTCAGAATAGTTAAGCAGAAAGTATTAAGTGTAATTCAGAATAGTCAAGTGTAATTCAAAAAACATCAAATGTAATTCAGAAAGGATCGAGTGTAATTTGGAAATTATCGAGAATAACTCAGAAAGCATCAAGTACATGGTGTCTCATTTATTTATAATATAAAATAATTTACCGTAAAACAAGTCCATCATGAATCATCAACAATGAATTCCATGGAGAACAAAATAAGACGAGGAGAGTACGTCCGGCAGTTAAACGGACATTCAACAGGAAAAACAGATTGTATGGATAGATAAAACAAATTTCAATTTATTCTGTCGTCGTACTAGCGTTATGAGTTTATCTGGTTCCAGAGCGATTCAAAAATTACCAGCCTCTATAGGTCCTAACATGTATTTAACTGCTGCAACAGCTGGTGTTGTATTAATGGACAAAATGAGAGGTTCATTTATGAAGCAATTAGCTAATGAATTGATGATGCAGGCGCTTTTTAAAAAATTAGAAGATAATATGGGAAATCAACTTCAAGGCCTTGTGGCAGTGTGTGACAACGCTCCTTGTCACGCATCTTTAGAAAATGTGTTCAATGGAACAGAAGCTACTTTGCTACGGTTAGCATCATACTCTGCGATGCTGAATACAATTGAAACTATTTGTCCGAAAGTAAAAGCGTTTGTTAAAATAAAGTAATGAATACTTGATGTTGCTGCCCCAGGAGTTGGCGAACAAAGGCTTGTTTATTTAGAACAAACGATCACTGCGGCTATTGAGACAATTGTTGGTGGAGATTGTGGTAGAGAGATAATTTCTAATTATACTGCTTTTTTAATTACACTTGACGGTTCCCGAATTACACTTGTTGCTTTCTGAATTACATTTGTAGATTTCTGAATTACATTTGACTATTCTAAATTCACTTGATGGTTTCTGACTTACACTTGAATATTCTCAATTACACTTGATACTTTCTGAATTACATTGGAGGTGGAGTGTCGGGTCCTCTGACACCTTGAATCAACTCGGATTTTTCGGTCTTCTTGGAATCGTCTGGAACTCGAGGTAGAAGGGAATTGAAAGTTTGTTGCCCAACAATTTGGGTTTGTGTCTGAACTCCAGAAGGTAACTTCTTTGGAGGCAGTGAGCGAGATAGTTCGTCCACACGCTGGTTCAAAGAATTTACAATTTCCCATATCTCGCTATTACGAGAAGACCTAGAGCTTTGAGACATGTTAAATAAAAAAAAACGATAGGGTAGTATCAGAGAACCGGGAGTGTTTTATTCCTAAGATAAATCAAAGGGAAATAAAATACTCACCAAATGTTAGGGATGCCACTGAGTTTGTAATCGAATGCTGGAAACTCAGAAACCGACGAAACGGAACTTCCACTTCCGCTGGAGTTACAATTAATAGAATTAGTAGAAAAAATATATGTATGTATATTGTTGCGAACTCGGGGTTCAAAAATTCCAGTTGTACGATTTAACACGAAAACACTATTTATTTATTCCACAAATACACTCGACTACTAAATAACTCAGTACTTAACACTTTATAGCCATCTATTATCGCTTCGTAACTTTAGCTTACTTATAGCTCGATTAAAATACGACTACTACTACTCGGGCGCTCTGTGCGCCTTTTATATACAATCCTAAAATTACAGAAAAACCTAGAAAGTTCTTTATAAGAATTCTTGAATAATCTCATATAAAAAAAAAACGGTTGTAAACAACTGCCTTCTAGATTAAGCCAGACGAGCAATAAATCACTCGTGTCAGCCATGACGCAGCGCGGATAGGTCGCGACGCTCCACCAACCAACACGCTCCCATGCGTTGCCCCGCCTCCCATGCGGCGTTGCTGCGATCGTAACATTGCCCTTCTCCTAAGTCTGTTCGTCCCGAACAGATAGAGTTCCATGGTATCGTGCTAATCGATCCAAATGAACGACCTTCATCTTTGACCTAGGGGTCCGCTGGATCCTATACACCACATCATTAATCTTCTTTATAATTGTATAAGGTCCTTCCCAATTTTGGCTAAGTTTGGGCGACTTTCCCACCTTTCGCCTCGGATTGTATAGCCACACCAAATCACCATCCTGGAAGCCGCGGGAGTTAGCTAGTAAGTCATATCTTGCTTTGGCTCGATCACTGGATATCCGCAGTTTATTCCTGACTTGCTCATGAACATTGTTCAGCCTCTCCTTAAGCTCCTCCACAAAATTCTCAGAGCTGAGCGACTCTTTTTCTGGTGTTCCATACATCAAATCCGCAGGAAGCCTCATTTCCCTCCCGAACATCACTTTCGCCGGAGTATAACCAGTGGCTTCATGCGTAGAGCCTCGATATGCCATCAACATGAGAGGTAGATGTTGGTCCCAATCACGCTGATGATCTGCCACCATTTTAGACAGGTAATGTTCCATGGTCCGATTAAATCTCTCTACCATCCCATCCGACTGTGGATGCAAAGGAGTTGTCCTGGTCTTGCGAATTCCGAGAAGTTCCATGACCTTCTGGAAAACAGCCGATTCAAAATTTCGGCCCTGATCAGAATGAAGTTCGAGAGGGACTCCAAATCTGCAGAACATTTCATTTACTAGCACCGTTGCTACAGTCGTTGCTTCTTGATTAGGCAGGGCGTATGCTTCAGGCCATTTAGTGAAGTAATCCATGGCGACCAAGATGTATTTATTGCCCGACTCAGTCTGAGGAAACGGCCCCGCGACATCAATTGCTACCCTCTCGAATGGAGCACCTACAGTGTACTGTACCATTCGGCCCCGTGATCTTGTTCGAGGTCCTTTTGTGGCACAACAAACTTCACACTTGCGGCACCAAGATTCGACGTCTTCATGATAGTTCACCCAATAGAACCGCTCTTTAATTTTGGCCAAGGTTTTATTGACCCCAAAATGCCCTCCACTGGTTCCGTCGTGCATTTCCTGTAGTACGTCCGATTTTCTGCTACCAGGAACAACCAACTGACTGACTACGGTCTTGCCATCCGGACTCTCCCACGCTCTCTTCAGTAATCCATTTTCTATTTTAAGAGAGTGCCACTGGGCCCATAGCGCCTTCAGGTTTGGACTTTTACCAGCAATTTCTTGCCATTCTGGTCTCTTGTCGTCAGTCTTTGCAGAGAGGATGGGTCCAATATCTGGATCATTCATTTGTTCTTCTCGAAGGGTCTGTGTGGTCCAGCCATCGTTTATTTCCACCGACGTTCTCCGTACAGAAGGAAGTCCCTCACGCTGCTCAGTTCTTTGACAATGCCGACAATCTTCTTTACATGGCCGTCTAGACAATGCATCGGCATTTCCGTGAGACCTTCCTGGTCGATGTTCAATTTGGAAATCGTACTGCTGCAGGCGCTCTATCCATCTGGCTATTTGACCTTCAGAGTTTTTCATCTGTAATAACCATTTCAAGGCTCCATGGTCAGTTCTAATCAGGAACCTTTTTCCATATAAGTAGCGATGGTAATGTTCGACTGCTTTAACGATGGCCAACAGCTCCTTTCTAGTGACGCAATAGTTTCTTTCTGGCTTACTTAAAGTCTTACTGTAGTACTCAATGACCTTCTCTTGCCCGTTTTGTCTTTGAGAGAGTACTGCACCTAGACCACAGTTACTTGCATCCGTGTCCAGAATAAACAGTCCGTCCTTTATAGGGTAAGCCAAGATTGGACTAGAACATAGGGCAGCTTTAAGCCTTGCAAACGCCTGACTGCAATCATGGTTCCACAAGAACGGTGTTTTCTTTTCTGTTAATTTGTGCAGCGGTTTTGCGATGTCGGCGAATCCCTCTACAAATCTCCTGTAGTAAGTACATAGTCCCAAAAAGCTCCTTACTTCGTGTTTGTCTCGGGGAACTGGCCAATCTTTAATGGCAGATATTTTACTTTGGCTAGTTTTAATGCCTTGTTCTGAGATGGTATGCCCCAAGTACTCGACTTGCTTTTGAAATAGGCTGCATTTCTTGTAGTTTAACTTCAGGTGAGCATTCCGTAACTTGCTGAAGATTTCTCTTAAATTCTTCAAATGCTCGTCAAAATTACGTCCCATGACAATTATGTCATCCAAGTATACCAGGCAAGTTTTCCAAGTCAGCCCCCTCAAAACAAGTTCCATTAGTCGCTCGAAAGTTGATGGAGCATTGCACAATCCAAAAGGCATAACAGTGAATTGGTATAGTCCAGAACCAGTAGAAAATGCAGTCTTTTCTTTGTCTTCGGGAGCAACCTTTACTTGCCAGTATCCACTTTTTAAATCTAGAGTGGAAAACCACTTTGATCCCGATAAAGTTGCTAAGGTGTCATCTATACGTGGCAATGGGTAGCTGTCTTTCTTGGTCACATCATTAAGTTTCCTGTAGTCAACACAGAACCGCGTTGAACCATCTTTCTTCTTAACAAGAACCACAGGCGACGACCATGGACTAGATGATTCTTCTATGACGCCCTCCTTTAACATTTCATTCAGCAAACTGTTAACTTCCTGTTGTTTAGCCAGAGGGACCCTTCGTGGATGTTGTCGTATTGGCTGGGCATCTCCTGTGTTGATCTTATGGACAACTAAATCGGTTTGACTGTCGTTGCTCTTGAAGTTAAACATATCAGATTCATCCATAGCAAATTTTATAGCAGACTGAAGTTGTTCCTTTGACAGGTGACTCCACTGTCGCTTAAAAGCATCAATAACTTCTGGGGAAGCTTGGTTAGAAGATTTAATTTTGGATGTCTCTGCTTCGACACAATTGCATACCCATTGTACAGGCTCATAATTGGCAAGAACTGTTCCTTCTTTGAGCTTGATGGTCCTTTCTCCAATATTGGCAACTCGTACTGGCATAGTCTTCTTCGTGTCGGTCAAAGTTCGGGCTACCATGATTTCAGTCGTCAAATCCAGGTTAGGTTCTATAAGTCCTATGGACCACCCAGGATGATTTTCAGAAGTCACTGTGATAATTTGTTCTGAATTTGGAGGAATTTTCACATCTTCTACCACTAGTAGACGGACACTAGTTTCCACATTTCCATTGGTTAATGCAAACTCCTCATCTCCAAATGTGAGAATATTCCGTTTGTGATCATAGGAGAATCCATGTTTCCTGATGAGATCCATTCCCAAAATAAACTCGTCTTTGATCCTGGCAACAAACACTTTATGCCGAACTTCGAGTCTTTCTCCAATAATGATGGTGACATCGGCTTCTCCGTCTATAGGGCAAGACTCTCCAGTGACTGATTTTAACATAATAGGATTGGGCAATGGTTGTATGGTATATCCGACAAGTTTATCTGGCCTTACAATGGTCACATCTGCTCCTGTATCGATGGTAATCTGGATCTTCTGTTCCTTAATGCGTCCGGCCACTGTGAGACTTTTGCCACCCAAATTATTGACTTTAAAGATCCTGGGGGTCTTAGCGGCCCCGGTCAATTGCCCCCTTGCATTGACCGGAATTAGTTTTCCTGGGACCTAGGGCGGTCTTGGTCGCCGCTTGGTCTTCTAAACGACGGCGACGGACTTCTTGCCCTATTACGGCAGTTACTCTTGATGTGACCCAGTCTGCCGCAGTTAAAACATTTTATGCCCCGATTGTCTGTTGATCGAGGCGTCCTTCCCAACAGGGCTTGTATATTGACTGCCATATCCTTAATCGTTTTATGTAAACTGGCCATGGATTCAGTCCTTGACGTATCCTCCTCGTCATCGCAAGTTGCCATTCTTACACGTGGAGAATAACTAGATGACACTCGTGACGCCTCGAATTCCAGGGCCCGAACTAGTGCCTCGCTGATATTCCTGGGCCTTACTAGACGTAAGTGGTATCTCATGTCACTATCTCGAACTCCCTCAATGAACCTTTCGGCGGCAAATTGCGTTTGAAAACATTCAGGGGCTGATGGGTATGCCAGGTGAATTAGTCTGTCTATGTCCGCCTCAAATTCTTGTAAGGATTCACCTGACTTCTGCTGTCTCATCCTCAGCTGGGCTTGGAACACGGTTTCTTTGTGCTCGTTTCCAAATCGTAGTTGCAGAGAGTGTACTAAAACTGCATAATTACTTTGATCAGCTGCCGACAGAGATTGGAGTAGTTCAGCCGCTTTTCCACGAAGTGCTACCACTAATGATGTAGCTTTCTGGGGCTCGGACCAGCCATTAGCTTTTGCAGCTGCCTCAAATTGTGTTTTATAAATTTCCCACGCCGTAGTACCGTCATAATCGGGAGGCTTAATTTTAGCGTTGGATGTGCTAAAACTCTCTGTAGACACGTTGTCGTCCTCAAGTTGTTCCCGGAATTTGTTTTCTAGCTCGAGAACCCTCTAGTTGACAGCTTCGAGTCCTTCGTTAACGCCGTTAATGGATTCGTTCACGCCGTTAACGGATTCGTTAACGCATTGCATTATTCTTTCTTCCAATTGTTGCTCCCTAGCTGCGAGATGGTTCATTAATTCTTCTTTGAATTGTTGATGACGTTGCTCCTGTACTTGATCACGTCTTTCTTGTTCCTTTTTTTGTTCATTATAACGTTTCTCCTGTTCTAGATAACGTCGCTCCTGTATTTGATCACGTTTTTCCTGTTCTTCTTTTTGTTCTTTATAACGTTTTTCCTGCTCTTCTTTTTGTTCCTTATAACGTTTTTCTTGCTCTTCCTTCTGTTGTTGCATAAGGGACAGCAGGGCGACAAGTTGATCCTCCATCGCTTGATGCTGGCTTCTGGTCACTGGCATAAACACGTAATGTCCGGCAATGAAGCACTCACTTACAGTTCAGCAATATTAGTTTTCAAGTTCCCACTGGAATCGCATTTCTGACACCAATTGTTGCGAACTCGGGGTTCAAAAATTCCAGTTGTACGATTTAACACGAAAACACTATTTATTTATTCCACAAATACACTCGACTACTAAATAACTCAGTACTTAACACTTTATAGCCATCTATTATCGCTTCGTAACTTTAGCTTACTTATAGCTCGATTAAAATACGACTACTACTACTCGGGCGCTCTGTGCGCCTTTTATATACAATCCTAAAATTACAGAAAAACCTAGAAAGTTCTTTATAAGAATTCTTGAATAATCTCATATAAAAAAAAAACGGTTGTAAACAACTGCCTTCTAGATTAAGCCAGACGAGCAATAAATCACTCGTGTCAGCCATGACGCAGCGCGGATAGGTCGCGACGCTCCACCAACCAACACGCTCCCATGCGTTGCCCCGCCTCCCATGCGGCGTTGCTGCGATCGTAACAATATATATTTTTTTTAAGGATTCAGTCAAAATTCAAACATAAATATTTACCTGTTGGATGGTTGGTTGTACTTTGATCTGGAATACTAATTACTATTGAAGGGAAGAAAATATCTAGACCGCATAGAAATTAAATTTAATAACACAATCGAATAGAAAATGATGAAAACACAACTTATGAAAGAATAGATTATGCTTGGGAATTTGGGTACCCAGATGAAAAGAAGAATTTTATGAAATATTAAACTACTACTAACAATAGTTAACACTATAGATTCAAGTTTAATTTGTTACTTCCACGGTTATATATTCGTAATTAAATAACTGTCCTTTTAACAACAATAACCTGAACTATATTCTTATTCTGTAATACAATAATAGAAATCCAATGATCGATTCAATGTCCAGATCAAAGATAAAATGGTTATACCATATTAAAGTTCAACAAATTTGTTCTTTCCCCTTGGAGGGGGGGGGGGGGGTAATTAAGTGAAGCTCAAACAACAAAAATTGATTCAAGAATGACTCACCAAGTTTGTGGTTTCGTGCACTTTATGCTTGAATGTTCACGCTTTATTCTCAAGCTCAGGTTCCGTAGGACTTCAGCTTTCACTATCAAAATTTCTTAACATTTAATTACCTCCTTTAGAAACACAAGTTCCTCCCTAAGCGAGTCTTCAAACCTGCAGGCTACTATATAAGCTTCCGAGCTCGCTCAGTGAGCTCACTAGAAGGGTAAGTGGGACTTGGAAGGAGATTGGGTAGGGCTCTGGATTAGAGTCCTCACAAGAGACGAACCAAACAGGAATACGGCTAATTAGGGGCGTTACTCGATAATCGTTATGTAAGATGACGGAGACTTTTCTACCAAATTTTTTTGACAAAAATCCCTTCCGTCATTTTTTTCAACAACCTCGCCACCAGTACCTTTTTTTTTCAACAACCTTGCCACCAGTACAGGTTTATTTGTAACATACCAGCAACACAACAGGAGTAGTGTGACATCGACTTATCTGACGATATTATACATATGAGTGTCGCTCATCGATATCAACAGTATAATATTAGTGATTGATTTCAGATGGAATATAAATATATATCCAAATAAGCTATTCCCAGAATATGAATGGCTTATTCTTAGAATGGAATATTGAATATTTCTGAAATATTGCCCTGAAATATTTCTGATCTTCCTAATTGAATATTCAATTTTTGGTATTTGAGAGAAAGTGTACATATTTAATTCTCATTGTCCCAAATCATAGTTATAATTTTGCAAAGTCAATGCCCATATATTTATCATTCTATTTCTTTTTCATTTATTGCAAGTTTTATTTTTTAGTTTTAGTTTTAGTTTTAGTTTTATCATTTTAGTTTGTTAAAATGTTGAATTTTAGCAGCGTTGACAATAGCGAGCATCTCAAGTTTATAGCTATGCATTTTCGCTTAAGCCTCAAATGTACCTTCGTTAAAATAGAAAACAGTAAGAAATAATTTTTTTTTGTCTTCACAATGAAATTTTGTTTCCAACTCGGGAGAGAAAATAGCTGATAATGGGACAGAAATTAAGTTTTGTTTCAATTTTTATAATATGCCTCTACCTGAACATCTCCAAAATCAAAATTAGAATTTTTCTTAGAGAGTTTTGCTGTTAGAGAAAAAGAAGGAATTAAACGTTTAATTTAGCTACACACACCACAAGCTACACCTAAAAAAGTTTGTACTTTCTTAATATCAGTGGAGACTGGACAATCGGTTAGGTCCTAAACGTCATCTCCATCACATACACCAAATATTCATAATTGACAATCTTTGATACTATAAAAATTAATATTTATCAATTATTCGTAACTCCACCAAATTCTCTGTCATCAAGAAAACACTTCTAGATAAATTAAAACTTTATTGTCCATTATCATAACTTTGAAAATATCATTTATGAATCTATTAACGGTGCTTTAGTAAGATTAAAGAGCATCATAACATTTTCAAATTGGTCCAAAAGACAAATGAAACTAGAGTACTGAATAAAGTATTCAAACATCTGATGAAAAGAGTTCTCAAATGCAAAAAAGTAAACTAGTTTTCATACTAGAGATTTATTTCTTTGACAATTAGACGAAAAGGTTTATCTTCAATGGTCTTATTAATTTCCCTACAATCCACACAAAATCCATTTTTTTGGGCACTATTTCAGTAAGGAAAAGTACTGTCCATAATAATTATTGTTCTTGCAAGTTATCAATTATTTGTTTCAACTCCTGCTGTACGTAATCGGGGAATCAGAATTTAAATTTGCAGATCGCTAAAGACAAGGATCTGGGGCCTACCCTAACTCAAAGAAGTTTTCAGGTGTTCAAGGGTAGTAAAATCTCGATCCAATTAACCTGATTGGCTCGTTGTCCCATCTGAGAAGATATTATAGGTGCAGTAAGATAATTTACAGAAACACTACCTGAGAAAATGCTTCTTCTTCTTGTGGTGCCTTATTCTCTGCGAACTTTGGCGATTATCATGGCTATTCTTATTCTATCAGCTGCCTGTCTAAACAATTGTAAAGATGTCATCCCAAATCACTGGCGCAAGTTTTGCAGCAATGAATTCCTTCTCCTTTCTGGTCCGTTACTATGTCCGAAGTATTCCATTTTTCTTTTCTTCACTGTGAATGTCACGTCTTTCGTTTTACCCATTCTTCCACGTACTTCTTCGTTAGTTACGTGTTCGATCCATGAGATGCGCAGAATTCTCCGATATATCCACATTTCGAACGCTTCGAGCTTCCCCATCAAGGCTTCTGTCATGATCTACGCCTCAACGCCGTACAAAAGGACTGGAAGGATGTAACATGTGACCATTCTTATTTTCAGTTGTAGGCTGTGGTTTCTGTTGACGAAAAATGTATTCATTCTATTGACTACAGTTCTTGCCTTCTCGATTCTGCATCTTACTTCTACGGATTGATCACAGTTTGCATTCACCATTGATCCCAAGTAAGTGTGTATCTCTCGACTCGTTCTATAGCTTCTTGATTTAAAGTCAAAACCATAGAAGGCTGGGGATTTTTGCTGATGATCATATGTTTTGTCTTGGAGGCGTTCAGGCTAAGTCCATAATCCTCGCTCGTTGTATTGATTTTCTTCAGAAGAGTTTGAAGACCCTCCAGGCTACTTGCGAGGATAACAGTATCATCTGCGTATTTGATGTGGTTTATGTTTTCGCTATTTATTTTAATCCCTCCAGGAGAGTCCTCCAGTGCCTCCTGAAATATCTTTTCAGAGTAGATGTTAAATAAGGTCGGCGAGAGACACACCCTTGGCGAACGCCTTTTTGGATCTTCTCCTCCTCTGTTTTGTTGCCGGCTATGTTCACGTAAGCTGACTGGTTCCAATATAAATTCGCTATAATTCGTATATCCTTGCTGTCTAGGCCTACCTTCCTCATTACTTCTACCAACTTTGAGTGTTTTACCCTGTCAAAAGCCCCTGAAAAATCTATAAAGCATTCGCACACATCTCGTTTCATATCCCTACAGCGTTGTACTAGGATTTGTAATGAAAATATTGCCTCTCTAGTTCCCAGGGCATTTCTAAATCCAAATTGAGAATTGTTGGTGAAGGTCACATGTATTGTATAATTCACTGCCCAACACATGTATTAGGCAAGAATGTAGCTTTAGCAATACTAAACGGGCTACTTGTCGTTCGAACTGAAATAATCTGAACTACTTGGTCTCCTCTCTTGTTCAAGGCACTGTGTACGTATGCAAGTGGCGCCATCGGACGACGGCAGGTGCTTCTACTAGGAAACCAAGCCAGTTTTCTGCCGAAGTTGTCGCTTCCCACAGACAAATGGCCGAGATTCGTACCTATACTGTCTGGGGACGACGTTCAGGAGAGTATCAAACTCATTATTCTATCAGGCAGAGGAATCATAGACCGGTTTTGCTCTTATTGCAGCTCATCAATATGGTATACCTCAAACCTGACAGAAATACGAGTTTGAATGAAACTTGGTCTCCTCTCTTGCTCAAGGCAATGTGTACTTGGCCACCATCGGACACTACCTAACCTATCGGACACCTAAGGACCTAACCTGAACTAACCTGAACTGACCTGAAATAACTTGAACTCACCTGAACTAACATAAACAACCTAGACTACTAGGCATTATACAAAGGGTTCCAGTTTTAAAATAAGGTAAATGAACAACGTTTCACTTCGCAATGCTCAACAATAATCATCACATCAACGAAAATCAAATAATAAGCAACAGTTGCAGACATTAATTGAGAGAAAATTATAGTTTCTTCTTTATAAATAATTGATGTGCACTATTGGAGACGTCCATATTACGACCTTGAAAGAACTACAGTTTAAATCGTAAACTTTATTGCAACTTTAATACATCGATTAGACACAGTAATAAAATAGTATCAGTAAAGTTAAATAACGTACAGAATATCATAAACCTGTACTCAGGCGGCGTAAAGCTACTGTAAACTAACGAATAATTCGATGTTAAGATTAGGTACATAAAATTGTCAATCAAAAACACAAAAATCTGTAATATGAGAGCCTTTACCCAAACCGAAATATCACAGCTAACAATTACTATTCAGAGAGGGCTCGTTCTTAACGAGCCCTGAGTAATAATTATTTATACACATACAAAAAAAAGCTAAAAAGTAGAATATTTATGTTCCAAAAATACTCATTTAGGTAAAGAACAAGTTTTTATAATACACGATGCTGTTTCACTTTATTCTTCTTTTTTAGGACATCCTGCTCAGTGCTAGGAACGAAGACCCATTCCATTTATCATGATGTTGGCCAAGGCGTTTCTTCGCTTTCTCCAGGCTCCCATTCCTTGGGCGTGGCACTGAAGCTTGCGGTACCACACGTGAGTTTGGTCTTCGTCCTCAGCCTTCAAAGCAACAAATGACTGGCAAAGGTTTATCATTAAAACTTTTATTTTACCTTAAAAATAAATGTGTCCTTATTTAACAGCTCCTGAACCTCAAAGTAGCTCTGCCAAGCCGGATCAGCAGCGATGACGCATCGGTCAAGATAAAGTGGCTCACGAAGCAAAGAGTATCTTCCATTTTTGTCCCTCACCAGCAAAAGAGCTGCCTCTCTCACCCCTGAGTTTCTAGCCGAAAATACTAAGCTACTTTCCTCAGTCTTAGTATCTGTTAGCGCTGGCTTGTTGACTGGAGTCTAAAAAAATACCAATAAAATTTGCAATAATCCCGACTAAGCACTTCACCTGTACCTTGCCATTAATCACCAACAAAGCGTTAACAGGCGTGAGCTTGATAGTCCTGCCCTTTCTCCAATTATTATCAGTAGGCTGCGTAAACAGCAATTTTCCCTCCAAGACGAAACGAGCCTCCTCATGGTTCCACTCCAACACATCAACCGCAATCTTCCTCAGCTTAATGTTCACCAAGTCCATTTCTGCGCTGGATCTGCGAGCCGGATTGTTACCAATCCTTCTCCACAGTTTACTGGGCACGTCTTTAGTCTCCGAATTCATGTGGTTCAAATGCAACTCGATCTTGTGTTGGGCCTCCTTCAGCTGCTCCCTTGTGTCGTGGTGCGTGGGACTCACCTTGTACAACCTGGCCAAGAGCAAAGGATACTTGGTCACCCGTTGCACAGGTACCATCAGAAAGGAGTTCAGGTTCATTCTACGTAGCATGGTATTCTCCATTTGGGACACCCTCAGGAAGATTCTTAGTAGCTCTTTTTCTTTTTCCAATCCAGCTAAGAGGAGACTAGCGTTGCCTAAAAAAAAGTGGGTTTCACCTAAGTAGAGATGCTTAAATCTTATGCTTACCTTGTCGAACACAGTAGGTTTCGAAAGCATGAAGCATGGGCGCCGCTTCTAGGAACAGTTTACCAATATTTACAGTAAGTAGGTCATCGTCTCCTTGCTCCATGGCTATCTCCACAGCGTCTCTCAGTCTCTCAGCTAGGGCCTGGCTGTTCTCCAGCAGCTCTTCGGTGTTCAAGAAAATCGCTGAGAGCTGGTCGGGGGTCAGCAGGCCCGCAACCAGCATCGGCTGGTAGAACTCTTCTAAGATTATCTGTAGATCTCTGCTGTATTTCTCTTCAGTTTCCACTATTTCCGTGATGATCTCTTTGCGCTCGGAACGTCTTTTGACGCACTTCCTGCACAAGAGAGGTTCGTTCTCCGCTTTGGAGTCCAGGGGGGAATCGCAGTCCTCGCAGGAGACCAAAACCTCGGGTTTGGTGCGGTATTTGCTTAAGCTGGATTTGCTGGTTTCTGAGCCGACTCCTGAGTCGTTTCGTTCGACCTCGGCTGCCTTTTGGAATGTTGCCTTGTCGTCAATCAGGGCTCCTGAGTCAAAATCAAAATAATCATTTTTGCTTTTTGCGTTGCTTTTGCCTTGCTGGCAGAAAATAAGGATTAGGATCAGAAAAAACTTGCGCTACAAAACATAACTTTCACGTCAAGACATTGTCAACAAAGTGGAGCAAGGTCAGGGTTCACAAAGGTCAGACATCTCGTAGGTCATCACAATCATGTGTTACGTACGCTTGTTGCATGTATCAACTAGAAATTGCGCAAGAAAGCAGAGTTTTGTGCACATGCAGATCAGAAAATGTTTTCTGATATGAAAATTCAAATTAAAAAAATTATATTTGCGAGAACAGAAATTTTTGCTGCTGAGACGTCAAAAAAAAAGAAAAAGGTAGCATTAGGATCATAATTAAAAAAAATATTAAAAGGTAATAAGTACAGGAAATGGATCAGAACTATAAAGGCTCACTATTTCTTTCACTGTTTCTATTAGACTGAACATATCAAAAATCTTCAAATAAAATACTTCAGAGCTACCTATTTTATATAACACAAGAAAGAGATCGAAAATATAAGGATCAGAATTAAAAAATACTGAAGTTGATTGTGGCACAGAAAATGAATCAGAAATATAAAGGCACACAATTTCTGTTCCTACTAGACAGAACATATCACTAAAATTCAAGTAAAATACTTCAAAGCGTCGTTTTATATAATATAAGAGGGAGATCAGAAGCGGTTCTGGTTAGTTGAGATATTTTACTCATCAGACCTGAGTCTGAGTCTGAATATATGAATGTTTCTAACTAACATCAGCAGACATTATTGTTTCTAAGATGACAAAGAAAAAAAGAAGTAGATATTATAAGGATCAGAGTTAAAAACATCGAAGTTGAATTAGGCACACAAAATGGATCAGAAGTATAAAGGCTCAGAATTTCGAAAAATTCAAGTAAAATACTTCAGAATCTTGTTTTATAAAATACGAAAAAGAGATCAGAAATGGTTCAAGCTTAGAGTTAAAAAGCACATTTTTACTAAAACCTACTGCTCACAAATTAGGAGCAAAGAGTGCTCTTTGTCGTGATGACTCAGAAACTAATACCGTGAGGATCAGAAATATAAGCTCTGTGTGTGAAGTACAACCTTAGGAGAACGTAATTAAAATAACGAAGACTTCAATGACACTGTGAAGAAAAACTGGAAAGTCTAATCAGGCAATTGGATCAGAATTAATCTGACGCCACAATTTATAATCTTGAGAGTTTTAGAGTTAATCAGTGCTCAGAAATCAGAAGCAAAGAGTTCTCCTTGTATAATAGAATTATAAACTAACACTATGAGGATCAGAACGGTGAGGGTGCGGTACAATCTTTAATAAATGTAAGAATTAAAGCAGTCTTCTGGAAGGAGAATCTTAACGGTAGAAATGAGGATTCAGAAAGAATTGAAACATCCCGCACATACTCACCAGATATTATCAAAGAATTGTCTTCGCTGGAATCACTGACAGTGCTCATATGAGACGCCCTATTGTAGGGCTCTTTGGTTTCGTCATCAGGACTGGAATTGGCAGGAAAATGGTAGGTATACCCTTCCTCCTGCTCGATACCGCGCTCCTTGGCGTCCACCAGGTAACTTAGGATATCATACTTGGAAGCTCCCTCGAAAATTGACCTAAAGCAAGATCTCTAGTGTAAATAGAAAGTCAACTAGCTGTTACGCTAAACCCTACCTAGTGGTATACTCTTTATCCAAATGTAGGTCATCCAAAATCGAAGAAGGAGGTGGATTGGTGGGCAGCGGTGGAGGCATTTCAATCTCTTCATAGATAGGATCGTTATTGCTAACTTTGATACTCTCATAGTGGTGGTCGTCCCCTTCGGAAACCTCTATGTTCCCACTTTCAGCAAGCAGCTCGTAAAACTTTGTCCTATTGGCAAGCTCTTCTTCCGTCACCGAGCTCCTGTTGCTATGATCGGTATAGCACTCGGAGCCTTGATCCATCAGCTCGTATTGACTACCACCATCTTCTGAGCCGACATCTCCTTCTAGAGATTCGTAGTTTCTAAGTCTCAGGAACGAGTCTTCTACTGAGGTGGGCATATTAGTGTCCTCGAGGGGAGACTCCAGAAGAGACTCAGTTTTGCCTAGAGGGGAGGTGTGCTTGGGAAACTTGAGGTCTCGTTGTCGCCTAGCCACATCTGACTTGCCACAGACGTGGGGGACTAGATTATGCCGTACAGCTTCGACAGGGTCTCGAAGAATTTCTTTGAGGAGTTCCGACGAAGACATTAGTTCATCGGTTAAAAGAGTAGAGGATTGAGATCGATTCTTGGCTTCTTGAAGCTGAGTCTCTTCTTGAGGAGAGGGAGGAAAACTTCCAGTTATATATATCCTGCTGCTGTTGTTACTGGTGTTGATATGCACCGGAGAGCTCTCATCGTTGACCACCACTGAAGATTGGTACAAAGGGACGTTATCGCTGATTACTGTGGAGTAGCAATCATCCCCATTTATCAAAATAGACGTCTTCCTCTGCGGATTTTCTACAATGGTGATATTCTGAGTGGTGTTGAGATCCGGAAGGTACTCAGGAAACTCGTTTTTAATTTGAATCTTGTGAACTGGAGTAGGAGATTTAATCTCGACTACAGTCTTATTGGTAGTGGCAGCTTCGACTTTTACTGCAGCAGGAGGTTCAGAGAAAGTTACAATGTTAACTGAGGGCTGCTTGTTGTTGCTTCTCTTTCTTGGTGGGGCGGATGGTGGTCCTGGTGACTTGTGGTCTTGACTCTCTGAAACATTGCTTGATATCGATATTTTCTGACAGTTATTGCTGGTTATTTCAGAAATTGTTTTAGGTGTTTCTGCAGTTTGTACGTTGGGTTTGCTTGATAGAGGCAGTTGCTTGGCAGCTTCGATAATCGATATTTTCTGAGAGTTGTTGGTGACTATTTCTTCAGTTTGTACGTTGCGATTGCTTATGGATGGCAATTGCTTTTCAGCTACAGTTGGTGATTTTTCAGCATCCTCTTCTTGGGTTTTCTTAGTAGTAGATGGAGGAGGCGGCGGGGGTGTGTTTGGTCTCGGTTTAGCAGGACTCTCTTGTCTTTTCTTAGGGGCTATGCCGTCAAGTTTAGCCAAATCTTTCTCAGAAAATATGATTTTAGTATCGCTACGCTTTCTAGTGCGTAGAGCCATGGTGTCGTAAAAGTCCACGCTCTTATGAGAATCGTTCACACAGTCGCTATTGCTGCGATAGATCTTGGGTTGCTTTTTGCTGCTTTCCTTGCTTACATTCGCAAAATCTATAGCTTTGCAGATATTATTGTTGCTTCCAATATTGTCCAATGCATCTTCAAAAACTTCATCATCTTCATCACTTGCCTTAGAGTAGTTATCATTAGTACTAAGGACTTCTTCCATCTCAGCACTACTAATGAAGAATTTGTCATCATCTTCACTGCTGTCACTTTTGCCTGAAAATAATTTTATACAAAGTTTTCTGAAACGGTATAATAAGTTACTGACCTGCGTCCAAAAACTGAACCTTCTTCCTTGGTGTCAGCGGCAAAGGCACCGGAATGTAGAATTTGGAAGCAGCTTTCCTAGTAGAAGATGGACTGACAGCCTCCTCCACATCAGAATATGGTGACGAGTCGCTGTTGTAGTTCGAACCCCTTTTCTTTAGTATAGATTTGAATCTACTGGCTGTCAAAGTATTATAGAAGTCTGGCTCTTTGTCCGGGGTTGTTGGGGTTGATATCTGAAAATTAATCAGTCATTTTTTCCTAAGAGTACCTTTATATTTTGCATGTCATACCAATCGCACTGGTGACCGCTTCTTAGAAGATTGTTTAGTTTTTGATGAAGGAGTTGTGGCTGAAGAAACTTTGGTGACGCAATTTTTAGGAACTTTAACATCTTCATAATCTAGCTGAGGATTTTTGTTGCGTAGTTTAAGTCGCTGACTATTAGACTTTGAAGCGTCCGCCAGTTTTTCGTTAGACATCAGTTCATAGGGGTTGACATCGCATTCCAAAATAGATTTTCTTCCTAAGGTTGATTTGCCATTATTTCCTTGCTTCTTCTTGCTAGGGGATTTGGTTCGATCTCGAAAAGGAGAAACAGTGGAAGTGGTTTCTGGCACAGACAATCTGGACCTTCGCATCAAATCGTAGGGGTCCGCTGTGGGCAGTATTGAGGCCCTCGAGGACGAAGTCACTCTCACTGTACCAGCACGCATAGGAGTGCTGCTCACCACTTGCTGGCTGGTTGGGTAACATCGTACCTACAAACATTCGGGTCAATGAAGGATTAATTAGTTGGATCTTGACGAGGCCTCTTACGGTGCCAAATTTTGAGTCTCCAGGCGACAAAGGCAGTCTGGTGCCCTTGCATTTCTTGCACACGTGAGGCGATTTCTTGGAGGAGGATCTCTTACTTCCGGTGAGATAGTCGGGACATTGACAGAGCGCAAAGGCCGGCGCTAGCAGCAGTCCTCCGGAAGCACGCACGGTGCCATAGAGCCAGGGTTCCGCGTACCTCATGGAACGGGATAGGGCTCCTGTGTTCGATGAAGAGTGATCGGGGACGTCACCACCGTGCCGGCTGCTGCCTTCACTCTAAAACGAAAATTTGGGTCAAAAAAGTAGTGCAAAAACTTTCAGTATGTGCTCCATAAATCACTACAAACTAAAAAAGTAATTCAATGAATACTGATTGACCACGTCTTTGATACAATAACAACAACATTGAGCGGTGATGTGGTCAGATGCAGGGCAGCAACATAATGTTCACGGGCTCAGTACTACTATCCATGCTACTATCATTAGTATCTGCTAATGGAGCTTTAAACTTATAAGGAATCATCCTGACCAAGTTCTGGATGTGGTGGACACTTGGAGCAAAAAAGAATTTAGCAATTAACCCAAACAGACGATGCCAGATTCTAACAGTCGATAGCAAGGTTGACTTGGAGGGCCTTGAGACATTGAAGATATTCTCTGACGTACCAGCATCCAATCAAAAAACAACCATATTCTGGTTGTTTAGTATCTGTCTCCCAGATATTCTCACCAGAAGTTTATTATCTGTCGTCCAGATACTCTCACCAGAAGACTTTGATGAGCAGGGCGAAGAACTGCAACAGAAAGGACATTTGTGCCGGCCTATTTCAGACTGAACAACATCTAATTGAACTTTCCCATCTGATAGATACAGAGAAGTATGTAGCAAGATCTATCCAAATCTGGTCTGAGGGCCAGGCAGCACCTCAGAGGTGATATCACTTCTGGTATCGCTTTCTAAGTTGTCATTTGACCTTGGGCTTCAGGTCTGAGAAGAAGAGTGTCACACTAATACAGATATCAGACCATCACGAGGGCAGAGGCCATGAGGAAGCTGACTTTCTAGATTTGAATGTGGCAAATTTGCCTTTTGGTGCCTTAGAGTGTTCTTACACTGCCTGCTTAAGAACGAATTTCAAAGCTGGTGCTAAGACAACTTTCAAGAATCGTGTGAGGCCCTACCAAGGTAGGATTTGAGGTAACACACCTCAAAAGACTATCAATCAACCTATGAAATGGATTCAAAATGAAACCATGCATTTCATTCAACCTCATTCAACAGCAATCACAATTTTGACTTAGATGCATGATATGGCAACTCCCAACAATACAAGATCATTCCTAGCTACAACTTGTGACAAGCAAGCAATAGACTTTCGTAAGAAACAACCGCAAGTTCAACAGTTTGGGAGATAGACCCCTTCGGATTATGTTAGTTAACTTTATGGGGGATTGAACTCTCCTTATTCTGATCAAAAACCTAAAAAAGAAATTACCATAATTTTTTCAAAATTGACTAAAGGGTGGGGGAGGTATTCCCTCTTTTTCCTGTTATTAAGAAAACAGAGACTGGAAATACTCTAGAGTTGCTGATCGAAACAACGATATACTAGAAGTGATTGATTTCAGATGAAGCATTGAATTATCTAAATTAATAATACTGAGAATATGAATGGATGATTCTTAAAATGGTGACATTCTTGCTATGTGATAGGTAACTTACCCTTAAACCGTAGGAAGAGTGAACGGCATCCGGAGGTGACGTAGGAAACCGATGCATCGCATGGCTAACCAAAGCAGCCATAGGAGTGTAATCTTTGTGCTAACATCTCACTGAAAATAACAAAACTCCTCTTAATAAACCATGAAACTTGTGGATAAACTATGTAATAAACAATTTTTCTGTTGTTCTGAATAAAATGGTGAACGTAAGATGTACGTACTTTTCACTGTAAGCTCTGGAAATCTCTTTAAATTCTAATTATAATTTGGTTCCTTTTAAAAGCTTTGCAAGAGGTGATTTTCTTATAGATCCTCTGCATTTTCTCATATCACCCAGTAATAGGTATTGTTTTGATTTTGCATGTATATTTTACTAAAGTCCCGGACATGTTTCCAATTAGTGTTCAAAAACAGGTCGAAGTCTTATATACTGCTTTTCAACAAATTATTTGAAAAATGATGAACATCTCTTATTATACAGTGCAAGATTGGAGTTTTGTTTGGGTTTAGACATCGAATTTTGGTATCCCCGTTTATTAACTGGTTTGCGAAAATCTTTATAAAAGTAAATTAAACTGTCTGAACATTATACATACAGAAAATTAATGATTAATTATATTGACGTTATCGGGTGACAAAAAAACATTCTGACAGACGGCAATTCCAGGTAACACCTCACGCTCCGTAAGCCTCAGCGATCACTAGGGCGGTCGCTACAACAGTTTAATAGGAGATTTTGGGCTTAATTTGTTATACATTATGTCCTACAGTTTTTATATATCTAGCCCACCAAAGACATTCACCATTTTATTCAGAAACATTTTAATCAAATGGAAAAACAGGAAAATTTTATGTGGAAAGTGGGAAGTAAGAGCAAATGTCTGTTAGAAACTTGATTTGTTTTAGCCCTACTCGTACGGCCACCATTATTCTACAATATTACTTCCACATAAAATGCCCATCTGAGGTATCTAAGTACCTTTAATTTATCGATTTTGAATCCTGAAATTTTTAGTCTCCAGACTTGACGAACTATGGAAATAGATAAAATGTGTAGGTAGTCACCAATTTGTCGATCAACTCATTTCCATACTAGTTTCGGGGTATACCCCTCATCAGTACAGCTTTTGCTGGTTGACAAATTGCAGACCATGAGTTCGCAGGTTAAAGCCAAAACGGTACGGAAGAGGGATGAGATGTTGTACAGGGCAAGAGCAGGCGACATCCACCAGCGTATTACATCTAATACTGCATGGCAGATGTCTCTCAGTTCGAGAAGCAGCCCATATTGCTCTGTACCTCGCAGGTTATCGGAACCAGAAAGATGTCCAAAGAGTAAGTAGGTGGTCACCAAACCTATTTTAAACTGAAACTCTATGTATCTATGTAACTAAGCATTTGAGCACTTATGTTTATATGAGCTTTCAGTCTTGTTTTCTGGTCTCGAATAACCTGTTAATTTATTGCAAGCTACTCTTGGAACACTTTTTTGTGGGCTACGTAATTCCTTCACCATCTTGTCCACAAGCATATTAATCCTAATGGTATAAAAGGAAGCTATTGCCGCTTCCTTCTAATAATTCCATTTCGTACACAATTATTAGGCTCACAGTATCAAAAATCGATATTTTTAATAATAAAATTTTCATAACATATTCACTATAATTTACCCGCTTTAGCCTCTTTTTTATAAGGTAATATAAAAATAATTAAAGTCTTTCACTCTGCCACTTTGCGTGACATCTCACTTTACTTCCAATTTCCATTACATATAGCCCCATTTGTAATTTTAGTCTCCCTTTATATTACAAGTATCGAGCCTTGATGTGCTTTTCAATTTTGCTGTTATCGAAATACTGACCCACTCTGATTGACCCTCTCCTCTCATAAACATGTACTCTCCTTCAAAGAACAAACCTTTCTATAACACCCTAATCCTCTTGAGCATTTTCATGTGGTACCCTCTGAAAACCAACTCTTTGTACCTGAAGACTTTTGTAACAATTTCCGTTCTTCTACGCCTGCTATCATTCCTTGCAGCCTTAGGTACCCTAGTCCATCTAACTAGTGCTATTGCTGGTAGGTTTTTGTTGAAAACACAACCTGGTGTTAACGTTGAAAGCTCTTTGCAGAACAAACCGACATCGATATCAGCGAAGACATCGGTGACCTAACGGGCTTTGTGGGCTGCATGGCCGTTTGCATCAGCTTCGTCAGGCAGCTCTCCAAGTGGACTAATTTCTTCAACCGCCTCCTCGACTTCAAACACTTCGGCACTCCGCCAAAGTACCAAGCAGCGGTCCAGAGAGGCAACTTTAGCACTTTAGTCTGCATCTTATACACCATCCCCGGTATGTTGTGGTACTGCTACCTAACTTATAGAGATATACCGAACTGCGAAGTGAGGAACAGGCGACTGGGTCTTAAAGAGCCGTGCGGTATGGTGAACCCTACGTGGATGCCTCAAGGCCACATGAATGGCTCCTGGTTTCTGTTGTGGTACCTGCTACAAGGCACTGGGATTTTCATGTATCTCCCCACATCTTTCGCCATTAGTTCTATTCCTTTGGAGGCAGTGCGGGTTATCAGTGCCAGGATTGACCACTTGAGAGAGCAGCTTAGGGATGTCTTTAGAGGAGATGCCTGCTGGATAAAGCTGCGATACTGCGTAAGCTACCATCAGGACATCATTGAGTAAGTTTTATACGACTAATCCGTTGCAATTACCTCAAATCTATATAAAGGGTGAGCAGAGACTTAAGCCATCTTGTGCAGTCAACAATGGGCAGCCTTCTTTTAACCTCTGCCGTGGTGATAGGTTCCCTGGGAAGCCAGGTCATTAAGGTAGTACCGTACTATGCGTAATCGTGTGAAACGGTAGAGCAAATTTGTTTTATAGGCGTCAACTCCGAAGGCTATTAGCTTCATAATGGGGTACGTAGCAGCAATGTTCCTTGTCTGCCACGCCGGTCAACGATTGATTGATGAGGTAATTTCGCAAGCTGCAATCTCCTTTTCCTTATAATATCAATCAAGTGTAATTTACATTTCCCCATGTTAGAGCCTAAGCCTGACTGATGAGGTATACCGTATCAGGTGGTACCAGATGGAACCGAAAATTAGAAGGGATTTGAAGTTTATTATCGCTAGGTGCCAGAGACCTTTGGTCATAGCTGGCCCAGCTTCGATGGGGGCTGCAGGGTACGGGGTCTTTTTTGTAGTAAGTTCTCTAATATTACGATGGAAGCAGCTTTTCCACTCTATTGATTTTAGGTAATAAAAACGTCATACTCCTACCTTACCCTTCTAAACGAAATGATCTAGGTAATAATAAAAAAGAATTCAATGGGATTTTGTTCCGCTTTAAACTTGTTTCAGCTTTTATTATAGAACGTTTGTTTTACATCGAGGCTAATTAATCCAATAAAATTGCCAGTTTCATAACGTAATTACGAGACAATAAAGCGACCTTTTAGTTATATCGAGCTAATTTATCAAATGGCATTATAGCAGATTGGAATTTGTTTCGGCGAGATGCGTGCAGCGTCAGGCTTTGTTCGTGGGAACATAACGATATACACGAAGGGATTTCATACGTAAAAAATGTAAAAAGTCGCCAAACAGTTACTATTTCTCAAGAGGATGCTCTATACGGTGTGTTCAAATTAATAAAAGTCTTTAAATTGGGATGATTGATGTAGGTATTTTATTATTGAACTCAAATAAACAACTTAAATAGGCGGAGCGCCATCTCTTGAGTCATAGTAGTACTATAACAATTGAAAAATGTCAATGTCAATAGTTCACTAAACGACACATCTGTCTTTCTCGTATCAAATACAACAGACAAAGAAAAAAAATGGCGCATCTCATATGACACGTAAGCAGTTTGGCGCGTTGTCATGGAAACCACGGTCAGTTCTTGCCCTGCCCGCGCCGGTTTCATATTTTCTTCCGCATTTTTCGATATTTATTAAATTTTTAGTATTGATTGAGTAGTTTTTGCCCTATTTCGATCGGGATTTTATTGAACTTTAACTAGTGAAATCTTCAGTGGATATTTGGTGTTTTTCTCGTGTTGCATTACGAGTTTTTCTACAGCCGGCTAAAACACAAATTGGAGGCTTCGTCAGGAGATCTTTTCGTCGCCATTTTGTGCAAAAAACGTCGACTCATGGAATCCAAAGTAAGTCAGACCAATTTTCACCCATTCCCAATCGTATTTATAATACAGTGTATAATTATTATTGTGGCGTTCTTGCATTTATTATTAAACATCACAATTGGCGAAAATGGCTAAAATTACGAGTATAATAATAACAGAAAAGATCATTTTCTCTAGTCAGCATAAAAATGTTGTTCTTGTAAGTGTGTGATGTTAATTTTGGTATTATTAGAAAGATCACGATTTTTTTTCACGGTTCTTCAAATTTCCACTATCCATCGAATGAGATATTCTTCTAGTAAGCTGAGAAATTAACATATAATTGACAGATTTACATGGATGGAATAGGACAAATCTGTTAATACCTCAGCCTGCTAGATCAATATCTATTCGAAATGGACCATAGTATATAGTGCAGTCTATCATTCCTAAAGGTGACGTTTGTATTTTATTATTGAACACCCTATAACTCAATTAAACAATTTTAAACACGCCGGGAGTCATCTCTCGAGTCATCGCAGTATTATAACAATCGAAATATGTCAATATCAATACCACATTGTACACTAGTTGAGTTCGGTAATTGCATCCCGAGCGCGCGGGATATCAGTCTATCAGTCTATCTCACTCTAGCTTGTTAAGATTTTGGGAGATGGTTTGTGTCCGGAGCGCTCCGATGGAATTAAAGAACCCGGCTACTAGACGATACGTCTATCCCTCTCGTATTGACAACGTTAGACAAAGAAAAAAAATGGCGCATCTCACATGTCACGCGGGCAGTTTGGCGCGTTGTCATGGAAACCACGGTCAGTTCTTGCCCCGCCTGCGCCGGTTTCATGTGTTCTTCAGGATTTTTCGATATTTATTAAATTACTGATTATTGATTGAGTAGTTTTTGCCCTATTTCGACCGAAATTTTATTGAACTGTATTTAGTGAAGTGTTAAGTGGGTTCGATGTGAAGTTTTTCGGTGCTTTTCTCGTGTTGGATTACGAGTTTTTCTACAATCGGCTAAAACACAAAGTGTTGGCTACGTCAGGCGATTTTTTTGTCGCGATTTTGTTCAAAAAACGTCGACTCGCGGGATTCAAAGTAAGTCAGGCCAATTTTCACCCATTCCCGATGGTACTAATAATATTCTTGCATTAGTATAGTTCTTGTAGTTATTATTACACATCAAAATTGGCAAAAGTCGAAGCGATGTTAAAACCATTTGGGTCATAATAGTTAAAAAAATGTAAGAAAGAAAAAAGAAAGTTAAACACAAAACATTAAATATATACCTAGAAACAGTAAATAAAAGCAAATACACACGAAACAGTAAAGTTAACAAATAAAACACAACTTTGTACATTAATTATAATAACATTTTTTGGTCCTTCAACCCTCTTTAAAATAGAAACCTTCCAGTTTTCTTTGCTCTTTCTAGCCTGTTTTCTGCCTATTTTTCAACTACTTATCAGAAGTCTGTGAAACGGTGACATAGTTTTCTGTCAATTTCAAATTCTAAAAGAGGAAACATTTTACTAAAATTGAACTCGATAGGTGAAAAAGTAGAAAAAGCTTTTCAATTGGAAACAAATAAAAAATTTACAAAAATGAAAAAATAAACTGGCTACCCAAAAACCTTTGGAGTAAATTTTTTTGATTCTTTGAGCTTGCTTTTTTCACTATGTCTTTATAGTGATTATTCCGAGGATTATTCTGAAGATTTATCGATGATTTTCTAATAATAACTTGCCAGTCTTTTGGCTCTCAAAGTTTGTTTTTTGCATTGTTAATTTGTTAACTTTTGTAGCATTTTTTTGCTTTTTTGACAGGTTTGTTGTTTGCTTTTTTCTAGTCTGCCTCTACCTTATTAAGGAGGACGTTTAGAAATTACTGTTTTTTTTTGTAACTGTGGACGACCAAAACCGTTTGAAAAAAGAACCAGACATCGAGCAAATATCTTGAAGAAAAAAATCATAAATAAACAAAAAATATTGTAAAAGAAAAGAAAAAAAGGATCGGAACAGCAAGTATAAAAATAAAGCAACCATCGGTAGCATTGCCTCAAATTTGCCCAAAATTAAAGCTTTTCTTCCCTACAGGTTTTTTCTAGTACTTAATTTAAATACAGTTTTTTGGTGCTTCAAGCCTATTTAAAATAGAAACTTCCTTATAGTCCATTATTCCCCAATTTTCTTTGGTCCTTCGTGCCTGTTTTTGTTCCCACTTGACAAACAAACAGAAATCTGTAAAACTTCGCACCACTAGTTTTTTGTCCATTTCAAATTCTAAAAAAGGAAAAATTGAATTAAAATTGAACTCGATAGTTAAAAAATAGAAAAATCAAATATCTAAAATTGCCAAAAAAAATATCCTGGCCATCCAAAAACCCTTCGAAATATTTACTTGTTGCTGTTCCTGAGTCCTTATAGTGCTTATTACTGACTTTTTGGAAAGAACAAAAAAATTATCTTGATGAAAACGGTCATTTTTAACACTTAATTAAGCTAAAAATATGGTATAAATAAAGAAAAAAACTTGTTTAAGGATCGAAACAGCAAATAAAAAAAAATTAAGTACCTAACTATCGTTATGTGTTGCAAACTTGCAACCAAAATTGAATCTTTTCCACAACTCTTTACAATAATTTTAATTATATTTCTTGGTCCTTCAAACCTATTTCAAATATAAACATTCTTATACTGCCTTTTATACTATTACTCCCTCGGTTATTCTCCAGTTTTCTTTGGTCTTTCGAGCCTTTTTCCTCCTATCTTTTAATTATCAGAAAACTGCAAAACTGCAAAATACTTGTCTGTTAGTTTCAACTAAAAGAGTAGAAATTGAACAAAAATTAAACACGATAGGTGATAAAGTAGAACAAGCTATTCAAATACTTAAATTTATAAACAAAAAAAAGAGGTTACTAAAAATGAAAAATACACTGCTCACCCAAAAATCCTTTAGAGTATTCTTTTGGTGTTTTGAGCCTGCTTTTCTTCCTCAGTACGTATAGTGATTAATCGATGATTACCTTTTTTTCTCTTATAGTTTGTTCTTTGCTTTGCTAATTCGTTAACTTTTGAAAATGTTGTTTTGATTTTTTTTTAGACCCTCCTCTGCTCTATTAAGGAGTACATTTAGAAACAACTGTATTTTTTTATTTTATAGACGTCCAAATTCTTTCATAAAATAAATAAAAAGAGAAAAAAAAATTGAAAAAAAAGTAATAAATTAGCAGAAAAGTGTAGTGTTGACCTTTCAAAATTAAGATGAAAACTTGCAATTTGTTTTACTCTACCTCTATATGAATTGGGGATTTAAAAAAAATTTCAACTCTTTTAAAACTTAAAACTTTTAGACTCAAATGTCTCGTTAAGTATTAGAGAGGCCCATAGAACAAGCTATATAGAAAAGTCGAAAAAAAACTTGAAACAAACCCTCCTCTAGAACAGAAAAAGTACTAAAAAAGTCATAAAAAAGCCAAAAATGTTGTAAAAATACAGAAAAAAAGGATCGGAATAGCAAATATAAAAATAAAGCTATACCATCGTTATAGAATTGCCTTCGGAATTGCCTCAAATTTGTCCGAATTTAAAGCTTTTCTCGAGTCTTTTCTACAAGTTTGCGTCATTAATTTTATAAATTTTTTTGGTGCTTTAAGCCTATTTAAAATTGAAACTTCCTTATAGTCCATAATTCCCCAGTTTTCTTTGGTCGTTCGGACCTGTTTTTGTTCCCACTTTACAAACAAACAGAAATCTGTAAAACTGTGAAATAGTTTTCTGTTCATTTCAAATTCTAAAAAAAGAAAAAATTTTATTAAAATAATTGAATTCGATAAATAAAAAATAGAAAAATAAAATATCTAATTGCCAAAAAAATACCCTGGCTATCCAAAAACCCTTCGGAATAATTTTTTTTGGTGCTTCGAGCTTGCTTCTCTTCCTCAGTCCTTATAGTGCTTATTAGTGACTTTTTTTGAGAGAGCAAAAAACTATCTTGAAGAAAAAGGCCACAATTGAGCTAAAAATATGGTAAAAATAAAGAAAAAAAAACTTGTTTAAGGATCGGAACAGCTAATAAAGAAGTAACCATCGTTATAAATATCGCAAATTTGTCTAAAATTGAATCTTTTCCTCAACTTTTTACAATAATTTTAATTACATTATTTTTTCCCTTTAAGCTTACTTCAAATAACGACTTTCTTGTACTCTATTATTCCCTCGATTATAACCCAGTTTTTTTGGTCTTTCGAGCCTTTTTCCTCCTATTTTTCAATTACCAGAAAACTGCAAAACTGTAAAATACTTGTCTGATAATTTCAAATTCTAAAAAAGGAGAAATTGAATTAAAATTGAACTCGATAGGTGGTAAAATAGAATACTCCTAGAATATTTAAATTTAGAAAAAAAAGTTGACTAAAAATGAAAAAAATACACTGCTCACCCACAAAGCCGTTGGAGCATTCTTTTGGTGTTTTGAACTTGCTTTTCTTCCTCAGTACTTATAGTGATTAATCGATGATTTCTTTAGTGACTTGCCGGTCTAAAACTTTTTTCTCTTATAGTTTGTTCTTTGCTTTGTTAATTCGTTAACTTTTGAAAATTTTGTTTTGCTTTTTTTTAAGTCTTTGCTCTGCCCTATTAAGGTATACGTTTAGAAAAAACTGTTTTTTTTAAATTTTATAGACGACCAAACTATTTCCAAAAATAACTGGAAAGAGAAAAAAATTATTTTTGAAGAAAAAGTCATAAATTAGCAGAAAATTGTTTGATGATGTAAAAATAGAGAAAAAGGAAGGTTTGGGGATGAGAATTTTAAAACCAGAAGTTGAATATGCTCCACCAATCAATACTACTTTTTTAATTTCCAGTTTTCAACAAATTTTAAATCTTTTGAAATTTTTAAATTAAAAAAAAAATAAAAATAGTGTTGACTTTTCAAAATTAAGATGAAAACATGCAATTTGTTTTACTCTACCTCTATATGAATTAGAGATTAAAAAAAAAAATTAAACTTTTAGACTCAAATGTCTCGTTAAGTATTAGAGAGGCCCATAGAACAAGCTACATAGAAAAGTCGAAAAGTCGAAAAAAAAACTGGAAACAAACCCTCCTGTAGAACAGAAAAAGTATTAAAAAAGTCATAAAAAAGCAAAAAATATTGTAAAAATACAGAAAAAAAGGATCGGAATAGCAAATATAAAAATAAATCTATTCCATCGTTATAGAATTGCCTCAAATTTTTCCAAAATTAAAGCTTTTCTCGAGTCTTTTCTACACGTTTGTTCCATTAATTTTAATAAAATTGTTTGGTGCTCAAGCATTTTTAAAATAGCAACTTCCTTAGAGTCCATTATTCCCCAGTTTTCTTTGATCCTTCGGGCCTTTTTTTGTTCCCACTTTACAAAGAAACAAAAATCTGTAAAACTCTGAAATAGTTTTATGTCCATTTCAAATTATAAAAAAAGGAAAAATTGAAATAAAAATGAACTTAAAATAGCTAAAAAATAGTAAAATCACATATCTAAAATTACCAAAAAAATACCCTGGATATCCAAAAACCCTTCGGAATAATTTTTTTTGGTGCTTCAAGCTTGCTGTTCTTCCCCAGTCCTTATAGTGCTTTTTACTGACTTTTTTGAAAGAGCAAAATAATTATCTTGGTGAAAAAGGTCACAACTGAGCTAAAAATTTGGTAAAAATAGAGAAAAAAAACTTGTTTAAGAATCGGAACAGCAAATAAAAAAACAGTAACCATCGTTATAAATATCGCAAATTTGTCTAAAATTGAATCATTTCCTCAACTTTTTACAATAATTTTAATTACATTTTAATTTACATAACGGCTTTCTTATACTCTATTATTCCCTCGATTATAACCCAGTTTTTTTGGTATTTCGAGCCTTTTTCCTCCTATTTTTCAATTATCAGAAAACTGTAAAATACTTGTCTGATAATTTCAAATTCAAAAAAAGGAGAAATTGAATTAAAATTGAACTCGATAGGTGGTAAAATAGAGTAAACTCTTGAAAAAGTTGACTAAAGATGAAAAAAATACACTGCTCACCCAAAAAGCCTTTGGAGCATTCTTTTGGTGTTTTGAACTTGCTTTTCTTCCTCAGTACTTATAGTGATTAAGCGATGATTTCTTTAGTGACTTGCCGGTCTAAAACCTTTTTCTCTTATAGTTTGTCCTTTGCTTTGTTAATTCGTTAACTTTTGAAATTTTTTTTTTTGCATTTTTTTCAGTCTTTCCTCTACCCTATTAAGGAGTACATTTAGAAACAACTGTTTTTTTTTTAATTTTATAGACGACCAAACTATTTCTAAAAATAGGTAACTGAAATGAGAAAAAAAAATGTTTTGAATAAAAAGTCATAAATTAGCAGGAAACTGTTTAATGATGTAACAATAGAGAAAAATGACTGTTCAGGGATGACAAATTTGAAACAAGAAGTTGAATATGGTTCTACCAATCATTACTACTGTTTTTTTAATCTCCAGTTTTCAACGAATTTTAAAATTTTGAAGTTTTTAAATTAAAAAAAAAATAAAAGTAGTGTTGACCTTTCAAAATTAAGATGAAAACATGCAATTAGTATTACTCTACCTCTTTGTGAATTAGAGATCTAAAAAAACAAATAAAACTTTTAAAGTCATATGGTTCGTTAAGTGTTAGAGAGGGCCATAGAACAAGCCACATAGTTTGAGAGTGAGAATTGTTTGAGGATCGGAATAGCGAATAAAAAAAAGTAACCATCGTTATAAATGTCGCAAATTTGTCAAAAATTGATTCTTTTCCTCAACTTTTTACAATAATTTTAATTACGTTTGTTGGTCCTTCAAACCTATTTCAAATAGAAACTTTTTTATAATTCATTATTCGCTCGATTATTACCCAGTTTTCTTTGGTCTTAGAGCCTGTCTTCTGCCTATTTTTCAACTATCAGAAAACTGCTAAACTGTAAAATACTAGCCTGCTAATTTCAAATTCTAAAAAGGGAGAAATTTAATTAAAATTGTATTTGATAGGTGATAAAGTAAAATAAACTCTTCAAATATTGAAACAAAGGGGAACAAAAAAAAGTTTACTAAAGATGAAAAAATACACTGCCCACCCAAAAAGCCTTTGAAGCATTTTTATGGTGTTTTGAACTTCCTTTTCTTCCTCAGCACTTATAGTGATTAATCGATGATTTTCTTAGTGACTTGCCGGCCTCAAACCGGTTTCTCTTAAAGTTTGTTCTTTGCTTTGTTAATTTGTTAACTTTTGAAAATTTTGTTTTGCATTTTTTTCAGCTTTTTAAAGTATTATTCTATTATATTGCTGTTTTATTCTTCTAATTCTTGGCACTACCACTTTTATATATACTTTCCCAATTTTTTCTTGTTGCGGCCTTTTCTGCATTTTATTAGTTTGCCAGTTTCTCTCCATACGTCTGCTTCTTTTTGCATTTTTTTTACAAATCTACTCAATGATTTTCCTTAGCTCGTGTTACTAGAACCTAATATATGATAGCACTTTCTGAACTTTTTCCATGATTTCTCACATTATCTAGAATATACTTTGTTACTATTGATTTTTTCTAAATATATTTGCTTAAACGCAAATTATCTCCATTACAGCCTACCGTTCTAATTAGTTTCTTTAAAAAAAACAAATTAAAGAGTTTTTATGGCATAGAATATAAAAAAAACTGAAAATGGGTGAAATCTACGAACAAATACTCTGTACCTACAACCTTTATTTGGCATTTCTTGGGAATACCTAAAATTACAAAACAGAGTAAGTGATATTAAAGAGTTGAAAAAGGAAAAAAAATAAGAAATTATCATGAAAAACAAATAAAAAAAAATGTATTCTAATGTATCTCATAAAGTCAAATCAAAGTTACACTAATTTGAATAGTTTTTAGGATTCCTATAAAGATGTAACTCGGTCTGGGGAATTTTCTAATGTAGAGTTATGCTGCTGGTACCTACTTTGATAATCCTAATTCTAATAAAAACTTTATTGAAAAGAGATGGACAACTGGGACATTTATTTCTCTGCAGCTGCCCCAGTTAACATCCACTAATTAGCGTTGCACCAATATTCTTATCCTACACATTTAACAGTTTATGCAGAAAAACTAATGGAATGTCGTTTTAATGCGAGACTGCAATCAGATCCCCACAGCTCAACGTGCCATCTTTAAAATCTAAAGCCAGAACCTCGCCACTGGCTCAAAATGCCAATTTGCATAATTTCCATAAATACCCAGCAAATTGGAAGATAAGAACACTTTGCCTTTAAAGACATTATCCTTATTACCACCTTTATACAGATATTCTTATTGGCTAATAGGAAAAATTACATTACTTTGTACACGTTGCATATCCTCTATTTTCTTAGACCCAGGTAGGATTAAATTTGCTACTTTAATATAAAACTAAATAATTTAAATAATATTTTGTCCCTTATGAATGATAATTTTATTTAAGCAGATGTAAAAGTCAGTCAAACCAATATAAGAATGGTAGATAAGTTTGTAATTTAAAGGTGTCACATAAATCTCACAGTTTAAATAATTATACACCATCACAGTTTTTTGCATTGAGACACTGCCTCCTTTCTTATTGTGTTTTGGTCCTTCGAGCCGGTAATTTCCGGTCAGAATATCCTTGTTTGGGAGTGACATTTTAAAGTCTAATGAGCAAGCAAATGCACAGAACCTCTTTATGTTGAAAGTCTTTTCAGAATATTAATACTTTTCTTTTGATAATTAGGCACGTTAGTCAAAACTTTTGTAAACATGCCGCTAGTTACAAAATTTAACAATAAAGGACCTGGGAACAGTGCGCGCTATTGTCGGCGTTGCCATTGACCTTTGAAAATATTAAAAGTGAAACACACGCGAAATTTGCCTAATTACTTTCATTCGGTCCATTGAGGACGTTTTCCCAGAGGCCACAAGTTAATTACGTATAAAATTTGTTTTGATGCTGCACATCAGCGTTTCACTTTCGCTCATCAGGTGAATCCGTCCTCTCGACAGGACTGTACTCATCTCTCCAAGTTTCTTAAAACTAGAAATATCTTATTATTTTCTTAAACATCTTTTTAAATTTCAGTTAAAAATCTTTTTGTTTTTCTAAAAAAAAAAAAATGGCTAAACTTGTCTAATACCGTCCTGATATTTATCAGGTGCAAATGCATATTATGTATATACCCGCAACTTTGCGTTCGTCATCAGGAGGAGTCAAACTCGAAACTTGGCCTAAGGGTATAATCTCTCTTCAAGATCGACCTACTTGCCCACTAAAGACCGTGATGGATGGAAATTTGCTTCAAACTCTTCCTCCTAACGAGCCAGGCGATATATTATGCACACTTAATGGTAGCTATAAGTTATTATTTATATGCGTGTCTAGTATCTTCAGCTTGTCAACTCTGCGGTGTCAAGTAATAATATTACTTAACGCGTCAAAGGTGGAAGTGAAAACTGTTTAATTGTATTCTTTTGAGCATGCATGGGTTTAAAATTACAAGACAGTTATAAATATCTAGATAAGTACCAGAGGCACAGCAAATGGTGATCACCATTGAGCTAACTCTCCTGTTTTACAGTTTTCGCCCCCCTTTTTAGCAGATGGAACCTTTAAACCGATAACTACTTCCGCCGAAAGTGACGTCATGACGTCTTACGTCAAATTATTGCAAAACGGTTGTCACTCATTATTTTTATTATTTCTTATTTCTAATCCAATCGAATGTCGGACTTATATCCATCTCCTACCCAGTGCGGAAGAGCTCCTAGCCCTTAACTCACCTAGCTCCAAGGTTTTCCGAAACTTAACTTCCAACCTAACAAAAACCCGAAATAATTGACATTCAATTTCCGGCCCGGCTTTAAGTTGCTATGACGCTTGTATGACGTGTGCTGACGACAAAATTACGTCAGGGAAACTTTTGAAGTGACGGACTTCCGGCCAAAAATGGAGTCATTTTGAGGAAAATATCGGCATTTTTTGGCTCTGTCTATATCTGCTAGGTCATTGATGATCACGTTAGTTTAACTTTCTGGGTAACTAGTAGTTCTTCGCCACTGTGATTCTCTCGTACTACTTGTTCTTCGCCCCTTATATACCATATCGCACGAGGATAAACGTAAGAGCACGAGGCCGAAAGCGGATTGCGATATGGATAATCTACCCGAGTTTTATAGTCTATTTATTTTACGATTTGTTAGTAGAAATTATAACAAAATTTAATAGGTAACTATTATTATTTTTTCTACGACTGCCTCGAAAACAAACAAATGCGCACTACTAACTACCGTTGAAAATCGCATATTACAAACAGCATGCAGAAAGTGCACATTGCACACGTTCTCATACAGAAGCCTGTGCAAAGTTCTCTTTGCACACGCCTTCATATATGTTATAATACGAATGATGACTTTGTCAACTAGTGTCGAAAATCGCTTTTCGACACTAATTGCATTTGCACAATATACGGGGTGTTCATTATAAAATTTCATCTATTTGGCTGTGAAATGTCAAAAGAAAAGGATGGAGAAACAAAAGTCCATTTATTTTGATTATATCATCCTTTTCTGTCAAAATTTCATAGCCTGCTAGATGAAGTTTTTATAATGAACACCCCGTAATATTTTAACCCGTATCCATGTTTAATTTTCTTGGACATTGACATTTGAAACAAAAGAGATAGTTTGTGTGGCACAGATAGAATTGGCCATATGATTGGTCTATTTCATATATCATATACTGTGACTGTTAAAAAAACCGAAAATAATCATGTAGGAGTAGAAAATAGTATATTGTGCAACAAGTGTAAATATGATTTTCATATCGCATACAGTTATAGCATTCAACTCATTTTTTTCTACGTCTAATTGGAATTATACCAAAGTTTAATTACAAATCATTTATTATTTTTAGAAAATATCCATATTCACTTTAGTTGAATAGTGCATTCGTGTCGTACCCATAAAATTGCCCATGTTTAGTCTATTTTATAATATCACATTACTCATTCACTTATTTTTTATATCTCGTTAACTTTGAAATCTTAATTTTTGTTATACCTCTTTCTTTTCAGTACATGTTGAGAAGATACCATAAAAAAGTCAAAGTCAGATTTCCAACGCCTAATTGATGTTAATAATAAGTGAACGGAATATAGATTCCGTGAGAATTCATAGATAAACTTTAGAAAAAGCCCATGAAAAATTTATATTTTAGAAGAAATTAGTATTTCTAATTAGAATATTAGATTATATACATGACATAAATTACCTTCAGAATACTGGATCGTTAAAAGATGGAATCGACTTCAATAACTTGCCGCTCAGGAAATATTGAAAGTTCCTATATGATACATTCTAGGTATCGCTATAAATTTTGGATATACTTTATACAGAGCGATATTTTATAAAATTATATGCCTTTGAAATAGAATAGATTATATAGTGGAGAGAATTTGTCTTCAGGATACAAATTGTCAAAAAATTGACTTCAAGAACTTGCCGCCTAGGAAATATTTAAAATCCCTAGATGGTCTATCACGATTCTAGAGTATTCTAGATATCGTGAGAAATCAGAGATTTACTTTAGAAAGTCCGAGAGTTTATGCCTTCTAATCAGAATAGTAAATTGTATAGAGAGAGAATTAACCTTCAGAATATGCGATCGTTAAAACATGGATTTGGCTTCAATAACTTGCCGCTTAGAAAATATTTAAGGTCTCTGGATGGTTTATCACGATTCCAGAATATTCTAGATTTCGTGAGAAATCATGGATTCACTTTAGAAAGAGTTATATTTGAGAAAAGTTTATTCCTTCTAATCAGAATAGTAAATTATGAAGAGGAGAAAATTAACCTTCAGAATATGCGATCGTTAAAAGATGGATTTGACTTCAATAACTTGCCGCTTAACATATATTTAAAGTCCCTAGATCGTATATTCTAGAATATCCTAGAAATTGTGAGAAATCACCGATAAACCTTAGAGAGAGCCGTATTTTAGAAGAAATTGTAGTTTCTAATAAGAATAGTAGATTATATAGTTGAGAGAAATTACCTTCATAATACTGAATCGTTAAAAAATGGATTTGATATCAATAACCTGCCGCTTGGGAAATATTTAAAGTCGCTAGATCGTATATTGTAGAATATCCTACAAATCCTGAGAAATCACAGATAAGTGATATTAGGATAGTAGATTATATAGTTGAGAGAAGTTGCTTTCATAATACTGAATCGTTAAACAATGGATTTGACTTGCCGCTTAAGGAGTATTTAAAATCCCTAGATGGTTTCACACGATTCTAGAATATTATAGATGTGAGAAATCATTGATTTACTTTAGAAGGAGCTATATTTGAGAAGGATTTATGCCTTCTAATCAACATAGTAAATTATATAGGTGGGAGAATTTACCTTCAGAATATGCGATCTTTAAAAAATGGATTTTACTTCAATAACTTGCCGCTTACGAAATATTTCCCTCTTAAGTCCCTCAGTAGGTGGTATATATTCTAGAATATCCTAGAAATCACGGATAAATCTTAGAGGAAGCTATATTTTACAAGAAATTGTAGCAGCTTATATAGTTGAGAGAAATTACCTTCACAATACAGAAGCGTTAAAAAACGGATTTGACTTCAATAACTTGCCTTTTAAGAAATATTTAAAATCCCTTAATAGTTTCTCACGATTTCAGAATATTCTAGATATCGTGGGTAATCACGGATTTACTTTAGAAAGAGCTACATTTGAGAAGAGTTTATGTCTTCTAATCAGAATAGTAACTTATATATATGAGAGAATTAACCTTCGGAATATGCGATCGTTAAAAGATGGATTTGACTTCAATAACTTGCCGCTTAGGAAATATTTAAAGTCCCTAAATGGTATATCCTAAAATATCCTAGAAATCATGAGAAATCACGGATAAATCTTAGAGAGAGCTATATTTTGTAAGAAATTATAGCTACTGAATCGTTAAAAAATGGATTTGACTTCAATAGCTTGCCGCTTAGGAAATATTTAAAATTCCTAGATGGTTTCTCACGATTCTGTAATATTCTAGATATCGTGAGAAATCATGGATTTACTTTAGAAAGAGCTATATTTGAGAAGAGTTTATGCCTTCTATTCAGGATAGTGAATGAAGTATATAGATGAGAGAATTTACCCTCAGAATATGCGATCGATAAAAAATGGATTTTACTTCAATAACTTGCCGCTTAGGAAATATTTCCCTCTTAAGTCCCTCAGTAGATGGTATATATTCTAGAATATCCTAGAAATCACGGATAAATCTTAGAGGAAGCTATATTTTACAAGAAATTGTAGCAGCTTATATAGTTGAGAGAAATTACCTTCACAATACTGAAGCGTTAAAAAATGGATTTGACTTCAATAACTTGCCGTTTAAGAAATATTTAAAATCAATAAATAGTTTCTCACGATTTCAGAATATTCTAGATATCGTGAGTAATCACGGATTTACTTTAGAAAGAGCTACATTTGAGAAGAGTTTATGTCTTCTAATCAGAATAGTAACTTATATATATGAGAGAATTAACCTTCGGAATATGCGATCGTTAAAAGATGGATTTGACTTCAATAACTTGCCGCTTAGGAAATATTTAAAGTCCCTAAATGGTATATCCTAAAATATCCTAGAAATCATGAGAAATCACGGATAAATCTTAGAGAGAGCTATATTTTGTAAGAAATTATAGCTACTGAATCGTTAAAAAATGGATTTGACTTCAATAGCTTGCCGCTTAGGAAATATTTAAAATTCCTAGATGGTTTCTCATGATTCCAGAATATTCTTGATATCGTGATAAATCATGGATTGACTTTAGAAAGAGCCATATTTGAGATGAGTTTATGCCTTTTAATTATGGTAGTAAATTATATAAGTAGATGAAAGAATTTACCTTCAAAATATGCCATCGTTAAAAAATGGATTTGTGTTCAATAACTTGCCGCTTAGGAAATATTTAAAATCCCTAGATGGTTTCTCACGATTCTAGAATATTCTAGATATCGTGAGAAATCATGGATTTACTTTAGAAAGAGCTATATTTGAGAAGAGTTGATGCCTTCTAATCAGGATAGTAAATTATGTAGATGAGAGAATTTACCTTCAGAATATGCGATCGTTAAAAATTGGATTAGACTTCAATAACTTGCCGCTTAGGAAATATTTAAAATCCCTAAATGGTTTCTCACGATTCTGGAATATTCTAGATAACATGAGAAATCATGGATTCTTTAGAAAGAGGTATATTTAAGAAGAGTTTATGCCTTCTAATCAGAATAGTAAATTATATATTTGACTTCCATAACTTGCCGCTTAGGAAATATTTAATGTCCCTAGATGGTATATTCTAGAATAAACTAGAAATCGTGAGAAATCAAGTATAAATCTTAGAGAGAGCTATATTCTAGAATACATTATGGCTTCTAATTAGAATAGTAGATTATATAGATTAATTGGAATAGTGGATTGTATAGATGAGAGAAATTACCTTCAGAATACTGGATCTTTAAAAAATGGATTTGACTTCAATAACTTGCCGCTTAGGAGATATTTAAAGTTTTTAGATGGTACATTCTAGAATATTCTAGATATCGTGAGAGAACCTGAATAAACTTTTAAAAACCTATATTTTACGGGAATTTATGCATAAGTACTTAAATTGGTAGATTATAGATTTGAGAGAAATTACATTCACGATACATAGGACTTCAGTAATTTGCTCTTAAGAATTATTTAAATATCTAGATGGTGCATTATAAAATATTCTAGTAAGTATCGTGAGAAATCATAGATATACTTTAGAAATTGTTTTAGAAGAATTTTTTAGTAGAATTTTTGCATAAGTTCTTAGAATAGTAGATTATAGAGTCGAGAGGAATCATCTTCAGGATACTGGATTGTGAAAAAATGGATTCAACTTTTATACCTTGCCGCTTAAGAAATATTTAAATCTAAATGTTGCATTCTAGTATATTCTCGATATTGTGAGAAACATGGATATACTTTAGAAAAAGCTATATTTTAAAAGAATTTATGCCTTCCATAAACCCTCCTTTTCTATTTTCTTTCGTCATTTCAATATTTAACCTACCAAAACGTAAGAGTCAGTTAGATTAAAATCCACTAATTTGCTCTTTATGTGAAACATAATGTGCCCCATTTCTATATTGAGCCATCAATATTCTCAATAATATATTTCTATTATAATGTTTAAGAATTCTTATTGGAACAGTAGAGGCTGCAGTGGAGATAATTCACATAGAGGAAACGGCTCATTAAAAAATTATTAAAGTTCAATAATACTTAATAAGTTGTTCTCTATTCAATATCTAAATGTTGATGTTAATGTTATTAAATTAAATATTTGCTACATAAAATTCTAGAACCTTCTAGATGTGGGTACAAATTCGCTTCGTTCGAAGAAATCCGTTGGGTCATTTCGAGTAATGCTCTCTCAAACTTGTGACAAAAATCGAGTGTTGTAAAACAATTATTTAGATTATTTTAGATCTTAACTGACCTAATCTTAATTCAAATAGTCCAAAATTCTTGTTTTGATTCCAAAAAATTAATAAACATGTAATTTCGAAAATATGACGTAATTGTCGAGAGCTAATCAAGATTCCAAGATAGCGGTAAGCAAATAGCTTAATGCATCTTTAGAAATACCTACGTCTACAAATCACCTTCGTAGATCTCACTCTCAAATGATTATTAGTCAATAATCGTTGTTGTCTGGTGGGTACATACCATGGGTGCAGAAACCAAACAAATACCGATATTTTCCTAACATGGGTTCTGATTTTTGAACCGAAGCCCGCCATCTTCTTGGGATCGATGACGTAAAGTCATCGTCTGAGCACATCAGATGGGGAATCGCGATTTCGACTTTTAGCCGATTGCTCCTCCATGGTTAACGAAAAAAAAACATCGGACGCGCTTCAATATGTCTATTATTTCTCGAGTTATAGAGGTTTACACTTGGAAATCGCTAAAAAAAAGATTCCAGAGAGAAATTCTAACCAACATTTTTCGAAAAACTTTTTTTAGTCCTAATCTGAAATTGATTTTTTCCAAAAATGCAAATATGTATTTCGAAACCTTTTAAATCAATTTTAAACAGTTCTGGTCCTAACTCTAACCTGAATCTCTCGAAATGCCAATTTTATTCCTATTATCCCTATCTTAACCAATTTTGCCCCTAACTCCAACCCAAAAATTCTAGAAAAAGTTCAAGTTTGCATTTCTATACTGTAACGAAGTTGCTAAATTTCTGGCGAAATGGGAACGCGGTCCTAAAGTTATAAAAGTCAAGTTCAATTAATGCTAGCTTTTAAAATTGTTGTATATCGTTTAAATTCTGGTGAACTACTGGCAATCTTTAGCTAGAACCAGTCCTTGAATACATTGTTTTCATTGTTTTTTCCATATAAAAGAGCTGAGGAACAAAATTTGGGGGATTCGATCGCCAGCCGTTGAACAGTAAATATCGCCAATCCTAGAAGTAGAACCATATATTTTATCCGACCGAAGCCACACTTCACACACTCAGATACGCGGGTCATAGCGATCGATGGACCCCCCTAATCTCTCGTTTAGCCTGTTTCGTAGTCATCGATTTTTTCAGGATTTATAACAAAGTTTATTACACTTTTCAACTATAAGTGTTAGTTTCTTATCATAAACAATTTCACTTTGTATCTTTAAAAAGTATGCAAAATCAAGATTATCATCAGCAAAGGTTCCACAAATGAAACCCTGTGGTAATAAGTCATTAACTCTACCAGTTCCTTTACCAAAACACTTTTCACTTTCTTACGCTTCATTATACCGGTCGACCTACAAACGAACAGATTGAAGATGATAAAGGAACTTTACTCTTCACTTTCTGTGAGAAGACAATACGGCTTTGCAGCGATGGGCAAACGCCTTTACGTCGTGGCATCCCATTGTCTTCGGCTATCTATCGTTTATTATCAGCGGATCTGGTAGTACCTAGCTGATATTACAATGTGGAATTTAATGAATAGCTATTTAGAAACAATGGTACTACGTATGGGAACTTGATATGGCTCGTTTGTCAATATTTGAGTTAGTTTTCGACGTTTCGATTATTTAGTGTGGGACAATAAAACAAACATTTCTAAAGCTATTAAATCAATCTTAAGTACGAATTTCTCCTTGGTGTTGCGAAACGGCACCGGCCTCTTCCTAATTTGTCTTGAGCAATCTATGGTTGTTCTATGACATTGGCAATGAATCGAGAAATAATGGCTTTCACGAGGAATCTTTAGCGACCCGATAGAAAGCTTAAAGCAAGAAGTGGAGAATTGCGGCTTATCTCGATACTGATGCCAAACCCCACAAGCAAATTCACTGAAAGTGACTAAAGCAGCTATGTAAATCAATTTTTTTAATGTCCATTGAAAGCGAGCGCTAACTTATTTAATAAGCCTATTATATGCAGTTCAGCGGATAGAACGTTATACATAATAAGGAAAAGTTGATTCAGTAGTAGAGGAAATTGATTTATTGCCTATGTATCTTAAGAGAGCGACCACTCAAACAAAAGCCCTTATTTTAAATGAGTGTCTGATGCTTGTTTTCCTTTGTAGTGGCAATTCTTGGTATGCTGCAATCAGCTCTAATTTCTATGCTAATTTAATAGAGCCCTAGTCCGCTATTATGGCCGGGATTGCTACAGGGAAATGCTAGGGTTTGTAATAGGACTCTAGACTCATGGATAGAGAGCATGGCTGAGTTTTTTTTAAGTGCTTTCCTAAAATAAGCAATATAATCGCAGTAGTTTGAGTGAAGGTGGTAGACAATAATGATGTCTTATTCATCTCTTGTTCTCTAGAATAGTATCTTCTCTTTCTCCTAAATACACGCCTTTTGTCTTCTTTCATTTTATTAAAGGTATACATTTTTCGTTTTCGGGCTATCTTCCAACGAAACTTTTTTAACCTTCTCTCTTTTTGTAACTGATTTCAGATTATCGTTAATAAGTTTTATCTTCTGACTTTTTTTTAATCTTCTGTTATTCACAAGAACACATTTTTCTCTTATTTTTATTTAAAAATTCAAACTTTCTTCTTAAGATTTTCTCTCAACGAAACCTGATACTTTTAGTATTGGTTAATGCTTCTTGTCGTAACTGGTTTCAGATTATTGTTAATAATTTTTTTTTTTGAATCTTTTAGAAAAACTCTTTTTTTTATCTTCTGTTCCTCACACAAGTCCACATTTTTTCTAACTTCTCATTTAAACATTCAGTTTTTCCTTTTAGGGTTTCCTTCCATCGACCATCCCTTGCTTCTTTCTGCAACTGGTTTCAAATGAAAGTTAATAACTTTGAACTCCTAGGTTTAAAGTGCATTCCCCCTTTTTTTTAGAAATGTCTGTCCCTCACAACTACACATTTTCTTCTAATCTTTTATTTAAATATTCAGTTTTTTCTTGTAGAATATACCGAGGGGTAAACCACTGCTTCGAATTTTGTACACCACAATGCCAATTGGCATTATAATGCCAAAATAATGCCACTAATGCCAAACTAATGCCATTAATGCAAACTAATGTTACTAATGCCAGGTTAATACAGCCTACTATGGTTTTTTTCTTAATATGTCGTTCCAACAAAATTGTTTCTTGTTCCAACTCTGCAGTTTGAATCAAGTAAGGAATGTATCTTCATTAGTTGAAAGTAGTTAAGTATATTAACTAGTTTCAAGTTTCGTGTATATTAATTAAAAAAAAAAAATACTTTATCCACGACCATACTATAATAATCACATTATTCTTGTACATTCTCAAGACTAACGATAATCATTATTCACTTGTGAATAATGAACATTATTCACAAGTGAATAATGAGTTGTCATGGAAACGAAACATGTCGTAGGCAACTGACAACTCAAAAAGTAAACTGCCCTAAACATGAAATCGGTAGTTACCAAGGGTTCATTCAAATAATTATCCTTCTATTAGGATGTATTGAGGCAAATGTAGGTTACAGTGTCGTTTTTTCACTAAAATATGTACTTTTCACTGAAAAATACTTAAAATAGGCCATAAAATGAAGTAATTTACCGTCCACCCTCGTAGCATTGAAATGAACATGCGGTGACATGCGCGGGTGACTAGACCGTCATCTATCGACAAGACGCACAAACGTCGCGCCATTGAATAGCGAAACCAATCGTGGTCGTGGTTTTCAAAATTGTGAATTAGCTTTGTGGCACCTATAACCTATCATATTTGAGAAAACCCAGAATCTTGGTCGTGGATAAAGTATAGTATTCAACGCGCATTTAATGAGCCTTATTCTCTCGGGCAACTTGTGCCACTCGCTTCGCTCGTGGGCTCGGTTACCCTCGAGAATAACGACTCTCATTAAATGCTTGTTGTATAATATACTATTAAACTCTCTAAAAATGTTACATATAATAGGTGTAATCATACATCGAGCATTACATAAAATGCAATACTTACAAACTAAGTTTGGTAAGCTACAACCAAGGTCACAACCCTTAAGTACCAGGTGTTCGATAATAAAAGGTATCAAGTTGGTTAGGATCTGCATTTTTCGAGGCATTTTTGATCGAAAAGGAAAGCGTAATAAAAGTAGATGGCACTTTTATTACTTCATCCCAACAACTTTTAGCTAACTTAGTAAATCTTTTCATTGAACATTAAATACTATCACATTCGAACCAACATGTTATCCACAGATCTTGGCCAGACATAACGGTTCAGTCACAATTTAAAAATACAACATTTTTTGTTGTCGTTTTTTGAAAAACTTGTCAATGCGATTCTAAATATCTAATAACATACAGGGTGTCCCAAGGGGTATTTCACGAAGCAAAATTTATACACCTACTGCCAATTACTGCCAATTTCACATGTTACAGCTCATTATTGCGTACTGCCGCTAATACTGCTTGATACTGCCTGTAGCCAGTATCTGTATATATGGCTTTAAATGGTTCATTTTTAATATTTAATTGCTATCAAGTAAATTTTGGCTTGAAATTATTTTGGTTGTCTAACTGAGAATTAATTATTTTTATTATGAACTTGAAATTGAGCTTTTTAGAGCCAATAATGAGGGTGTGAATATTAAAACATACTTAGTTACTTGTTACTTTATTATATTAGGATTTAATTTGTTTTTTTACTATTTTTTTATAATTATACCTGAGTGAAGAAGAGCAATCTGAACAACGCCCGTACTTAATTAACTACCTATTAATACTAACATATGCATTTAGAGAAAATGTTTTAGGAGAAACAACGGAAAATGTGATTACCTAACTTTTAGAAATACATTTATATGTATTTTTTATTTCTAATAAATCATTGCGCAATAGCGGAAATGGATATACTTGTCCAAAGTTAACTGGATTAAAAAATATAAAATCTTTTTTAACCTCCTGCACATCGTCTCTTTTGCATCAGGAAAACGTTTCTAAAATTTTTGGGAATATTACGATATTTTTCTCAATTCTCAACTTTGACCGCCTGTAACTTGAAAACGCCTTGACTAACTGAAGTGAATACAACTGTTTTGTCCTCTTTTTGATGTCCTCTTTCACCTCCCACCATCGGAAGTACCGTAGGTGCAATATTTTCTGAGATAGACCCCTTCAGATGTCGATTTTTAGACACTTTTAGAATCGCGTTTTTAGACCATTTAAAAGAAAAACATCTTTGGAGGTTAATTTCATTCGAATTAAGTTTGTTACGTTTTTATGGGATTGCAAACGAGTTATTCCGACCAAAAACAGCAATAGTAGATTATGTCACTAGGAGTAAAAGTGGGTCTTTTCGTGCTGAGCCCAGAGATTGACGGCCGAAGCGAAGCTGAGGCCTGCAACTGGGCGAAGCACAAAAAGACCTTTTACTCCGAGTAACATATACTATTTTTTTTTCAAGCATGCAGGAAAGTCTATTTTAGAGTGATTCAGTTTTGCAACTTTGTCTCATACTCTTTAAGCGGGTCTAGGTACTTACCCAATTAGTCGTGTATATAAATAGAAAGTGTTAGATCGGTGGTTTTCAATATTCAATGGTTTTAATGGTATTAAATCATAACCAATGGTTTAGGAGGTTTAGGTAAATTATGGTAAACTAGAAATTTGTAGTATTATTATTAATACTAAATTAATAAAAATGACATGGACAGATAAATATGATGACGCGCATGACAACCAACGACATTTAACAGAATTCCAGAACCTGTGCGATTTCGACTAAAACCGGTTTCGGGTGGTGCTCTCGAGCGCTCTGAGAGTATTCCTATCCTTTGTTTTTTCAACAAGAATGTAAAGATGGCAAAAGAAGGTTTATATATGCGCCACCATGACAGTAGCGGTGACTTTTGACTTTACTTTTACTGCCTAGGACTTTTTTGCTACTTTTTTGGTCTCAGGATTAGAAAGCCCACTTTAGGAGTGCGTATAGAGAAAACAAATGACGTACTTTTAGTCCGCTTGAAAAAAAAAAATAATTTTCCAATTATTTTTTTGAAAATGTCCAAAAGTTGTATTACGACTTTTTTCTCAATTATCAACTTTGACCGCCTATAACTTGAGAACGCCTCGACCGAGGAACCCCTCTAGAAGTTAATTTCATTCGGATTGAGTTTGTTATGTTCTTACGGGATTGCAAACGTGCCATTCCGATCAAAAAAGGCACAAAAACTTCCCAATTTTTTTTTTTTAATTGTCCAATTACGACTTTTTTCTAAGTTCAAAAAATGATCTTGAATCATTTTTTCAACGTTCTCCATTATAATTCTTTTAAAACTCTGTTCTTTTCATCACTTCTCGTTTTCTTCTGTAGTTTTCTTTTCTTTCTTTTTGATTACCATCTCTGGACGTTCACTTTCTTGCCATCAGATTTTTAGAGCACTTTTTTATAATTACTCTTAAACATATTTAGTCCTGGAATTGGTAACAGTATTACGGGTTTTCCACAGATTATTTCATTTTTGATTGACTCCATATTTTTTCAATTTTTGCATTTGGATTATTACTGTTTTTTGTTGTAGCAAAAACTATTTAAATTTTTTTTTACTTTTGATTGGCTTTTATTTTATCATTTTGACATGGTTTTGTTATTTTTCTCACTTTTTTACTTTAATATCTCACCTCTTTCCAATAATCAGTCATCCTTCCTCCTTTTTAGATTCCTTGAAGTTTTTTTGTTCTTGTTGTCATTCGTTTTCTTTTTTGTTTTGAGGCTTTCTGAGGCTTTGACCTTGTTTTTGTTCAATGTTTTTTCTCAATTTATTTACCGTTTCGCATTAATTTTTTTTTCTTTTTTTTTTCTTTTCGACGTCTTGCATCTTGTAGTTTATTCTTTGATTCTTTATTATTTTCCTCCATAGTATTTTTTTTTAATTTGGACTTTTCATTTCCTCCTTTCTTTCCTTTCATTTCGTTTCCTTCTTTTTTTCTCTTTTATTTTCATATACTATTATATGAAATATATTATTATAATAATATATTTCATATATTATTGTCATCTCTCGTCGTTCACTTTCTTGCCATCAGATTTTATAGCATTTTTTATAATTATTCTCAAACTTATTTATTGCTGTTTTTGTTGCAGCCAAAATAATTTTTATTTTTTTACTTTAGTTTGTCTTTTAATTTGTCATTTTGACATGATCTTGTTTTTTCCACCTCTTTACTTTATTATTTCGCTTCTTTCCAATAATCGGTCATCCTTCATTTTTAGTTTCTTTGAAGTTTTTGTTTCTTGTTGCAATTCGTTTTTTTTTTCTTATTTTGAAGCTTTCTGAAGCTTTGGCCTCATTTTTGTTCAACGTTTTTTCTCAAATGTATTTACCCTTTCGCATTCGGAATTTTTTGTTTTTTTCTTCTTTTCGACGTTTTGCATCTTGTAGGTTATTCTTTGATTTTTCTATTAATTTGGACCTTCATTTGGACTTTTTACTACCTCTGAGTTTCTTATATAATAACACTGTTTCCCTTTTTCCATTTTTTTATTCTTTCAGTTCTCCTTTTATTCAATAATTTTCGTTTCCTTCTTTTTGATTATCATCTCTCGTTGTTCACTTTCTTGCCATCAGATTTTACAGCGTTTTTATAACTATTCTCAATCTTATTTACTCCTCGAATTGGATACAGTATCATGGCTTCTACGCAATGATTAATTGGTTGCTTCCCGTTATTATTTTTTCATTTCTCTCCTTTAAATTTTTTCAATCTTCGCATTTGGATTTATTGCTGTTTTTGTTGCAGCCAAAATAATTTTTATTTTTTTTTACTTTAGTTTGTCTTTTAATTTGTCATTTTGACATGATCTTGTTGTTTTTTCCAACTCTTTACTTTATTATTTCGCTTCTTTCCAATAATCAGTCATCTTTCTTTTTTAGTTTCTTTGAAGTTTTTGGTTTTTGTTGCCATTCGTTTTTTTCTTATTTTAAAACTTTCTGAAGCTTTGGCCTCATTTTTGTTCAACGTTTTTTCTCAAATGTATTTACCGTTTCGCATTCAAAACTTTTTGTTTTTTCTTCTTTTCGACGTTTTGCATCTTGTAGTTTATTCTTTGATTTTTCTATTATTTTCCGCCATATTATTTTTTCTTTGATTTGGACTTTTTACTACCTTTGAGTTTCTTATATAATAACACTATTTTCCTTTTTCCATTTTTTTATTCTTTCAGTTCTCCTTTTATTCAATAATTTTTGTTTCCTTCTTTTTGATTATCATCTCTCGTTGTCCACTTTCTTGCCATCAGATTTTACACCATTTTTATAACTATTCTCAATCTTATTTTCTCCTAGATTTGGTTACAGTATCATGGCTTCTACGCAATGATTATTTGATTGCTTCCCGTTATTATTTTTTTATTTCTCTCCTTTAATTTTTTTCAATCTTCGCATATGGATTTATTGCTGTTTTTGTTGCAGCCAAAATAATTTTTATTTTTTTTTACTTTAGTTTGTCTTTTAATTTGTCATTTTGACATGATCTTGTTGTTTTGCCACCTTTTTACTTTAATATTTCACTTCTTTCCAATAATCGGTCACCCCCCTTTTTAGTTTCCTTGAAGTTTTTTGGTTCTTTTTGCCAATCGATTTCTTTCTTGCTTTGAAGCTTTCTGAAGCTTCGACCTTGTTCTTGTTCAACTTCTCAATTGTATTCACCGTTTCGCAATTTAGTATTTTTTGTTTTTTTCTTTTTTTCGACATTTGGCATCTTGTAATTTATTCTTTGCTTCTTTTGTTATTTTCCTCCACAGTTTTTTTTCACTTGGACTTTTTACTTCCTCTGAATTTTTTATGTAATAAGACTGCTTCACTTTTTCGATTTTTTCATTCTTTCAATTCTCGTTATCTTCTTTAGTTTTCTTTTCCTTCCTTTTTTTCTTTTTCATTATCATATCTCGTCATTCACTTTCTTGCCATCAGATTTACATAAAAATAATCTCGACTATAACTAATTCCACTGGAAGAATTAGAGATATTTTTTTGTTTTTTGCACAAAATGTATGGAGAACAACTGTTATAAACTGCTAAATTTAATTTTTATGTCATAAGTAATCTCAAAGAAATTCAAAAATGTATAATTTTTTGATAAAATTTGAACACCCTGCATTGCGAAGACGAAAGGAATTTTGAAAAAAGTTATATCTACTTTTTTGTCATTTCGACTTGCTCTGTCACGTCTATGCATGGTATTTTTTTCAATATCATCCCATATATACTGAAAATTGCTACTATCAGGCTTTAGCAAATTACTCATAAATTAGTTTTTTAACCTGTAAATTAGAAAAAGACGACAAAAATACAATTCCCTCCAGTTGTTAATATGGTTTTATACAATTTATCTTGACGAAATGCAATCTAATGCAACTTAATGTAATTTGACACTTGTAAAAAAATATCAAAAATTGTCAAATTAATGCCATCTAATGGCACTAATTCCAAAATCATGCCCGAACTAATGCCAAATTAATGCCACTAATGCCTAATTAATGCCACCAATGCCAAATTAATGCCACTGATGCCAAACTAATGCCACTGATGCCAAACTAATGCCACGGGTTGTACACTTAATGCCACAGCGGTTTACCCCTCAGAATATACTTCTAACAAAACACTTTTACAATCTAAAATACTAGAGTTGATTAGCGTCCTTTTGGATAATGATTTGCGACACTGGAGCAAAAAGATCCTTCTATTTCTCAACGATGCTAATTTTGTGGTGGTGTTTGTCCAAGCTTTCAGCCATGCCAACAGGTATTTCCTGTAGACCTATGGACGTGTCGAAAGAAACCCCCATTTCGGAACATAGTGGAGATGATTAGTGTCCTTTTGGATAATGATGGTGAATGGTAAAGCGGGATGACAGTCAATAAAAAAAAACTTCTTCTTTACGCCGAAATTGCCGACGTTTCGACGTTTATTCACGTCTTTTTCAAGGATTTTTTGAGCGTGAATAATCGTTGAAACGTCGGCAATTTCTGCATAAAATAGAAGTTTTTTATTGACTAGTTTTCTATTGACTTTTATTGATAGAAGGATGTTTTTGCTCTAGTGCCGCTCAAAAAAACCTTGAAAAAGACCTGAAAAAAGATCGAACATCGGCAATTTCTGCGTAAAATAGAAGTACAATCTAAAATGTTTTCCGGGATTTGATGACGTGGTCCAATGGAATTTCTTCCTGACGTCTCGTCTACAGCTGCGGCTCGACATTGTAAAAGGCTATGAGGCAATGGGCGAAATGATCTCCCGTTCTTCCAAAGGTTGAGTGATTCGAATGTGGTGAGCTCCGAGGGATTTATTCCCCCTCCGTCGCGCTTCAGTGGAAGGACTGAGGTGGGGATAGTGGTAGCCCGGGTTCTCTGCTTTAGGCATAAGGCCGAAAGAGAGTTTCGACAGGAAAATATCTATTACTTGACAAGTGCGAAAAGTGGTCAATCAATTGCGGTATAGGGACACTTCTGCACGTGTTAGGTCCCGGTACTATAATTGATTTGTGAGCGATCTATTCTTTGCGTCGTTCAGTCGACTTTAATCGCGTTCGGTAAAGAACCACTTTTCGCACAGTTTTTTTCTACGAATGCATGTGTATTAACTTTGTGGTCTTGTATGTTTAATTAAATATTGGCGTGTGTTAAAAATCATTATTGTCACATGTGCAGTAAATTATTATTTACGGCACGCGCAAGGTGGGATCAGTAAATTCCTTGGAAACAAAGCTTAACCCACAATCTAAATTATTGTAACCCACTATTTACCATCACTTTTTGTTCAGGGCTCCAATGAAAATAGCTCTGCTAATGGGTGTCTTCTACAAGCGTTTTTTTTTGTTTACGCACCACTACCATTTTGTCAGATTTTTTTTTAGCAAGACTCCTCTTAGAAAGTGGTAATAGGTTTTAGCTACTGCTTGAAGATAAAACATTAGGAAAATAAGTGTCTAGAATGCAAACAGCGTATTATTACCTAACTAAGAACTTAAAATCATCATCCAATTAACCAAGAAATATCGGAAACTAACATATTTTACATAAATAACATCTTAAACATCTTCCCCAAGGTTCACACCGCTAACACCGGAAAAGCACCTTTCTCCTATTTATAACGTCTCTCTTGCCCATAATTAATAGCTAATGAACTAATAAAGCGTTGACAATGAACCATTAAAACCGATGATATTTATTATATATAGATCCAGTTTTAATAGATGTGTCTGTTATGGGCGGATAGGACTTATTTCCATAACATACACTAAACACTTTCTCTCTGGGTCAAGTTTACATTCACGCTCGGACTCTTGCGCCCGTCTGATGATGGCGATGGGGTGTGGCCGTCTTAACACTCGAAAACATTTCACTTCTTTGCTTTTCTTTTGCAATAGCAATTTCACGGTTGCATTCACTCTTTTGCCTCAAGCAAAACCAACGCTGCGTCTTTTCAATAAAAAATATCTAAATTATTTAGAAGATTTTATAAATCAACTAATTAAAGCCAAACATGGACGATAGGTTAGTTAGTGAGCTTATTAGAAGCATGTCTACAAAGTGTTAAATTGACCAGTTAAAGCTGTAGGTATGCATCAGGGATACGCCCTCTACACTAAGTGGGTACATCTAACGAAGAAGCACTTAATCTTCAAGCGAAGCAAATTTGCCAAAGAATGTCTCGCAGCTATTGTGCACTTATGGCTCAATTAACATAACATTTAAATAATTAAATTACTGAAAATAGGCGAGATCGTGCGAACTGATTAAACTATTACCCACGTAATAGGTAATTGCTTCAAATGGGTCCATTTACTTAAACCTTACGCAATTACTTAATGGTTTATAAATTCTTGTGCCAGTCGGACAGATTTATGTAGCGTATCTTTTTCTTTGCTTTCTATGTTCAAAGAGGAAATATTTATATAAAATAGGTATATATGATAAAGCGTTTTAATATGGTAAGCATTGATTTTTTTTATAAAATTTACAGCAAGAAACCCTCGTTTTATAGCAACAACACTAAATAATTTAACACTTAGTAACAATTTCAATCATCGACCCAACAACATATTATAGGTACTAACATCTCGAGGCGTGAAACTTTATTCGGTACCAGCGCGACCGTAAAACACTTAACGATTGAATGAACGATAAAACTTATTGTCTACATTTAGTTTAGCACCCACATGAAAGTATGTATTTAAGAAAGTGCGTGTATGACTTTTATATTATAAACATTATAGTGCGTTTTATTATGGGTATTAAAACATTTTAGACAAATGGCGCTTGGGAGAATTTTTTTTCTCAATAAAGCCCTTTGTTGCTATTCAAGGAATCATTAACTCACAATAAAACCACTATCATCTCGCCAAGAAAAACCTGCTCAAAGTTTTCCAATAATACCTGCTTCTTCAGGTCGTGTACAACCTGACATTAGGCTCCTTTGTTCATTAAGCTGCAACTTTGAGCTCGGATACCTAGTAATTGTGCAAAAAGTGTTTAGTTTGATTCATGCTATTACTTTAATGAATGTGCATTAAACAACATATGGAATGCAATATGCATGTGTTGTTTTTGTAAACAGCTGACGCTTAAATATCGATAATGTAAGCGAAATTGCAGACAATTATGAGGACTTCTTGTTTTGTAACTGCAATACAGTAGTGTTAGTTCGCTTAAGTGGAGTGTTATTATGTATTTTTAATTGTGCTCGTCTTAGAGCTGTCTGCAAAAATGCATCTTCAAACAAATAAAGATAACTATACTCTGAGTAGTAATCTTCTCCTTTGTAAAAGCACTTTTTAGAATCAGTTGAAAAGTTGCCAGAAAAAGTTACTAGATCACAATTTTGTGTGAAGCGACCTTAGGAAACAACTTTAACTTCAAAATTTTTATTTTTTGGAACATCCACTACTACTGAAAAATTTTACGTTAATGAAGAAGCCAACAGGGTTTATAGACCCGCGAGTTGGTTGTTTTATTTTCTTTAACTGCAATCGATTTGAATCTACGAGGTGCGGAGTTTGTGTCTACGCATTGTAGAAGAAGACTCAACAGTACCACTGAAAATTTGTCGTAAGACTCCAGTAGGAATCAAACTGCTACAGTTAAGAAGGTGCATCGAGCTTTCCAGTCCACTACTAAAGGTTCTAATTTGCGAAGCAGGAAGATGAACTAACATTCTAGATCTACATAGTCTTCCTCTTCAACGAGCAGCCAATGTCAAATTAAATCATCCACAACCTTTAGCCCTCTACTTCAATTGTTCAAAACAAGATGTGGCCGATAATAAGGGTACTGCTAAAAAAATTGATGAAGATGTAGAAGGGGTTTCTAGCCTCTCAGAGAGCAACACAAGTAATGCCTTGGAAGTGAAAGAAAAGCTCTTGAAAAGGGTGTTGACATAAAAAGTTATTTCTAAGGTCATCGGAATCAAAATGGAAAACTTGAGGACGTCAAGAAGGAGTCAGTAACAACAAGTCCTAAAGTTTTTACCAAGACGCCGCCTGCGAGGATGCTTGGACCTTGGAAGATCGTCAGGAAGCTGAGCATTGCCAGAGACCACCACTCCTGTATTAAAGAGATATAAAATTCTGCTCCCCAGAGTCCGCCCTATCGGTAACGTTCAAGAAGACTCCAAGGCCTCCAATAAATGAGCTGTTAATAAACTAACCTCCAATAAACTAACCTGCAGCCTGTTTAGACGATCGCCCACTACCAGCTTTAATGAGGCAACGATGATAATCCAAAAAACCTTTAAATCATCCTCAACTACTGCTACGCCTCAAAAAATCTTGACTACAGCCACAAGTGAGTACTACAAAAAGGCAGCATCAGAGCAGCTGAGTCAACAACCATTCTCACTTGCACCAGTAGAACACGAGGAACTTATAGAGGACATCTGGGACGACCTCTACTACAACTACTGCGGCTCCGCTCCGCTAATGACCTCCAAGCTGAGTTCTCCTCTGGAAACACCACTAGGCCGACTTTTAACCGCAGCAGGTTCTTCTCAACGACCTCGTCGTAGCCTAAATACTTACTTTACTGTGAACCATCGTCTTTTGATGTTTTTGATGATTTTGAAGCTTGAATATTCCCTGAACTTCCCTGATGATCATTTTATTCGTTTCGTTGATGTTATAGAGAGTGACTTTGAGCACAAACATGACTAGCCTTGCGTGACACCACTTTGAGTTCAATGAAAACCAAGCCAAAATTGGTACTTGGTAGAGCGAAAACTATTGAGGATCCAGCGACGAGTCATAGACGCTTTGGAAAAGGTTTTAGCAAAGCTAAAGAAAGAGGGGGCAAACCCCCTACCACTAAACAAGCTTCTATACTGATACACTCAACCATCTCCAAGATTAACCGCTGGTAAAAAAAACTGAAGATGTCGACTACAAATGAACTCCGGAAACCATCGTTGAAACCAAAATTTGCAAAAATCTCCGCCACAACAGAACCTCCGTCCGAAGCTCTCAGTATAGACAGGGAGGCTCTTACTCTTTTCCAAGAGAAAAATGAGCACCTTTCGTCCACATCTCAACAACTACCATAGCAACAGAGTCCACTGACCCAAGCTTCACAACCCTCCACCACGTGGGTCTACTTTTAAAATTTTACACAAATTCAAATATTGTGCTGCGTTCTAATTGTAGAATAAGTAAAGGATCCTAATAATTGACTAACTACCACCCAGAACTACGTTCACATCCCAAGACATGACCCAGAAAGCTCATCTACAATCGGCCACCTGCAATTTCTGCAATAATTGAGAAACGAAGACCACATTCAAGAATGATTGATTATTGCCAGTCAAAGCCAGCGCTAATATTAATTTGCATATCAAATCAAATCAAGCTTTATTGTCAGAAGAAAGAAAAATCTCATATGCAAAGCACTACTAGATAGTACACCCAAACCAAATTTGGACACAGTTGGTTTGGCACAGTAATTAAAATAAATACAGTAGAGACAAAGTACTAAAGACTAAACAGTAAAAGCTCGAAAATGTATCTAAGATTCTTAACACGCTAAACCTTATATTCTAAAAAATTGATGAGAGGCGAAGGGGGAATGTGAGGCATTTCCCACAGATAGGTGGGCACAACTCAGCCGAAAAAATCACTCTACCGGTGTACACAACTCACAGCAGGCACTTATCGGATCTAAGTCAGAGCAGTGAGATCACTTGGGAGGTGCGAGTCCTTCGCGTGTTCGAGTCAATACCAATACCAACAAAGTGCTTCCTGAGCATTAGCGATGCAGTCTCCAGAATAAATTGGCCGGGCAACGTGAGAATTCTACTCTTCAGCAATAATGGACGGCAATGGCCTCAATAACTCGCGGCACAAACACATCTGACCGCCCTCTTCTGTAAAACAAACGCAGATCTAAAAAGAGTAGATGAACAGGAGCCCCATTAAGAAATGCCGTACCTCAGGTGACTCTCAACCACTGCAAAATATGTAGTTCTTGATAAGTCATAGGAAAGTTCGCAACTAATCACTCTTAGTGCATAACATTCCTCTGCCAATCGTCTGTTTAGATCGAATTTAAGGTTCTCATCAACCCACAAACTACGAAACCTAGTTGCATGAAAGCGAGCATGAAAGGCACTTAACGCGCTCCCCTCAACCAGTACTTCGCCCAGGTTACACCCAAAGGTCATAACCCCTGTCTTGCCGATTGTTAATGACAGCTGATTTGCTGCACACTACCCCCCCCCCCCCCCCCTCGCAGCCGCCAAGTCAGCTGCCCCAGCATTGCCCACCAAAGAGGCGCTAGTTCCATGCCACAGTATGGTGGCGTCATCAGCAAAAAGAGTGAAAGCCCCAGAAATGTGAAGCGCAGACAAATCATTGAAATACAATAGGAACAAAATATGGCCCAGGACAGAGCCCTGGGGCATCCCTCGTCCGATCTTCCTCTCACATGAACCACCCCCACCGAAAACAACGCTCTGGCTTCTATCCCTTAGATAGGTCTCAAATCATCTCAAGGCCACGCCCCTGAAGCCATACCTCTCCAGCTGGGTCAGCAGGATTACATGGTTGACGCAGTCGAAAGCTTTTGACAGGTCACAAAAGCCAGTACGCGAATAAGATGAGAAAGGAACTGGATCCATCTGACCAAAATGTATCATAACCGAATGGAGGGTTTGCAATTCTTTAAGAACGTAACAAACTTAATTTTAACGGTAATAGTCTCAAGCTTAAGCTTTCGTTGGAGGGAGATAAAAGAAGAGTCTTCGAGAAGGGCTTAGATTCACTTCAATCCGTCCAATCGATCTAAAGTTACAGGCGGCCAAGTTTGAAAATTGAGAAAAATAACTCTTTGGTCAATTAAAAAACAGTTTTGGGATTTTTTTCTGTTTTGGGATTTTGTATTTGTGATTGGAATGGAAAGTTTGCAAATCCGCAAGAACGTATCAAATATAATTCGAATAAAATTAACCTCAAAAGCAATTTTTTAAAAATTGGCAATAACTCGATTCCAAAAGTACCTAAAAATTGAACACCGAAGGGGTATAGCAATTTTGAAAATTGAGGAAAAAGATGTAATGCTGATGAATTTGGTAAATTCAAAAAAAAATACGACATTTTTTTGCTGTTTTTGAGCTGAATCGAACGTACGCAGTTTACCTAAGAAGTGGACAATCGAGTTTGAATGAAATTAGCCTTAAAAGTGAGTTTTCTTTTTAAATGGCAAGTAACTTGAATCTAAAAGTGCCTAAAACTCGATCACCTAAGGCATCTATTTCCGAAAATGTTGCAGTTAAGTTACTTTTGTTGATAGGAGGGTCATATATGCTATATACCATCAAAAATTATAATTACAATAAGAAAATGACTCGTCAATAAATATCAGAAAAAGTGCTCAGAAGCGAAGAATTAAACACTGCAAATAAGTGCTTGACAGCTTCAGCTGATAAAGAGTGTGCTAAGCTTAATCTTTATCTCACTAACCACACACGAGGAACGACTGATCATTATGACCTAAAACGCAAACTGACGCACTTTTTGGAGATGGTGGTGACATGGAACATGACCCTCAATTCTGAGTTTGAGGCAGTAGGTAAAACGTAAAGGTCAAATCGTTTTTTTTTTTGACAAAAACAACTAATAAATGTTTTAACAAATAAGAAAAAAAGAGCAAAGTTGCCCGTGCCTACTCTTAGCTGCGTTACTCTGCAGACCTCATCAAACATTGCATTATATAGAACGTTCGTCAACTTTGCTCCATTTTTATTTACTTTATTAATATACTTTTCTATTTAAAATATACTTCGTGTAACAACAAACTATAATACTTATCTGTAATTTTGTGCATCTAGGAGTCCCTAATATGCACTTAGAAACGTGTAAGCATCTCCTCAGAAACGCAATACACGCAAGTCGCAGTCTGCTGGTTTTATCGCAAGGTACTGAAAGTAATACTGGTGGGATAAACTTTAGTTTCTGATATATTTATACCGGCACACTTGACCCTTTTTGAGGTATTTAACACACATTCTTAGTTTATTAGATTCAGTAATTAACCAAATTTTTTCTCCAGGCTCTAGGCTTGGATATTTGAGTTATGAAAATTTAAGTGTGGGTTTATACATACTTGTTAAATGTGTATAAACTCAGAGCTTGAAGTTTAATTCAAACGTCAACCGAGGAACTTCCAACATGTTTAAAGATTGGACTAAAGTTCAACTCTAAACCATAAATATTACCATAACTCTTTTTCTTTCCAGCCGGATACTTTTGTATGCTGAAACTTAAGCATTACTAATTTGTTAAGGGTCTTTAAGAAGGGCATCCAATAGGAAAAAGAAACCTCTTAATGTTTAACCGACAACCTAAGAACTTCACAAGTTGACTCAGAAAACAATAACACGCCAGTATATCCGACTTCTCTTTCTGCTTTAGTTTTAGCTCAGAAAGTAAAACGCAAATCTATATTGTCACAAAGATGCAAAAAGACATAAAATTGCAGCGTCCTTAGAAATGGTCGGCCGATGACCGGTTTAGTAACCAAGGAATAGTTGACCCAAATTTATAAATCATAGATCGTAAATTTGTTCAACAAGTGGGTACTTCGAACCGCTGATTGACGTCATGGAAAAGAACGTTGCAATGCATTGGAAAAAAGTGCTGACGAAAAGAGAAGTAAGCTCGAGGATTTTTGGGCTAGCGATGAGGACTTGCTCGGTGGCTTGCACGTAGGCAAGACTCCAAGATTCTTTTGAAGTTCGGGTTGATCCTTTTGGGGGCGTTACGTCAGATAGACGAACGACCACCCGTCGAAGAGTAATTAAGTGTTTTCCAAAATTTGTTATCGTCCGAGTACAAGGAAGAAAGTTGCCCTAGAAGTCCTTGTTGTCCTAAGAGAAGCCACGGGTACGCATAGGAGTACCCCTGAAGTACGTTAAATTGGTTGGCACGATACGGTCCTCCTCTACACTTGACCTAGGTAAGACCCTTTTGTTATAACGGTGTTTGGTTTCATATTAGTCATTTCAGTTAAGTAGTTAGGGTAATTTTAAGGCACAGAAAATAGAAGTTTACTTGAATCTCCTCTTCTTATTTTAAATATAAACCCCCCATATTTTTGAAAGCCCCTATTCAGTGAGAAAATCAGCATAGGACCCTTCGGGGGAGGTAACGACGACCCGGTACCCATTTAAAGATTAGAGATTTAAAGCGTAAATTAACGCGACAGTCAAATATATTAAATTCTACAATAAATGAATCTCATCCTCTTATCATTTAAATGAAACCCCCATTCACAATTATCGTTCGTGACATGGTGGAGAGCGCAAACCGAAGGCAAATATGCTGATTTGTTATTTTATTTGTGTTTTTATTAATCTAATACGAACCAGGGTCAAGTAACTTCTATGAACTACTGCCTTATAATTTAATTAGGTCAGATTTCCTCAGGTCAACATTCTTTGTAGAAATTTTGCGAACATTTTTAAAAGTCGTAAAAGGTGGTAAATTAATTTTTTTTCTTTTGAGGCAGGCCTATTGTTTTAGTTTTTGCGAAAAACTACTACAAACAGAGTAATCATACTCCACTTAGAATTTGGGTATTGAACAATAACGAGTTCTAAAGAAAATTCTTGGAATCCTATTAGAGGTGTCGTCTCGCTTTGGTACTTTTTTTTATATAATATAGGAGAATAGAATATTTTTATTGGTTGTAGGGCGTCAGCTAGATAACTCAGCTTTGCAGGGATAGGAATATTTTTTATTGAAAAGCGTACCAGAAATTATTAGTAAAAGTTGCGCAATGTCATCAGTAAAGTAGTAGGAAGGAACACCATTGTTTCGGAAAACGAATTTAGAAAGAAAATTTTAGTGTGGTAAAGAGCGCGATATTTCGATACATTTTACCATCATTTTTGCTTTTGATTTGATTTTATGTAAATGAAGTATAACTGAAGGTCTCATTCTTTTAAACATTCTGCAAGTAAAATATTCTTTTTTTCTAAATTTTCTTGAGACTTTCAAATTAATATAAGTGTAAACTAATTTCGTTTGACACGACGAGAATTTTGATAAACTTATTTTTTTTTGTTTTCCATTTTGAACCAAGCTAGTATACAGAGCGTTGCTTCTTAAACCACCAAGTAACTTTTGATTAAAGCAGTGTTTGTCCTCTCGGAGCATTTTAGGGCAAAAGGTACAAATATCCAGTTGTAAATTTGTGTTTTCCGTTATTCGACGGTAATTTTAAAAGGACCGAGTAATTTTGAAAGGGACCTAACCGCTAATTTACTCGCAAATTTTAAGAGTTTTTTGCAAGTTGATATTTCTTTAGTACCATAACACGCTTATATATTTTTGGATTTACTATACGGATACTCACAATTAATTCAATGTCAAAAAATCTAAATTTGAAAATAAAACTAACACCGACGAAACTAGAAGAAACCGCGTTCAAGCGAACGCCAAAACTGTCGAGAACCCCGCCGAGAGAAAACACTGAATTTTCATTTGATACAGCGACGATAAAAAATCACCTAGAGACTAGAAAAGAGTCCACTAGTACCCCAAACGTAGACACACCAAGAAGAATAACGAGATCCCTGTCAAATCAACTGGAAACAAAAGATAAACAGAACGAACAAGAGATAGAGGAGGAAAACATAGCGAACGATCTAAGTATTCTAGAGGGAGAGAAGACAGTAGTAGAGATTGTAAAACTACCAACGGACACAAATCAAGAAGAAAACGATAAGAGAAAAACGAGCAGATTAATCGACACCCACAGAGAGAGTTCAGAATCAGAGGACGAGAAAGTATTTATAGGTAAAAGCGAGATGGACGCTACATTAGGAAAGTGCCAATCAGCACCGCAGGGCACAGTGCCGGCAGCTCCAAGTTTCATAAATCCAGAAACATTCAACCCAAGCACACAGTCGGGAGATAGTTTTATCAACAAGTTTGAGAGGTGCGCAACCGCAAACGCCTGGCCAAACAAACTGAAAATATTTTATTTTGGGACATTTTTGATGGGAGCCGCAGCCACATGGTACAAAATGTACGCGCGAGAGGAAGAAAATAAAGACGACACATGGGACGACTTAAAGGCCGCATTTGTGAAAGAGTGGGGTGAAAAGAACTCTAAATGGGACGCCAAAAAAAGGCTAGAAAGTCGCAGGCAGGGCCCAACAGAGAAAACACTGGAGTATTACTACGAGATATTAGATTTATATTCACAGTACGATGAAGATATGGACATAGATTTGTTCTTAGACTATTTTCAGAATGGACTTTCCGAGCAAGCGGCAACGGAGTATTATTATTTTACGAACCCGAATAGAAGGCCAAGAACCTTAGAAGAAGCAAAACAGATTGCGAGGGCTATCGATGGTATACCAGTACAAGATAGAAGCGCAAGAAGCCAAAGAGTACAATTTAATGAGGAAGACAGAGGGCAAACAGACTACATGGAAAGAGAGGCAAATTTTAGACCACCGAGGGACTACAGAAGGACAAACGTAAGACAAGAGCATTACCCGAGAAAAAGAGATGAGTCCTACACGAGGGAGTCGAGCCATAATCAATTTCAACCACCACAGGAAGATAGAAGAGGCAGATATGGCGAAAGGGCTCAAGAGAACATACGTGAGAGGGCCCAAGAAAGACAAGAAATGAGAGAAAACAGATACGACCGCCCAAGAATGACTACTTTTGAGCGCAGTAGTACACTACCTAACACAAGAACTAGAGACAATCGACCAAGATGTTATACATGCAATGGAATAGGGCATTATGCAGCAGCCTGCCCAAATGGGTCAGGGCGACGAAACTAAAGTTTCCCCAGGTCGCCTTGATAAATGGGGCTAGAAGCGAAAGACGAACTACCGAACTGACTACATTACTGCTAGATGTAAGAGTAAATAATAGAAGGAACACGCAAGCGATTGTAGATACAGGAAGTGTGAAAAATGTTATAAGAAAGGACATAGCGCATAACATAAACCGCAACAGGAATATGGGACATTTGATATCAGCCGGAGGTCATCGCATACCAGTACTAGGAAAGTCAAACTTTACATTGGAAATCGGAGCAGTCCAAACTAGATGCGAGGCACGAGTGATCGAAAACTCTCCATACCCGTTAATCTTAGGAATGGAATTCTTGAACTCAGTGAAAGCTAACATAGATCTAGGTACCAATAAGCTGACTGTAACTACACAGCGAGGAAAGCAGGAAATAAAATTAGCAAAGTTGGAGCCACATCCACGCAGAAATCAAGTAGGGTTGATACATGAAGAAACCTATAATCGCAAACCACATGGATTAAACTATAAACAAATGTACTACGAAGAATGCCAGAGATCAATTACGAATAACTTCAACGAGATGACAAACAAGAGAAATGAAAATAAAATGGAAAAGAGGATAGAAAGGAAAAAGCCCACACACGCCAAAGAGTACGCTTTATTTTGGGAAAAATTTAAAAAGCAAAAACTCAGTAGTTCAAAGGTCATAGAAGAACGAGAAATCGATATTTTTTCGACAGGAGAGGACTACGCGTTGTGCCATTGTGTAGACCGTACCTTGGCTATGAATAGAGGTATCGCAAGGGGATTTAAAGAAAGATTTGGCAACGTTACACTCCTACGCGCACAAAAAGAAGAGATGGGAGGACTAGCTTTTCTTAAAAGTAAAGGCAGATTATTGTACTACCTGGTAACTAAAGAACAACCACACCACAAACCAAATTACGAACACCTCTATAAATCTCTTTGCGAACTAAGGAACCACTTACAGACTAATCAACAGAAAAAGCTGGCGATGCCAAGATTAGGTTGCGGCCTAGACAAGCTTCAATGGGACATAGTGTCAGAAATGGTAAAATACATTTTTGCAGAGACAGATATTGAGATATTAGTGTGCACCTGGAACCCAAAAAAAGGGCAGAGACAGAAAAGAAGGACCAACACCGATAAGGCTATAGAGCAAAATGAAATGGAGGAGAGAGAGCTAGCAGATATGATCCGAAGGTCAAAAACTTTGAAGAACGAAACACCGGAAATTGAGGAAAAATGGGACATGTCAGAAACCGAAAGTACCAAAAACGATTCAGGTATCATCGCAAAACTGCGATTGGCAGCAAATTATATTATTCAACCCAGAAAGGAAATCGCCGTCGAGTTAAAAATAGACGCCACAGAGAAACATGACCCCCGCAGTATAAACATCACTGAATTTATACCTAAAGAGGACATATTCTTAGCTAAGAAATTTTACACAACTAGCGGGCCATACAGGTCCGGACTAAGAACTATGATAAACATTAAATCGAGGAGCCCACTACCGATAATGTTAAATAAATGCACAACCCTGGGCTATATCATGAAGGAAAGGGTACAAGAAAACGATGAGATAATGCTACTATACTTGGAAGAAAACGAAGAGCAAAATAGCGAAATCCAAGAAGCAGACCACGAAATAGAACACCTTAGTGACGGAAAAGTGAAACGAGAACTACTGAAACTATTAAATGAATACAAAGACGTATTTGCGAAAACTACAAAGGATATGGGCCGCACAAAATTAGTGAAACATAAAATAGAGCTGAACGACGAAACGCCTATCAAAAGCCAACCATATAGAGTCAGTCAAAAAGAACGAGAGATAATAGCGGAACAAATAAAAGAAATGGAGCAAAATAAGATTATCACGCCATGCCATTCACCATGGGCATCACCGATAGTACTAGTGAGAAAGAAAGATGGCAGTACAAGATTTTGTGTTGATTACAGAAAGTTAAACTCCGTTACAAAGCGAAGCAACTACCCCATTCCGAACATCGACGACATAATGTCATACTTAGGAGGTAGCACCTTATTTACAACCCTCGACCTTTTTAGTGGATACTGGCAAGTAGAACTAGACGAGGCCAGCAAAGACTACACCGCATTTGTAGCACAAGGACTTAAATCATACAGATTTGAAGTATTGCCGTTTGGTCTCTGTACAGCACCCAACACATTCCAGTCTCTAGCTGACAAAGTGTTTGAAGGAATGAAATGGACAGATGTATTAATTTACTTAGATGACATAATAATTTTCTCAAAAACACCAGAAGAGCATCTCAGAAAATTAAGAGCAGTCTTTCAGAGGCTAAGAGAGGCCGGACTTACACTAAAACCGAGCAAATGCGAATATTTGCAAACAGAACTAAAGATACTAGGCCATAAAGTAAACACGATAGGCATACAGCCGGATGAGTCAAATTTAGAGGCAATATCGCTCTTCCCACAACCGAAAAAAGTGAAAGACGTACAATCATTTTTGGGGATGACAAATTTTTATAGAAAATTTATCAAAAATTACTCAAAAATAGCCCGCCCACTACACGAACTAACAAGGAAAGACATAAAGTATTATTGGGGACACGAGCAAGAGGAAGCATTTAACCTATTGAAAGAGAAACTATTATCCTCACCAGTATTACATCATTTCAACCCAAACAAGGACACCATTCTGCATGTAGACGCGTGTACTATAGGAATTGGGGGAGTATTATTGCAAGAAGACAACGAGGGAGTACCGCACCCAATAGCATACGTCAGTCGAAGCCTAAACAAGAATGAGAAAAATTACACCATATCCGAACTGGAAGGCTTGGCAGTAATATACTGTTTAGAATATTTGAGGCACTACATTTGGGGCAGAAAAATAAAGATAATTACAGATCATAGCGCGCTGTGTTGGTTCAAAAGCATTAAAAACTCAGGAAGATTAATAAGGTGGAGTTTAAAACTGTCTGAATTCGATTACACAATAACACACCGCAAAGGATGCGAGAACAGAGATGCAGACTGCCTTTCGCGTAACCCCGTGGAACAGACAGGAAAAGCGAGAAAAGTAAGAAACATTGACGACGTACCCACATACCTATTAGAATGGGAGAATGGAGCTATATCAACAGATAACGACGATAGGAATAATCTACCAGAAAGTAAAATGGAGAAGCTTAAACAAAGCCAGAGGGAAGATCAAATTATTGGAAAAATTATCGAGGACTTAAATAACAAAGATAACTTGCCCATTGGAAGAGCTAAAAGGATAAGACAATTCCAGGTGAGAAATGGATTGTTATACAAGGAAAATATGTCACTTAATGGACGAGAACTACTCTTAGTAATACCGAAGGACCTAATAGGAGAAATTATGTTCCAACTGCACTCAGACCCTATATCTGGACACTTAGGACTAACGAAAACTGTCGACAAAATAAGAAATAGATACTACTGGGACAGTTTACAAAAAGACATCACCAGATTCGTAAGAGGATGCCCTGATTGCCAAGCTAGAAAGGGCACAAAAGCAAAACCAGGCGGAAACTTACAGCCTATAGAAATCGGATTGCCATTCCAAAAAATAGGAATTGACTTACTTGGCCCTTTTAGAAAAAGCAAAACAGGCAAAGTAATGATATGCGTTGCAACGTGCTATGCAACCCGATACGTAGAAACCCGGGCATTACCCAACGGAAAGGCCGAGGCCGTCGCAAAATTCATTGTTGAAAACATAATAACAAGACACGGGGCACCGGCCACCTTAGTGAGCGATAGAGGAAAAACTTTTCAATCAGACCTCGTGCAGGAAATTTTAAAACTAATGGGGACTCAAAGTAGATTTACCACAAGTTATCACCCATCATGCAATGGACTGACAGAGAGATTCAATAAAACTCTAGCAGATATGTGCGCGGTTTATACAAATACCGAACAGACCGATTGGTGCAGCTATCTACCCCTGGTAACTTTTGCATATAATACAGCACTACAAGACACGACAAAATTCTCACCTTTCGAACTGGTGTACGGAAGACACCCAGTTTTGCCAACGGAGGCACATTTACTCGACACGGAGTGTAAAACGAGCGCCGAGGAAATTAGACAGAGGGCATTAGCAGTACGCAGTATAGCAATAGAAAATATACTGGCTAAGCAAAAAGTAGACAAAAGGATTTACGACGAGAAACACACACCGTTAGAATTTAATGTAGGAGACCAAGTGAAAGTCTTTATCCCTATTAGGAAAAAAGGGAGAAGCGAAAAACTTTTACTGCGTTACTTTGGGCCGTACTATATTGAACAAAAAGTCGGCGAAGTAGATTATAAAATAAGAAAAGGCAAAAGTGCCAGCGCAAAAACTGACATAGTACACATAAGCCGCATTTTGCCTTATTACGACCCCTGGACCCCAGGAGAGATAGGAAATGCAGAAGATGAGGAGGCAACCCGACGCGAATCCAGACAAAGTCGTAGAAAAAGAAATGGAAATAGCACAGAGGCATGGGATCCCGATGTAACAGAGGAAAATTGTTTAGTACTAGAAGACAATGGAGAACACGAGATAATAGAAGTATGTGCAGCAAAAAGATGTACAATTAAAGAAGGCGAACCACTTGAAGTAGAATTAGCTCTAAGACGTAAAGGAAAAATAGATGAAAATAAGATTTGTGGCGGTGAATTTGTTCCTCTAACAGATGAGGAAATGACGTATCTAGGCAATATAGGCATTTCCAGATACCCCTTTGTGAGAAGGGATAGATCGTACTTAGAGTTAAGAATAACAAAAGGTACAGACGTGGAACTGGCAAAGGGCACATGCCTGGGATGGCTCGTAAACTACAAGGATTCCAGCAATACAGACGAGGAGATGGACCGAAAAATTAAAGTAGGGGACAAGGTGAGAGTCCTAATACCGTTTGAGGAAATCTTAAGCGATGGTAGTACAATGTGGCACCCACGATGGGAAGGAGAGTTCGTAGTAGTCGAACTATTAGAGAAGCATTTATATCGAGTAAGGAAAAGAAGCGAAAATAGAACTATGATAGTCCAGAAACAGAGACTGCTACCAGGAAACTAAAATCAAAATAGGGAAAACACGAGTGGAACCACCACAGTCAATCAAATTATGCGAGAAGTCGGTAGGAAAACTAGAAAATAGAGTTATTGCTAAAAGACGTAAATGATAGAAATACCAGTAAAATAGGATAAAAACTTAAAAAGAAAAAAAAAAGAGCGAAGGGGTGCCGATTATATTATATAGCGATAGAAATAGCGATCGTTAGACTTAGAAATAAAACGAGGAAAAACCTCGACCTGCACACAAAAGCTAAGAAAGAAGAATCTAAACTTTCATTTAACGCAGGGAAAATAAGGTATAGAGCAGGATCAAATTCAAAAACAGGTAGACTAGTGAAGGAGGAAAAGCGGGGATAGTATAGCAGTTGGGATAGTTTAAATTAGAAGATTAGCATATATAAAATAAAATGGGCTCCACAGGGAGATTTACATAGAGTTAGGCAAACAAAATGAGCTAACACTGAACTGAGTATAGCCTCAGGCGAGTATCATAGAAGGTTAGGCTTAGGCTTAGGACTAGATAGAAATTTAAGAAAAAAATAAGTAATCGAGAGGACAAACAATTTGCTAAGTATAAATTACGAAATCAAACGCCTCCAAAAAGAAAGCGCTGAAATAGGTTAAAGATATTATCAAAATGAATTCAGAAGCGAATCAGGGACAAGAAGTTAGAAAACAGAAGAAAAAGAGGTAACATTTTTTCTTAGAAATTATAGGGACACAGAAGGAAAAGCAAAGGGGCCACAGGAAGCACAGTTGGTGCTACAAACTGGAAGAAGGAAAAAAAAAAGGGGAGGGGACCCTACCACTCAAACGTTGCCACAGTTCAACTGACTAACAGACATGATGGAGCTAACCGTACATTCGTAAATGGTACTAGAACTAAACTTACCATATTCCTACCTGAACGAAACGATACTCACTACGACAACCACACATCCCCAGACCCCCCCCCCCCCCCCCGCTAAACAGACAAACATACAACAGACAGAACTATAAATTTTTTTTTTGAGAACAAAAGATGCCCGGGTTAAAGCAGATAAAAAAAAAGGGTGGCGTACGATCTAGTATTTTTCGACGTACAGCTGAAAGCGGTACGACGAACAATACAGGTACAATAATATCGTAATAAGGAAGAAAAATAAATTGGTTCAGCAAAGTAAATCTTATCGACACCATCAAGTTGGAGTCATAGTACGATAAATTCACATTCTAGAGCATAGTAAACCCTCTTAGAATTTAGTAAAATAACTGATGAGGCTGCATGTTTCGGGCGAGCCTACTAGGTTAAATAACATGTTTAGTTTGCGTTAGGAAAAGGGGAGAGTAAAAATACATTGTTAGGATTTTTTTTTTGTTAAAAGTAAAGGAAAATAAGTTAGATGTAAAATAGTATAAAAGATATTGAGCTAGAAACCATATACTAACACAGATCTTTTTGCATGTTCCCATGGACGCTATAATGTAAGCCACACAAACCACTGAACCAAGAGCACCAGAGCTGGAACCCAAGCCACCCCCAAGACACAAACTTGTCAGAGCTACAACGGAGAGAGCTAGCCAAAGCCGAGGTCCTGGGCAGACGAACCAAAGAGCAGGTCCCTTTACAGTCAAAAACAAAGGGATGCGGGGCTCAATGGTCAACCCATCGATCGGCAATAGCTCAACTAGGCCGCGAGGTAGCAGCCGATATACCAGAAGAAGACCGATAGTTAAAACCGGTCTTGGAAGCAGCATCAACGATTAGGGGCAATCCAGGGATGCAGCTAGCGCAGATGGGGCAGTGTAAGTGTGAGCAAGCAATCGGACAATTGGACTAATATTTGTGAGGGAACATGCAGGGTTATTAATTTAGATCGACATTTTAGTAAAGTTTGGTTAACACATTCTGACAGTCAAACTCTATTAATTATTAGAGATACACTCTATTTAGTTCGATAATTTAAAATATTTTCATTATCTTATCTACATTTGGAATCGTCTTGTTTTTCACAAAGGGTTGACGAATTTTTATTTTTTTTATAAATCGGTAGTTTAGACCTATCTAAGTTTTATGTATCTAAATAGGTATTTAGACTATATCTCATTTAATATCTTTTTTTTTTTTTGAACTTTTATTAATTTGTCTTTTACTGTTTTGAAGTTGGTAATGACGATGAACATTTTGAGTTCTGGCGATTAAAATTGTTAGCTCTTAAGTTAGTTCAGGTAACTTAACAAGGTAGAGAAGGACCATATTTTGTTTAATTCAGGGACAGAAATTTTTGGTGGATCGATTTTGAAAACTGGGGACCAGTTTTTTCTAAAAGGGGGGGATGTCACAAAGATGCAAAAAGACATAAAATTGCAGCGTCCTTAGAAATGGTCGGCCGATGACCGGTTTAGTAACCAAGGAATAGTTGACCCAAATTTATAAATCATAGATCGTAAATTTGTTCAACAAGTGGGTACTTCGAACCGCTGATTGACGTCATGGAAAAGAACGTTGCAATGCATTGGAAAAAAGTGCTGACGAAAAGAGAAGTAAGCTCGAGGATTTTTGGGCTAGCGATGAGGACTTGCTCGGTGGCTTGCACGTAGGCAAGACTCCAAGATTCTTTTGAAGTTCGGGTTGATCCTTTTGGGGGCGTTACGTCAGATAGACGAACGACCACCCGTCGAAGAGTAATTAAGTGTTTTCCAAAATTTGTTATCGTCCGAGTACAAGGAAGAAAGTTGCCCTAGAAGTCCTTGTTGTCCTAAGAGAAGCCACGGGTACGCATAGGAGTACCCCTGAAGTACGTTAAATTGGTTGGCACGATACGGTCCTCCTCTACACTTGACCTAGGTAAGACCCTTTTGTTATAACGGTGTTTGGTTTCATATTAGTCATTTCAGTTAAGTAGTTAGGGTAATTTTAAGGCACAGAAAATAGAAGTTTACTTGAATCTCCTCTTCTTATTTTAAATATAAACCCCCCATATTTTTGAAAGCCCCTATTCAGTGAGAAAATCAGCATAGGACCCTTCGGGGGAGGTAACGACGACCCGGTACCCATTTAAAGATTAGAGATTTAAAGCGTAAATTAACGCGACAGTCAAATATATTAAATTCTACAATAAATGAATCTCATCCTCTTATCATTTAAATGAAACCCCCATTCACAATTATCGTTCGTGACAATATTCTAGACGTTTTTTAGTTTTTTTGGTCTGTGGTTTTTGGAAGCCCAAAGTCATGTACCAACCGCTCAAAATGCGACAACGTAGAGGACCTTTTGTTTAAACTTTGAAAGGCGTTTAGTTTCTTCGTCTGAAAGTAAGAGGTGAAAGTACACAAAGAACATTCAGAAACTCGTAACTAAAAAACGAAACAAATAACTAAAATTTTGTTCTTCGCATTGTATCGTAGGGTAAAGCATAATTTTTTTTATGGAAAATCCTGAATTAATTTAAATTTAATCTCAGCATGACTCCATAAATCTTACCACTCAGAAAAGTGACGACTCTAATACAGCTATTTGACTTATCCTTATTTGAGGGTTAAATTCTATATATAGAGTCTTGGCTTCGGCTTTCAAAGCAATGTCATGAAAACACTTTAATTAATTATTTATTTTGGTTGGCATATTTTATTATTCTTCATGTGGCCAATTAAAAGTCCACGTTCACCGTAATAAAACGATTAAAAACTTGTTACATTATTACTAAATTATCTCATATTGTGGTTTATCGTAATGTTACGTAAACGTCAAATCACCTTTTTCGACTTTGAGTGCCCTTGTATCTGCAGTAGTTTAATAACAACTTAAACAAAAAAAAAGTTAAATTAGGAATCATTTTTCCATTGAGTCATCACGATTTGGCTTTCGGATGTTGTTAGATTGAAGTATTAATATGCTTGATGTAACTGCTTTATAACCAGTTTCACAACCATGTGAATTGGAATTCAATAAATAATATTAAAATTTTTCATAAATCGGTTAGAGTGTGGGAAAGTAGCAAGAAAGACTCGGCTAAATCTAGGAAGGAGTGGTTTGTTAGTTCACTTGGTAGAATTTCAGATTATTAACCTTTTCGTGCGTTTCGGCTTTAGACGGCAAATGTAAACTTAAAAAGTAACTTAAAAAATTTAAAGTTTATACCGAAGTAGTAAAAGTGGAACTAATAGGACGACTGTAACAACTATCAGTAAAACCTCAGTTTGAATCTTAAACTTCAGATCGACAAGCACTTGCCTTATTTACGCCCACTGTTACAACTTCAGTTTAAACTTTAGTTTGAAGATAAACGAAAGGTTTTGACAGATAAACAGTTCAAAGTACGTCAAACAAATATCAGTAAAACTTCGGTTTGAATCTTAAACTTCAGATCGACAAACACTTACCTTATGTACGCTCACTGCTACAACTTCAGTTTAAATTTTAGTTTGAAGATAAACGAAACGTTTTGACAGATAAACAGTGCAAGGGACGTCAAATCTGGCGTTTAAACTACAAACTAAAGTTTAAACTGATTTTGTAAAAGTGGAACTTATAGGACGGCTTTAACAACTATCAGTAAAACTTCAGTTTGAATTTTAAACTTCAGATCGACAAACGCTTACCTAATTTACGCCCACAGTTACAACTTCAGTTTAAACTTTAGTTTGAAGATAAACGAAAGATTTTGACAGATAAACAATGCGAGGTACGTCAAATTTGAATTTTAAACTACAAAATAATGTTTAAAATGATTTTGTGAAAGTGGCAATTATTGAACGACTTTACTTCACTTTGAATCTTAAACTTCAGATCGACAAACACTTACATTATTTACGCCCACTGTCACAACTTCAGTTTAAACTTTAGTTTGAAGATAAACGAAAGATTTTGACAGATAAACAATGCAAAGAACGTCAATTCTGGGGTTTAAACTATAAACAACTATCATTAAAACTTCAGTTTGAAAATTAAACTTCATACCGACAAAAACTTAACTTATCTACGCCCACCGTTACAACTTCAGTTTAAACTTTAGTTTGAAGATAAACGAAAGATTTTGACAGATAAACAGTGTACGGTACGTCAAATCTGGGGACTGAACTACAAACTAAAGTTTAAACTGAACTTATAAAAGTGGAACTTATAGGACAACTTTAGCAACTATCAGTAAAACTTCAGTTTGAAAATTAAACTTCATCTCGACAAACACTTAACTTAACCACGCCCACTGTTACAACTTCAGTTTAAACTTTAGTTTGAAGATAAACGAAAGATTTTGACAGATAAACAATGCAAAGAGCGTCAATTCTGGGGTTTAAACTATAAACACCTATCATTAAAACTTCAGTTTGAAAATTAAACTTTATCTCGACAAACACTTAACTTAACTACGCCTACTGTTACAACTTCAGTTTAAACTTTAGTTTGAAGATAAACGAAAGATTTTGACAGATAAACAGTGTACGGTACGTCAAATCTGGGGACTGAACTGCAAACTAAAGTTTAAACTGAACTTATAAAAGTGGAACTTATAGGACAACTTTAGCAACTATCAGTAAAACTTCAGTTTGAATCTTAAACTTCAGATCGACAAACACTTACATTATTTACGCCCACTGTCACAACTTTATTTAAACTTTAGTTTGAAGATAAACGAAAGATTTTGACAGATAAACAATGCAAAGAGCGTCAATTCTGGGGTTTAAACTATAAACAACTATCATTAAAACTTCAGTTTGAAAATTAAACTTCATATCGACAAAAACTTAACTTATCTACGCCCACTGTTACAACTTCAGTTTAAACTTTAGTTTGAAGATAAACGAAAGATTTTGACAGATAAACAATGCAAAGAACGTCAATTCTGGGGTTTAAACTATAAACAACTATCATTAAAACTTCAGTTTGAAAATTAAACTTCATATCGACAAAAACTTAACTTATCTACGCCCACTGTTACAACTTCAGTTTAAACTTTAGTTTGAAGATAAACGAAAGATTTTTACAGATAAACAGTGTACGGTACGTCACATCTGGGGACTGAACTACAAACTAAAGTTTAATTTGAACTTATAAAAGTGGAACTTATAGGAAAACTTTAGCAACTATCAGTAAAACTTCAGTTTGAATCTTAAACTTCAGATCGACAAACACTTACATTATTTACGCCCACTGTCACAACTTCATTTAAACTTTAGTTTGAAGATAAACGAAAGATTTTGACAGATAAACAATGCAAAGAGCGTCAATTCTGGGGTTTAAACTATAAACAACTATCATTAAAACTTCAGTTTGAAAATTAAACTTCATATCGACAAAAACTTAACTTATCTACGCCCACTGTTACAACTTCAGCTTAAACTTTAGTTTGAAGATAAACGAAAGATTTTGACAGATAAACAGTGTACGGTACGTCACATCTGGGGACTGAACTACAAACTAAAGTTTAATTTGAACTTATAAAAGTTGAACTTATAGGAAAACTTTAGCAACTATCAGTAAAACTTCAGTTTGAATCTTAAACTTCAGATCGACAAACACTTACATTATTTACGCCCACTGTCACAACTTCATTTAAACTTTAGTTTGAAGATAAACGAAAGATTTTGACAGATAAACAATGCAAAGAACGTCAATTCTGGGGTTTAAACTATAAACAACTATCATTAAAACTTCAGTTTGAAAATTAAACTTCATATCGACAAAAACTTAACTTATCTACGCCCACTGTTACAACTTCAGTTTAAACTTTAGTTTGAAGATAAACGAAAGATTTTGACAGATAAACAGTGTACGGTACGTCACATCTGGGGACTGAACTACAAACTAAAGTTTAATTTGAACTTATAAAAGTGGAACTTATAGGAAAACTTTAGCAACTATCAGTAAAACTTCAGTTTGAATCTTAAACTTCAGATCGACAAACACTTACATTATTTACGCCCACTGTCACAACTTCATTTAAACTTTAGTTTGAAGATAAACGAAAGATTTTGACAGATAAGCAATGCAAAGAGCGTCAATTCTGGGGTTTAAACTATAAACAACTATCATTAAAACTTCAGTTTGAAAATTAAACTTCATCTCGACAAACACTTAACTTAACTACGCCCACTATTACAACTTCAGTTTAAACTTTAGTTTGAAGATAAACGAAAGATTTTGACAGATAAACAGTGTACGGTACGTCAAATCTGGGGACTGAACAACAAACTAAAGTTTAAACTGAACTTATAAAAGTGGAACTTATAGGACAACTTTAGCAACTATCAGTAAAACTTCAGTTTGAATCTTTAACTTCAGATCGACAAACACATTATTTACGCCCACTGTCACAACTTCAGTTTAAACTTTAGTTTGAAGATAAACGAAAGATTTTTATTATACAGTGTTATACAACTTTAGCAACTATCAGTAAAACTTCAGTGTGGATCTTAAACTTCAAATCGACAAATACTTAGGTACCTTATTTACGCTCACTGTTACAACTTCAGTTTACTCTTTGGTTTGAAAATAAACAAAGGATTTTGGCAGATAAACAATGCAAATCTGTCAAATCTGCGGTCTGAACTACAAACTAAAGTTTAAACTGAACTTGTGAAAGTGGCACTAAGGGTGACTTTTTCAACTATCAGTAAAACTTCAGTTTGAAGTTAAAACACCAATAATGACGTAGATTGCATTGTTATCTGACAGATAAACAATGCAATCTACGTCATATCTGGTGTTTTATCTTCAAACTGAAGTTTTGCTGATAGTTGTAAAAGCCGCTCTTATATGACGACTTAACAACTATCAGCAAAACTTCAGTTTGATTCTTAAACTTCAGATCGACCAACACTTACCTTATTTTCGCCCACCTCAGTTTAAACTTTTGTTTGAAGATAAACCAAAGAGTTTTACAGATAAAAAAAATGCAAGGTACGTCAAATCTGGGGTTTAAACTACAAACTGAACTTTAAACTGATTTTGTAAAAATGGCACTTATAGGGCGACTTTAACAACTATCAGTAAAACTTCAGTTTGAATCTTCAGATCAACAAACACTTACATTATTTACGCCCACTGTTACAACTTCAGTTTAAATTTTAGTTTGAAGATAATCGAAAGATTTTGACAGATAAACAGTGCAAGGGCCGTCAAGTCTGGGGTTTAAACTACAAACTAAAGCTTAAACTGATTTTGTAAAAGTGGCACTTAGAGGACGACTTCAACAACTATTAGTAAAACTTCAGTTTGAATCTTAAACTTCAGATCAACAAACACTTACATTATTTACGCCCACTGTTACAACTTCTGTATAAGCTTTAGTTTGAAGATAAACGAAAGATTTAACTTATAAACAGCGCAAAGAACGTCAATTCTCGGGTTTAAACTAGTAAAGTTAAAACTGATATGGTAAAAGTGGCACTTAGAGGATGACTTTTACAACTATCATTAAGAGCGACATTTACAAGTTCAAGTAAAACTTCAGATTGAAGATAAAACACCAGACTTGAGGTACTTTGCATGGTTTACCTGACAGATAAACAATGCAGTGTAGGTTATATCTGGAGTTTTATCTTCAATCTGAAGTTTTACTTGAACTTGTAAAAGTCACCTTTAAAGTTCAGTTTGAAAATTAAACTTCAGATCGACAAACATTTAACTTACTTACACCCACTGATACAACTTTAGTTTAAACTTTAGTTTGAAGATAAACGCAATATTTTGACAGATAAACAGTGCAAGGGACGTCCAATCTGGGGTTTAAACTACAAACTAAAGTTTAAACTGATTTTGTAAAAGTGGCACTTAGAGGACGACTTCAACAACTATTAGTAAAACTTCAGTTTGAATCTTCAGATCAACAAACACTTACATTATTTAGGCCCACTGTTACAACTTCTGTATAAACTTTAGTTTGAAGATAAACGAAAGATTTAACATATAAACAGCGCAAAGAACGTCAATTCTCGGGTTTGGTGGGGTAATATAAATAAATAAATGGTAAAAGTGGCACTTAGAGGATGACTTTTACAACTATCATTAAGAGCGACATTTACAAGTTCAAGTAAAACTTCAGATTGAAGATAAAACACCAGACTTGATTGCACCATCTTTAAACTTCATTTTGAAAATTAAACTTCAGATCGACAAACACTTAACTTATTTACACCCACTGATACAACTTCAGTTTAAACTTTAGTTTGAAGATAAACGAAATATTTTGACAGATAAAAAATGCAAGTTACGTCAAATCTGGGATTTAAACTACAATCTAAACTTTAAACTGATTTTGTAAAAATGGCACTTATAGGACGTCTTTAACAAGTATCAGTAAAACTTCAGTTTGAATCTTCAGATCAACAAACACTTACATTATTTACGCCCACTGTTACAACTTCAGTTTAAACTTTAGTTTGAAGATATACGAAAGATTTTGACAGATAAACAATGCAAAGTACATCAAATCTGGGGTCTGAGTTACAAACCATAGTTTAAACTGAACTTGTAAAAGTGGAACGTTAAGGACGACTTTAACAACTATCAGTAAAACTGCAGTTTGCATCTTGAACTTCAGATCGACAAACACTTACATTATTTACGCCCACTGTTAAAACTTCAGTTTAAACTTTAGTTTGAAGATAAACAAAATATTTTGGCAGATAAACAATGCATGGTTCGTCAAATCTGGGGTCTGAAATACAAACTAAAGTTTAAACTGAACTTGTAAAATTGGATCTTATAGGACGACTTTAAGGGTGACTTTTACAAGTCCAAGTAAAACTTCAGATTGAAGATAAAATGCAGATATAACCTACATTGCATTGTTTATCTGTCAGGTAAACAATACAAAGTACATCAAGTCTGGTGTTTTATCTTCAATTTGAAGTTTTACTTGAACTGGTAAAAGTCGCCCTTACAACTATCAGTAAAACTTCAGTTTGAATCTTAAACTTTAGATAGACAAACACTTATCTTATTTACGCCCACTGTTACAACTTCAGTTTAAACTTAAGTTTGAAAATAAACGAAAGATTTCGACAGACAAACAATGCAAGCTATGTCAAATCTGGGGTTTAAACTACAAACTAAAGTTTAAACTGACTTTGTAAAAGTGGCAGTTATAGGACCACTTTTACAACCATTGGTAAAACTTCAGTTTGAAAGTTAAACTCCATTCTGTATCTGTCAAAATATTTCGTTTATCTTCAAACTGAAATTTATACTGAACTTGTAACAATAGGCCTTGACGTTTACAACTTATTGTACACTCCAAGCTGAAGTTTAACTGATACTGATACATCAGATTTTTTTTCTCGTTGTCACCTTCAAAGCATTAAAATGACAGTTAAATTCCTCATGACATTTTCATATCTTCATTACTTCATGTTTTATGTGAGGTTTAAACTAAAGTTTAAACTGAAATTTTACTAATAGTTGGAAATTCTTTCTCAATTGTGGATACCGAGGCAGAAACTCATTTTTTTAAACTCAGTATTTCTTGGCCATCGTTGCCAACCGAATTCGTGGATAATTCCCTACATGTCCAACAAAATCTCCCTAGATTAGTAGATTTTTCCCTAGATTTCAATCTGAATCATATGGTGAATGTAATATTTACTGATACTCTATTAACTTGTTACACGATAATATACACAATAAATATATACTAGATAGCAGATAGCTAGCAAGTTAAATTATAGTTTAATAATTGAAATTTGACAAAATCGACAAATAAAACGCTTTATGTATCTAAAAAAAATAACATGTTATTAGCGTTAAGGTACATCTTCAAAATAAAAAAAAAACATCATAAACAAAAATAAAAATAGAATCCTGAAAACAAAAAATAACAAAAGTTAGAAACTTGTGAAATTAAAGAACACTTTTAATCTGATTCTTCAGAAATAGTTGCTTTCTCCACCTTATGGTCGTAAACTCCATGATACTTCATTTTGACAAAAAACGAGAAGAAGACATAGAAAGAACAGTATTTGTTTGGTTGTTACCTACATATTTCGGATAAGGCCGAAAACTCCTAAATGATTTATTATTTATTTTATTGCAGTTTATTATGATTGTGTTTTAAATAGGGCGAATTTCAAAACTTACCAGATCATCTACCGAGTGGATCAGCCACATTAAATCGCTAGATGGCCATCACTGACCAACTTAACCGGTAGTTGACCCGGTGAACTTTGGAATTCACCTATAGTTTCTAGTAGTAGTAAATAATTCAAAGTTTTGAAGTATCACTCTTACTACAATGACAGCTGATGGCCATTTGATAGACCTAATGACAACTGACTTACAACTGATGATCACATTCTAGACTCAAGAGTTTAGTGCATTCAGAGTGTACGACTAACCAATGTATGAGGTGTTTTCATAATGAGTTAAAAAATTCCCTAGATTTAAAGAAATTTCCCTATTTTCCTAAACACTCTTAAATTTCCCTAAAATAGGAAAATTTCCCTAGGGTTGGAATCGCTCTTGTTGTTGGCGTTGAGTGTAGGTCGTCACCAATTTTTCGATCAACCCACCACCGACTAGTTTCGGGATATACCCCTCATCAGTACAGCTTTGGCTGGTCGACAAATTGGACACCGTGATTTGGCTATTTGAAGCCTGAAACGTACAGAGTACCGGTGAGACGTAGAACAGAGCAGACATGGCATTGTCTAAGAAACTAACTTACGGAACTTTAGACAAAAGGATTACGAGTTGTAACACATCGGATTAACTTTAAACATTTTCCAGTTCAGATTTTTGAAGACTGGGGATATTGAATATGGCTTTTTAGTTTTACTTTTTTCTTAGACTTAGAAGATATTTAGTTTCTGATACTTTCATATATTTAAAGGACTTGTCGCATAATTCACAATTGCTCAATTTCACTTTTTACAAATTCGCAGAACGAGAAGGTGATGTAGATTGCATATTGCCTATCGCCCATAGGCAAGGCGAAAGAAGATAAACCCAAAAACAACATTTCTCCATTGAAACATTACCAATTTCCTTATGTCTTATGTTATTAAAATTGTAATTGTGTTAACCAAGACGCTTATTTAATGAAAAGTTGCAAATACATAGAGAAGTAAATCTGCTGGCATTTTAAGCATCGACCCACTCGACAATGCCTAATGCAGCACACTTTCTCATAAACAGCTCGAATTAAATCCCACGTTGCAGGAATCACTGACCCATCCAAATCTGCATGCAAAATGCTCCGTTACCGAGGAAGGCTCTTCTTCTTAAGGTGGTCTTGTCTTTTCTGGTAATGAGATTGCTGAAAGTGCTCCCGTCACAAACGAAACACGTATAGAGCATCATTAGGAGCTCTCAAGTGGCAGGAAATGCGGTTGAAAAAACGACTGTTTTCAGTGCGAAAGTGCGGAGAAAATATCTCAGGAACCCGCCGAGAATGGTAAAGGAAGAGACCTAATCATAGATAAATGTTATGCAATGAAATGCAAGATCAAGGCTATTTAAGATCCGCGGCCTTTTGTACTGTCGCAGGAATGTCGTGTTAACTAGGAAGTTGTATTATAGACGGGTGCGGTCATGCCTAACGAGGATTTAACTCGGTGGTTAGGGTTTTTCTAACGCACACAACCAGCCACATCAGGATTTTTACCATGGAAAAACAAGCCGCACCTGGTTCCCAGGTCGCGGATTTATAAACTCCCTTGATTGGTGCAATGGGGCGTCCAAAGAGACTGACCTTAGACCATTCGCGATCAAGGATAAAACCGAGTGGGTTCGTTACAGTTACATTCACTCACTCACTCCACCCATGCATCTTGATTGCAGATTTTAAATTAAATTGTGCACACACAATTGGTCACTTTTAAAAGTCATTCCCGTTGCTCGGAATGTGGCATGACGAGGTGGCTACAATGGGCAAAACGAACGCCGTAAATCAATTTCTGCGTCGTCCAACTAAAACAACACGGAACAGTACCATTCTAGTACCATTAGGCGGTTTAAATAAGTGGTCTCGCTCGTCGGGAATATCTTTGCTGTAACTGTACGACCACACCCGCATCAAAATTACTTCCTTGTCTTTGTCCGAGTTGGAAACCCTTTAGATTTCAGAATTTTCCTTAATGCCAATTAGAGAACGAGCGTATCGCGAATGCACAATAAACTTCAATCTGGACGTTAAGCGCCTTCCTACGGTGCATATTTTACCACGGAAAATATCGGCCACCCACATTCTTCGCAATGGTATCGGAACAAATTCGAATTTCAACTGCTTGCATGTTCGTGTTATTTGCTATTCCCTCGCGGTTTGCATAATAAAACGCTCTTTATTTAATTGTCTCTAGTCTACGCAGATTCCACAAGGAAAATGTCAGAGAACGGCGTTCACTTGCCAATGGTAAAAGGCGGATGCCAGGGTATGTCTCTTTTTTTCTAAAGTGGAATCGTGGCCATAATTCCTCGAAAGCAAACGTTAGTGCTTCTTATGCAAGAGCAAATTGATGGATATTTGCCTGCGTTAGAGAATAAACCTAGATTCATGTTTATATTTCTATTATCTTTTATACAAATATTTACAAAAACCGGTTAGATTTCTGCCGTCTAACACCATTTAGCAGCTGAAATCATGCGGAAATCGAAAAGATCAACAAGACACGTACAAGATGATAAAAAGTCTGCAATAACTAGAAAAAAACCTAAACTTACTGCCAGGTAGCTCCATCGTCCAAGGCGTCAAATTCGAAAAATCCAAGGAAATAAACCGTTGAATTCTTAGTTCCAACACCCCTACTAAACCAAACTTCAATTTGCTCACCAAATCCAAAAAACAACTCAAATAAACAAAAGTTTCCAACAAACACAAGTTTGTACTAGGCGTACTGGGCAAGCCTTTAGTGTGACCAAAGGAAAGGTCTAAAGTGTCGCGTAATTCTTCTGAGCTATAAAGTTTTCCAACTTGTGCTTAAACGAAATGAGTTATCATTCTTGTGTACTTTCGGAAATTTTGTGTACATAATTAAGGTAACTTTCTGAGTAAGTGGCAGTTCTTAGTAATCACATTTCTGAGCTGTACACTTTTAAAACTAACACTTGAACGAAAGCTTGGCAAATATGCTAAAGGCCAATAAAAGACCGTACTGAAGTGTCTAACACATAATTCTTCTAATCTGAAATGTTTTACATTTTTGATCTATTTTACGAGAATTTAATGTACAACTTTATCGCTTACTTTCTGAGCAAATAACGGTAAACTGGACATTGAACAGGTGCTTAGTCGTGACATTCTTCTGAACAAAATACGTTATTTTCACAGCATACCGTCAGAGAACAGTATATGAAACTGAACGTCTCCTAAAATCCAAGGGAAGGCCATATTGGATACAAATAAATTTTCTGAGATGTACAAATTTTACATTTTAGTTACCATCCTTGCATATTTCCGAAAATTTTGTGTACTTCACTTTCTAAAAAATACTAGTAAGCTGAACTTCTACTCAAGTTTATAGAGATGTTTTTTTGTGGCTTCTGAGTTACTACCTTTCTGAGCTGTAAAAGTTAGGAGTTAAACGAAAGCTTAGTTGTCAGGTAATTTTAAACGTACATGTGAATGCGCATGTGAGTTTTATAGTTTATTTTCCGGGAACATTGTGTGTATATATATATATAATAAAGGTCTGCAAAGTCTCAAGGAAAGGCCAAAGTGACGTGTCTAACTCATAGTTCTTCTGAGTTATAATTTTTTTAATCCTTTTCTTGAAGAGAATCTGATTATTAACCTTCTATACACCCAAAAATATTGTGTACAACCTTATGGTTACTTTCTGAGCAAATAGAGGTGCTTAGTTATTATCTTTCTGAGCTGACAAAATTTTCAAACTAAAGTCTGAAAGGTTTTTTATTTGAATTTGAAAGGAAAATATGTGTTACCATTTTTCCGTGTTTGCTAACATTTGGTGTTCAACTTTATGTCTTCCTTTCCGAGCTAACGGCGGCAAACTGACGTCTACTCAAGTTTAAAGAAATGTTTTCATGTGGCTTCTCACTTACTATCCTTCTGAGCTATTGTTACTATCCATCCATATTTTCAAAAACATTGGCTATAACTTTATGGTTACGTTCTGAGCGGTCAGAGGATCTTAGTTATTATCTTTCTGAGCTGTAAAATTAAATTTGAAATTTAATTAAATTCCGAGTTCAAAGTCCGAATTTAGTTAAATTCCAAGTTTAAATTTGAAATTTAATTAAATTTCAAATTTAAATTTTGAGTTTAACTAAATTTCGACTACGAACTCAGACCTTAATTAAATTCCGACTTTCCACCCGGAATTTAACTAAATTCCGACTTTACACCCGGAATTTAACTAAATTCTCACATTGAACTCGGAATTTAATTAAATTTTAAATTTAAACTTGGAATTTAACTAAATTCCGACTTTGAACTCGGAATTTAATTAAATTTCAAATTTAAACTTGGAATTTAACTAAATTTTGACTACTAACTCAGAGCTTAATTAAATTCCGACTTTCCACCCGGAATTTAACTAAATTCCGACTTTACACCCGGAATTTAACTAAATTCTCACTTTGAACTCGGAATTTAATTAAATTTTAAATTTAAACTTGGAATTTAACTAAATTCTCACGTTGAACTCGGAATTTAATTAAATTTTAAATTTAAACTCGGAATTTAACTAAATTCTGACTTTGAACTCGGAATTTAATTAAATTTCAAATTTATACTGGGAATTTATCTAAATTCTGACTTTGAACTAAATTTCGAATATGAACTCATAATTTAACTAAATTCCGACTTTGAACTCGAAATTTCGACTTTAAACTTGGAGTTTAACTAAATTCCAACCTGAAACTAGAAATTTAACTAAATTCCAACTTTAAACTGGGAACTTATCTAAATTCAGACTTTGAACTCGGAATTTAACTAAATTTCGAATATGTACTCATAATTTAACTAAATTTCGACTTTGAACTAGGAATTTAACTAAATTCCGATTATGAACTCAGAATTTAACTAAATTCCAACTTTCAACTCGAAATTCCGATTGTAAGCTCAGAATTTAACTAAATTTTAACTTTAAACTGGGAATTTATCTAAATTCAGACTTTGAACTCGGTATTTAACTAAATTTCGACTATGAACTCAGAATTTGACTAAATTCTTACTTTAAAGCCGGAATTTAACTAAATTCCGACTTTAAACTCGGAGTTTGACTACATTCCAACTGTAAACTATGATTTTAACTAAATTCCAACTTTAAACTAGGAATGTATCTAAATTCAGACTTTGAACTCGGAATTTAACTAAACTTCGACTATCAACTCAGAATTTGACTAAATTCCGACTTTAAAGTCGGAATTTGACTAAATTCTGACTTTAAACTCGGAGTTTGACTACTTTCCAATTTTAAACTAGGAATTTAACTAAATTATAACCTGAAACTCGGAATTTAAGTAAGTTCCGACTTTAAACTAGGAATAAACCTAAATTCCAACTTGGAACTCAGAATTTAACTAAATTCCAACTTTTAACTCGGAATTTAACTAAATTCCTACTTTAAACTCGTAATTTAATTAAATTTCAAATTTAAACTTGGAATTTACCTAAATTTCCACTATGAACTCAGAATTTTATTAAATTCCGACTTTACACCCGGAATTTAATTAAATTCCGACTTTGAACTCGGAATTTAAAATTTGAACTTTAAACTTGGAATATAACTAAATTTCGACTACGAACTCAGAGTTTAATTAAATTCCGACTTTACACCCGGAATTTAACTTAATTCTGACTTTAAGCTCGGAATTTAATTACATTTCAAATTGAAACTTGGAATTTAACTAAATTCCGGCTTTGAACTCGGAATTTAATTAAATTTCAAATTTAAACTTGGAATTTAGCTAAATTTCGACTACGAACTCAGAATTTAATTAAATTCTGACTTTGAACTCGGAGTTTAACTAAATTCCAACTTTAAACTGGGAATTTATCTAAATTCAGACTTTGAACTAAATTTCGAATATGAACTCATAATTTAACTAAATTCCGACTTTGAACTCGAAATTTCGACTTTAAACTTGGAGTTTAACTAAATTCCAACCTGAAACTAGAAATTTAACTAAATTCCAACTTTAAACTGGGAACTTATCTAAATTCAGACTTTGAACTCGGAATTTAACTAAATTTCGAATATGAACTCATAATTTAACTAAATTTCGACTTTGAACTACGAATTTAACTAAATTCCGATTATGAACTCAGAATTTAACTAAATTCCAACTTTCAACTCGAAATTCCGACTGTAAGCTCAGAATTTAACTAAATTTTAACTTTAAACTGGGAATTTATCTAAATTCAGACTTTGAACTCGGTATTTAACTAAATTTCGACTGTGAACTCAGAATTTGACTAAATTCTTACTTTAAAGTCGGAATTTAACTAAATTCCGACTTTAAACTCGGAGTTTGACTACATTCCAACTGTAAACTAGGAATTTAACTAAATTCCAACTTTAAACTAGGAATTTATCTAAATTCAGACTTTGAACTCGGAATTTAACTAAACTTCGACTATCAACTCAGAACTTGACTAAATTCCGACTTTAAAGTCGGAATTTAACTAAATTCTGACTTTAAACTCGAAGATTGACTAAATTCCAACTTTAAACTCGGAATTTCACTAAATTTTGACCTTGAACTAGGAATTTAAGTAAATTCCGACTATGAACTCAGAATTTAACTACATTCCGACTTTAAACTCGAAATTCCGACTTTAAACTCAGAATTTACCTAAATTCCAACTTTATACTGGAAATTTATCTAAATTCAGACTTTCAACTCGGAATTTAACTAAATTCCGACTTTGAACTCGGAATTTAATTAAATTTCAAATTTAAACTTGGAATTTAACTAAATTTCGACTACGAACTCAGAGTTTAATTAAATGCCGACTTTACACCCGGAATTTAACTAAATTCTGACTTTGAACTCGGAATTTAACTAAATTGCAACTTTAAACTCGGAATTTAACAAAATTTCGACTACGAACTCAGAGTTTAATTAAATTCCGACTTTACACCCGGAATTTAACTAAATTCTGACTTTGAACTCGGAATTTAACTAAATTGCAACTTTAAACTCGGAATTTAACTAAATTCCGACTTTGAACTCGGAGTTTAACTAAATTCTGACTTTGAACTGGGAATTTAACTTTAAACTCGGAATTTAACTAAATTTCAATTTTCAACTCAGAATTTAACTAAGTTCCAACTTTATACTGAGAATTTATCTAACTTCATACTTTGAACTCGGAATTTAACTAAATTTCGTCTATGAACTCAGAATTTGACTAAATTCTGACTTTAAACTCGGAGTTTGACTACATTCCAATTTTAAACTTGGAATTTACCTAAATTTCCACTATGAACTCAGAATTTTATTAAATTCCGACTTTACACCCGGAATTTAATTAAATTCCGACTTTGAACTCGGAATTTAAAATTTGAACTTTAAACTTGGAATATAACTAAATTTCGACTACGAACTCAGAGTTTAATTAAATTCCGACTTTACACCCGGAATTTAACTTAATTCTGACTTTAAGCTCGGAATTTAATTACATTTCAAATTGAAACTTGGAATTTAACTAAATTCCGGCTTTGAACTCGGAATTTAATTAAATTTCAAATTTAAACTTGGAATTTAGCTAAATTTCGACTACGAACTCAGAATTTAATTAAATTCTGACTTTGAACTCGGAGTTTAACTAAATTCCAACTTTAAACTGGGAATTTATCTAAATTCAGACTTTGAACTAAATTTCGAATATGAACTCATAATTTAACTAAATTCCGACTTTGAACTCGAAATTTCGACTTTAAACTTGGAGTTTAACTAAATTCCAACCTGAAACTAGAAATTTAACTAAATTCCAACTTTAAACTGGGAACTTATCTAAATTCAGACTTTGAACTCGGAATTTAACTAAATTTCGAATATGAACTCATAATTTAACTAAATTTCGACTTTGAACTACGAATTTAACTAAATTCCGATTATGAACTCAGAATTTAACTAAATTCCAACTTTCAACTCGAAATTCCGACTGTAAGCTCAGAATTTAACTAAATTTTAACTTTAAACTGGGAATTTATCTAAATTCAGACTTTGAACTCGGTATTTAACTAAATTTCGACTGTGAACTCAGAATTTGACTAAATTCTTACTTTAAAGTCGGAATTTAACTAAATTCCGACTTTAAACTCGGAGTTTGACTACATTCCAACTGTAAACTAGGAATTTAACTAAATTCCAACTTTAAACTAGGAATTTATCTAAATTCAGACTTTGAACTCGGAATTTAACTAAACTTCGACTATCAACTCAGAACTTGACTAAATTCCGACTTTAAAGTCGGAATTTAACTAAATTCTGACTTTAAACTCGAAGATTGACTAAATTCCAACTTTAAACTCGGAATTTCACTAAATTTTGACCTTGAACTAGGAATTTAAGTAAATTCCGACTATGAACTCAGAATTTAACTACATTCCGACTTTAAACTCGAAATTCCGACTTTAAACTCAGAATTTACCTAAATTCCAACTTTATACTGGAAATTTATCTAAATTCAGACTTTCAACTCGGAATTTAACTAAATTCCGACTTTGAACTCGGAATTTAATTAAATTTCAAATTTAAACTTGGAATTTAACTAAATTTCGACTACGAACTCAGAGTTTAATTAAATGCCGACTTTACACCCGGAATTTAACTAAATTCTGACTTTGAACTCGGAATTTAACTAAATTGCAACTTTAAACTCGGAATTTAACAAAATTTCGACTACGAACTCAGAGTTTAATTAAATTCCGACTTTACACCCGGAATTTAACTAAATTCTGACTTTGAACTCGGAATTTAACTAAATTGCAACTTTAAACTCGGAATTTAACTAAATTCCGACTTTGAACTCGGAGTTTAACTAAATTCTGACTTTGAACTGGGAATTTAACTTTAAACTCGGAATTTAACTAAATTTCAATTTTCAACTCAGAATTTAACTAAGTTCCAACTTTATACTGAGAATTTATCTAACTTCATACTTTGAACTCGGAATTTAACTAAATTTCGTCTATGAACTCAGAATTTGACTAAATTCTGACTTTAAACTCGGAGTTTGACTACATTCCAATTTTAAACTAGGAATTTAACTAAATTATAACCTGAAACTCGGAATTTAAGTAAGTTCCAACTTTAAACTTGTAAGACTGTAAGTTTCGACTAAGAACTCGGAATTTATCTAAATTCCGACTTTAAACTAGGAATAAACCTAAATTCCGACTTTGAACTCAGAATTTAACTAAATTCCAACTTTCAACACCGAATTTAACTAAATTCCTACTTTAAACTCTTAATTTAATTAAATTTCAAATTTAAACTTGGAATTTAACTAAATTTCGACTCTGAACTGAGAATTTAATTAAATTCCGACTTTACAGCCGGAATTTAATTTAATTCCGACTTTGAACTCGGAATTTAAAATTTGAACTTTAAACTTGGAATATAACCAAATTTCGACTACGAACTCAGAGTTTAATTAAATTCCGACTTTACATCCGGAATTTAACTAAATTCTGACTTTAAGCTCGGAATATTTCAATTTTAAACATTTCAAATTTAAACTTGGAATTTAACTAAGTTCCGACTTTGAACTCGGAATTTAATTAAATTTCAAATTTAAACTTGGAGTGTAGCTAAATTTCGACTACGAACTCAGAATTTAATTACATTCCCACTTTACACCCGGAATTTAACAAAATTCTGACTTTGAACTCGGAGTTTAACTAAATTCCAATTTCAAACTCGGAATTTAACTAAATTCGAACTTTAAACTCGGAATTTAACTAAATTCTGACTTTAAACTCGGATTTAACTAAATTATGACTTTGAACTGGGAATTTAACTACATTCCTACTTTAAACTCGACATTTAACTAAATTCCGACTTTGAACTTGGAATTTAACTAAATTCCATTGAACTCGGAATTTAACTAAATTGCAACTATAAACCCAGAATTTAACTAAATTTCGAGTTTATAGTCGGAATTTAGGAAAAAAAATCTAGTTAGCCCTTATACGCCTACGCCTTAGACTGAACATCTACTCAATTTTTTGGAGATGTTTTCTGGTGGCTTCTAAGTCACTAATTTTCCTGAACTGGAAAACTAAGACTTGATCAGCATAGCTTAGTTGTCTCGTAATTCTGAGCGGATATTAATGCCTAAAGAGCTGACATTTTGGAGTGTCCGAAACGTAGTTTTTTCTGAGCTATATTTTTTTTACGGAATTTGAGTTATTGATTTACTTTAACATTGTGTGCAAGGAAGCATCTGCTTATGCTCAAGGAACGGTCCTGAATGTCTGACACAACCGTACTTTCCGAGAATATAATATACAACTTCATGCCTTATTCACACTTCTCAGCAAATGGCAGTAAACTGAACACTCGCACAAGTTTATAAAGATGCTTTCTTGTACCTTCTGAGTTATCCTGCTGAGCTCTAAAATGTTAAAACTAAAACTTGAATGGAAGCTTAGTTGTCACTTGTACTTGTGAGCCGTGTACACGCATAGTTATTCTGAGCCATAATTTTTTTTATTTTGAACTTGAACAGAATTTTACTTACGGAGTTACTATGTTTTCGTGACTATGCTTTCGTGTTTTCAAAAATTTGGTGTATAAATGTGTGCCTTGCTTTCTGAGCAAATGATGACAAACTGAACCACTCTTGAAGATTAGAATAATACCTTCTTGTGCCTTCTTAACTACTATCCTTCTGATCTGTTGTTATTACCATTCTCTGCTTCTGAAGATATTGTGTACAAATTTATGATTGCTTTCTGAGAAAATGCCGGTTTTTAGTTAGGTACTTTATTTCGTTTTTTTTTGTTACTGAACCTCTTTTTATTTCTACCTAAATCTGAGATATCATCCTCTAGTTTTCGAATATTTCGTATACAACTTTATCTTACTTTCTGAGTAAATGGTGGTAAACTTAACGTCTACTCAAGCTTACGTAGATACTCTCTTGTGGCTTCTCAGTTAATCCTCTTCTGAACTGGAAAACTAAGGCTTGAACAGTAGCTTAGTTGTTTCGTACTTCTGAGCGGCATATTAATGCTCCAGAAGCTATCCATTGGAGTTTCTGAGCTATAATCTCTTTTTTTTCGGAATTTGATTTATTGATTTACTTGATCATTTACTGACACAACCGTACTTACAAAAATTTAGTGTACAACTTCATGCTCTACTTTCCGAGCAAGTACCGGTAAAATTAACGTCTACTCAAGTTTATAAAGTAACCATCTTGTGGCTTCTGAGCTACTATCCTTCTAAGCTGTAAATTTTTTAGTTTAAACTTGAACGGAATTTGATTTATCATCTTTTTGAGTTATCATTTTGCTATTTGTTCAGCTACTGAAGTCTGCGGAAACACTTTCTTATGTTTTCTGAGTTGCTATACTTCTGAGTTGTAAATACTGAAAACTAAGGCTAGAACGGTAGCCTAGTTGTTTCGTACTTCTGAGTCGTGCATATGAACTCCAGGGCTAACTTTAGAGAAATTACAAGTAAACTATGTGAAGTCAAACTTCTGCTAATGCCTAAGGAACGATCATATTATAGTGTCTGACACATAGTCCTCCTGTGCTCAGCTTAGTTGCACGGTAGTTGTCACGTGCTTCTGAGCAACGGATAGTGTAATTAAAAATATATATAACCTAAAATATAGTTTAGTGAAATGCAAGCTTCTGAGACGTAGTCCTTCTGAGCAGTAATCTAGAACAATAACCTAGAACTAGAAGAATTTGTGACCTTGTTCTTGAACAAAATCTGAGTTATCGTCCTTTTTCTAAGAATTGTAAGCTAAAGAGTAACGAGATGTGATAGTGGAGTTTCCGAGTCATTTCTTTTCTGAACTGAGAGTTCGGAAAGCTAGGGCTTTTCAACTTAGAATTGAGCAGAATATGCGGCAGTACGGTTTTTGGAATTCTTATAATTTCATTTCTTATTTTCGAATCAAATCTTGAGAAACTTTGTTTGTTAAAGTGTTACGAGACATGGTAGTAGAATTTCTGAATCACATTCTTGCTGATCCACAAACTTTTTGAATTTAGGGTTGAACAGAATATGAGTTTTGGAACATTTCTATACAGATTTTTATTTCTTACTTTCTGAGTGAACCTTGGAAAATTGTGTCAGCTGAAATGTAACAAGACATGGTAGTAGAGCAAAGTTTCGGAATTATATTCATGCTGATCAATAAGATTTTTGAATTGAATCTGGGTTTTTAAACCTTCATAGAATTTTATATCTTAATTTCTAAGCAAATCTTGAAAAAATGTGTTAGCTCAAGTGTAACAAGACAAGATAGTGGAGTTGAGAACAATGAGGTTTTTGAACTTAGAATTGAACATAATATGGGTTACTACGGGTTTGTGAACCTTTCTGTTTAGAGTTTTATTTCTTACTTACTAAGCAAATCTTGAGAAACTTTCTCAGCTAAGGTGTGACGAGACATCAGACAAGATAGTGGAGTTTCTAATGTTCCTAACTATAAAGTTTTTGAGCTTAAATTTGAAGAGAATACGGGTTATGATGAGTTTTGCTTTCTAATGGTGTTTCATTTTATCCTCTTGTTCTGAAATCTTTGATCTTACACCTTAACGAAATTTAGATCTGCGATAGAAACATTTTAGGTTTTCTTCTTTTAGAGAATATGATTTGTTTTATTGCTTCTGCTATAAATTTAACTATAAACTGAACAAAAACTTTCTTGAAATTCATACTAAAGGAAATAACGCCAAGTACGTTTTACAGATTGCTGATCCATAAATTCGGAATTTAGTGGGACGCATCGCAAAAATTTTGAAACAATCGGATCTCGATATGAGTTCGGTTTAACGAGATGCGAAACAACGTTTATCGATTTGCGAATCCCGGTTTAAAAGCATTTTTGCGAAACGAGGACCTTTGGTGCTTTTAATAATGAATCGGAACCATTCATCTATTCCCTGTGAACACGTATGAAAATTATCAGTTTTTTGTTTACGCAGGAGGGATTTGAATTTTGTTTCTAATAAATTGTTTTCGTTTTAGGCAATTTATTTTCGATTTGCTGTCCAGGAAATATAAAGGGGATTCGATGGAACAATAGTCGCTTAAAAATTGTTTTTATATTATTATGTTATTGTCAGTAAAAAAATCCAATTTAGAGATACACGAAAAACCGGGTTCATTTGAATTGGAAATTCGCCAAAAAGGAGTGTTTGCTGCATCGCCGAATTATGCATTGTCCATTGTGTTTTTTGAGTTGGAAACAGATTGAGGTCATATAATCTTATGTAAAATTACATACGGTAATGGTGTTTCCGCCAACGTCGTCAAGAAGAATACAAGGTATTTCGGTAATAACATTATCAAGGCACAAAAGGATGAAGGATGGTCTCATCGGATTAAAATTTATGAATTAAGTTGATAAAAATCGCTAAAACGATCATCGGTTTATTAATAAAGCTATGAAAAACGTGCAGATAGATAATAGTGGTTTTGATGATAAAGCAATTGCACTTACCAGCTCTCCTGGTGCCTTATTCCACTGCAGCACAGTCGGCTCTGTAACAAAAAAACCAATGCTCTATTAGCACAATAATCTCATTACGGTCAACAATGGACGAATATAAAACAAATTATAGCCATCATCAAATTTCAATAAGAACGATCAACAAGGCATACAAAAAGCCCATAATATCGTCAGCCTGTAATTTAAAAAGACAAATACCTTGTCGTCTTTAGCCTAAATTGTCTTCTTTATTCGACTACAGTTAGAATGGTTCATAAACACGCATCAAGAGCACCAAACTATACGCTTTTTTCGGGTCAGGATATGAGTCTCCCATGAATAATCATTATCCATTCATTACAAGTAGTGTAATTAGTACTACTGACAAAATGTTGTAGTAGCAGAGTTAAACATGAACATACGTATATGATCCGATAGTCTAAATTTAGCAGTAGCGTTGATTGAATACTAATTGGCTGGGTCAAACCCAGTTCACAAAGAATGCAGTGAAAATTTTAAAATATTCTCACGTTAGTATAATCTACCACGTTTTGGTGATAGATAACTTAGAAACAATTTCGGTACTAATCAATCAAATATGATTGATCTACTCAATCTCTTTTCGGTTTGGTACCTTTACAAATAATAAAATTGTTATAGGAATGTGTATGGGTGATCAGACACACGTACCGCATAACACACATACGCAGACACACGACATTACATATTAACCTAAATGAAAGGAAACCGCTATCCTCTTTGCACACACGACGTCTAGATTTCCTAGTGAGAATAGTCTTATCTATCAATTTAATTAGCGAAGGCCTCAAGCTTTGTAATCAGCATTAGTGCCACTCGTGATGGAATAATAACGTTTATTAGAACAACGGATGGATGGAAGCTGGAAATGATTTAGTTATTGTTATGAGGTTATGTGGGTTCGTATTCTTCAAATAAGTGAAAAGTATCTATATTTAGATTTTTTTAAATAGCTTTGCACTAAGTGGTCACCTTTAGGTCGATGCCACTTTACAGTGGGCGCTCCTGGTTTTTCCAAGTAAAATTTGCCTACCTATGGTCCACTGATAATTCTCTGTTTACCAGAGACATTTTAATATAGATATATAGCTCATATCACTTTCTTCTGAAAAATTTACTTATACTCGATTAACAGTCAAACAAACTTACCACCTTTTACCCATAAAATACATGTCTCTCCGCCGATAGGTATAACAAATCTTGTTCAAAGAAAAAAATGTCAATTTAAAATTTAATTTTTGCGGTTCATCCCTATTCGATCAAAGATCATCTTCTGTCATAATTGTTTTTGAACAATTACAAAATCTTTGGAAATTGTCAAAAAAAAATGTCTTTATCATTGGAGAAAAGTTTTCTTTCTGAGAGACAAACTGCGATAGAGAGGCAATAGGAAAAGTTGCATAGAATCATCAGTTAAGCTTCTTGGACTTGTTTGAGCAGGGCTAAACTAAAGACACTGAAAAATTACATTTTAAATCGCCATTCTTTTAAACTTTTTACCATAGTTGCTTTGGTTATTCGGAGACACACTATAGACTTGGACTAGCATTTATTAAATCGTAAATTTCACTTAATGAAGTCCCGTTATAATAATAAAAATAGTAAATTGTTGTTCGACAGTAAATTCAGGACTAGCACCCTTCCTACCTACTGAATTCAAAAGTAATTCCTGAAATGGTCTTTTCTCTAAATGTTCTAAATGAAAAAAATGCTAAAATCAACAACAATTCTGATTCTGACTAAACAGATTTTGATTTGGTGTTTCTTAATTCAATGCTGATCGCCAGAAGCGCCACTCAAGTTTTACAACGTCATTAATTCCAAAAGGGCCTGTCCAAACATTCTATCACAATTTTCTGATAGTAACAACGCATCAAGTTCAAAAGTTTCTGATAGTCACAGCCAATCGCTTTCATAATTACCTGATGATTTGAAAACACTCGCTTCGAAATAATCTGACACCTTAAGTATTGACTTCAAAACTATGTGATAGTCCGAATCAATCAACTTTAAAATTTCCTGATATTCTCAAACTATCAATTTCAAGAGTACTTGATAGTCCGAATTTATCAACTTCAAAAGTTTCTGATAGTCCCAAACGATATGATAATTCGAAATTATTGATTTCAAAATTACCTTAACTCACAAATTATCCACTACAAAAATACTAGATAGTCCAGGTTAATCAACTTCAAAAGGTCCTCACATTCTCCAATTATCGATTTTCAAAAATACGTATTCTCTCTAAATCAGTGCTTCCCAAATTTTCGAATGCTCCTAAACAAACGACAAAAAATGTACCTCATGATAACCCAATTCAATTTCAACTTCAATCAATAATTTTACAAGTTCATGATAATTTCTATCCAACGATTTTGAAAGTATCTGACAGTAGAAAATTATCATATCAGAATTTCCTGATATCCGAAAAAATAAACTAAAAAAAAATAAACATAGTCTAAACACATCTAGCCCACTTCATCGACTTTAACTGATCTTCGTCGTCGATTAACCTGAACTAACCTGATATTCCCAGACTATTGACATCGAAAATTACCTCATAGTCTAAATACGCCAAACGCATCAAGACGCCAAACGCATCCAAATGATTATCAATTTTAAAAGTTTCCTATTGTTGCCACCCATCGATTTTAAAAGTATTTAATACTATTGAATTATAGTCAATATCAAATCAATATATAATAGCCCGAAGTCAAATCGAATCAATCAATTTTAAACAGTGTCTTCGAAATTACCTGACACCTTAATTATTGACTTCAAAACTATGTGATAGTCCGAATCCATCAACTTTAATATTTCCTGATATTTTCAAACTATCAATTTTAAGAGTACTTGATAGTCCAAATTTCAACTTCAAACTTCAAAAGTTCCTGGTAGTCCCAAACGATGTCATAGTTCGAAAGTATTGATTTCAAAATTACCCGTTACTCACAAATTATCGACTACAGAAATACCTAATAGTCCAAGTTCGCCAATTTACGGTCCTCATATTCTTCAAATATCGATTTTAAAAGTACGTATGAGCTCGAATTCAGTGCCTCCAAAATTTCCGAATGCTCCTAAATAATCGAAAAAAACGGTACTTCAAGTACCAAACCGATCAACTTCAAAAGTTCCTGATAGTCGTATACCATCCATTTCTAAGTCGTGGTGGTTTGAAATCATTAATCTTAAAGTTTCTGGTAATTTCTATCCAACTATTTCGAAAATATCTGACACTAGAAGTTTATCATATCAAAATTTCCTGATACCCGAAAACAATAAATAAAAAAAATCCATAGTCTAAACCCATCTAGACCACTTCATCGACTTTAACTGATCTTCATCGTCGACTAACTTGAACTAACCTGATATTTCCAGACTATCGACATCAAAAATACCTCATAGTCTAAATACTCAAAATGCATTAAGTTCAAAAGTTCCCAATGGTTCAAGTAATTCAATCAATTTTAAATCATCATCAAGCAATTCAATCAATATCATTCAATTTTAAAAATTTCTGATAGTTACCACCCACCGATTTTAAAGGTACTTAATACTATTGAACTATCGTCAATATCAAGCCAAGATATAATAGCCCGAAGTCAAATCAACTCAATCAATTTTAAAGTTCCCTGATACTCTAAACAATACTCTAACTCCTCTAGATCACTTTAAGTTTCTGATACTTCCAAACTTGATCGGCTTTATCTAATCTTTATCATCGACTAACCTGATATTCTCAGACTATCGACATCAAAAGTACCTTATATTTGCATCAACTTCAAGAGTTCTAACAGTTACGAGCCATCTATTTAAAAAGTACCTGTTAACCACAAAATCGACTTCAAGCAAAATACGCGATGGTTTAAACTTATCAATTTCAAAAGTTAGTCATAGGGTCACAAAATCGATATCAAAAACTCCTGGTGGTACGCAATTATTGAGTTTGATAATTCGGGTACACCAGGTACCCAAAGTATCGACTTCAAAAGTATTTTTTGAATTGAAAATTTTTTTAATACTCCCAAACAATCCATTTATAAAAAGTAACTGATAGTCCAAACCCATCAATTTCAAAAGTTGCCGATAGTCGCAATCCAGTGTACATGATAATTGCTATCAACTACAAAACTAGCTGGTATTTTCAATCCATCAACTTCTGAAAGTTGATTTTTCTAAACCATCGAGTTTCTGAGTACAAGAAAGTTCCTGACATTGCCAAAGTTCTTGGTCTCCTAAACCCTATTAACTTAAAAAGTAACTGATTTTCCCAAATCGTCGCCTGTAGTTCCAAAATTCTTGATAGTTCCAAAATCATTGACTTTAAAAGTAACTGATCGAACTTAAAACTAGCTGATAGTCCGAATAGATAATTTTCAAAAGTAGCTGGTATCTCAAACAATTGACTTTAAATATGTTATTTGATAGGCCAAACTTATCAACTTTAAAATTAGCAGATTTTTCCAACCCATCGATTTCAAACGTTTCTGATGGTTCAAAATTCATTGATAGACAGTTTATGATAAGTCAAAACCATCGACTTCAAAACTAGCTGATAGTCCAAATCTAGTACTTTCAAAAGTGTTTGACACTGCCAAAGTAGATATTTTAGAAATATCTGACAGTTTCAATTCATTAATATCAAAAGTTCCTTACAGATCCAATTCATCGATTTTTAAACTAATTGTTACCGTGTTCTACACTATATGATAGTCCGAACTTGTCAACTTGAAAAGTTTTTCATAGTCACAAACCATCGGTCTCAGAAGTTATTAATAACCCAAAAAATCGAATTCAAAGAAATTACACGATAATCTAAACCCATCAACTTGAAAAGTACTATCACAATCGATTTCAAGAGTACCTGTTAATAAAATTACAAACTACCTATTTCAAAATTAGTTGATAGTCGGAATTCATTAACTTTAAAATATTACCATATTGCCAAGTTATCGGTTTTACAGTTCTAATTCATCGGCAAAAGCTCCTGATAGTTCAAAATCATTGATTTCAAAAGTATCTGATGATTCCAAATTATCGGTTACAAAACTAACTGCTCGTCGAATCTTCAGAAGTTCTTCATGTTGCCAAATAACTCATCATTTTTAAAAGTTCCCTATAGTCCCAAATAATTTATTTTAAAAGTATTTGATTGTTCGAACCCATTATCTTTAACATTTGCTTACAGTCACAAAACATCGATTTCACGAATGGCCTGATAGTTTGAAATTATCGATCACGACATTCCAAATTATCCAAACTATCAACTTCAAAACTCTAATAATCAAAGCCAATCAGATAAAAATTTTCTTGATAGTCCTAAACCAGCGATTTCAAAGTACTTCATAATTCTAAATCATAAACGTCAAGAATAACTAATTTTTCCAAATCATTGACTTCAAAACTACATTTTAATTTTTGAGTATTTCCACAACTAGAACTAAAAACGACCGAAAAAGGTATGAAATTAAACTTTAAATTTAAGGTCCGCAAATGTTATGGAATATTTGTTTCAAGCATTACTTTCTACTTTCTACAAAATCCAAAATAGTAGCTGCAAGAAAACAAAAATGAAAATTTGCCAGACCAAGTAGATATGAGGAAAACGAGACCAAGACCAAGACTTAGGTGGTCTTGGTCTTGGTCTTGTATGCAGTCTTGGTTTTGCGTTGTGCTAAAGAGCGAAATCTCGGTGTTGGTCTTGCTGCAAGACATTTTCATTATTGCACCATCTAAATATACAGGGTTTTCATAAAATTTTCGAAAAATTTCTTGTATCTCAAAAACCAAAAGAGCTATGAAAATTCTGTTGATGCCAACGTTAATTTCACAAAAAAGGAGCAACCATCGTAAAATGCAAATATCTACTTTTAAAAATAAGATAGATACTTTCTCAAAAGTTCACAAAATAGATTCACACTCTCTACAGCTTGTATTGGTGAAAAGACTTTTGTAAAAAGTAATAAAAGCCAATTTAAATTTTCACAAATTGGAGTTTAAAGACTTGGTCAAAAACTAATTTTTTGTTAAATTTTCGTTTTGAAAAAATCAAAAATGGCTTGACAAATTTCAGAAAACGTCTTTTTTGATAGAGTAATCTTTGATTTCTGAGAGACATACGACAGAATGTCATTAAAAAAAATGCTTAGGTTCCTTAGTTAAGCGTTCTTACCAAATTTCAATATTTTCGGTTTACTATCAGCTTTTTTTTTTTTTTTTTTTTGAAAATGATAAGAAGATATATTGGCCAATTTTCGAAAATACCATTTGGAAGTGATCGAATACCTCGCAGAAGATAAATTCTTTCCAACATTCATACCAATTGGTGACCACTTTTTGCTAACTTTTACAAGTTTTGACCGTTTTCCGTGAAATTCGCTAATTTTGCTTTTTAAAAAAAAAAGGATTCTAGAAGACTATGTTTGATTTCGGATAATTTGTTAAGGCAACACTCGATGCCAATTTTCATTAGAGACAATAATTGATGTCACTGTATTTGCTAAATTAATGTCCGCATTTTGCAAATTTTTTGGAATTTCTAACCGTTTTCCAAGAAATTTGCTAACTTTGCTTTTTTAAGAAACAGATTTACGAAGATTACGTTAGATTTTAGCTAATTTATTTAAGTCAACTCTCTTTGTCAATTTTTGTAAGCTCCAATGGGTGCCAACATATTTGCTATTTTTTTTTAATATCCGTTAGTTTTCCAATTTCAAATCTCCAATTTTAAGTAAACTGAGACAGCCCTTTTGGCTAATTTCCGTAAGCCTCAATCGGTTTTAACATATTTGCTGATTTTTGGAATCTCCAAGTGCTTTTCAAGGTTTTGCTAATTTTGCTTTTTTGAAAAACAGATTCAGGAAGGTTATATTTGATTTCAGCTAATTTTTTACAACTATGACAACCTTCTTTGCCAATTTCCGTAAGCCCAGATGGGTGTAAATATATTTTATATCTTTTTGGAACCTCCAATAGTTTTCTCAATTTCAAAGCTCCAATTTATAGACAACTCTCTTAGTTAATTTTCGTAAGTCCTAATTAGTAGCTAGATAGATAGATAGATACATTTACTTGACTACGCTATACATTAAACTTGTGTTTGTAGAAAGTCAATATTATAAATAAAAAACAAACATCTAAATAATACTAAAAACAAGCCCATAGAAGCATCATCCCATTTATAAAAATTAAAATTAAAAATTTCTTGAGTAGAGTAAGAACTATTTCTTAAAAAAATTGATTTTTTTTTTTGGATTTAAACTGAGAGTGTGTAAGATCTCTCAGTTCCGAAGGAATCTTGTTGTAAAGAGTCAAATCTAGAGAATTCCTATCGGAGACTCGCAATCTATACTTTAGAAACAGTCTCCAGGTCAGGTAAGGAAGACTCCTGTATTGAAGTATTATCAGCACACAATGAGCATTCTGTAGGCCAAATAAAATCAGGAACATCCACAAGGGACCCAAGACAGAACCCTGTGAGACACCGATAAAAAATGGCAGAACTGATGATGTTTTGCCGCCAGCCTGAACACACTGCGAACGATCTGCTAAATACGAACTAAAGAAGCGTAATGTCACATTCCGAAGAGAGATTCGCGACAACTTTCTAAGCGACAACTGGTGGTTAACACAGTCAAATGCCCTAGACAAGTCGAAGAGCGATAGCGAAACACAATCATCGCTCTCCAACGCCTGCACAACCTCATCAATGACCGCCCTAACAGCAAAAGATGTAGACCTTCCTGGCAAAAACCCCATTGCCTCTTGCTGAAAAATTAAACGCTGATTAAGAAATCTTCTTACTCTTAGTATCCACTGTTTGATAATTTTTACAATACGTTTTTCCTGAAATTTTGCTAATTTTCTTTTTTTTTTCGAAACGGATTTTCGAAGAGTATGTTTTATCTGAGATAATTTCTCGTGGCCAGTTTTCGTAAGCTACGAGGTGTCAACATATTTGCTGAATTTTTGGAATCTTAACATGTCTTCCAAGAAACTGGCTAATTAAGCTTTGTAAAAAACAGATTCCCGAAGATTATGTTTGATTTAAGTTAATTTGTTACAACTAATAAACTTTCTTAGAGATTTTGCGGAAGCTTTAAATGGTGTCCACTTTTTGCTAATTTTTAGAGCCTTTAACCGTTTTCTGCAAAATTTTGTTTAGAAGCAATTTTTCCAGAGTCAGATGCCCAAGTGAGACTGGTGTTCGTTATTCTTTCTCATTGGTAGTCGCTGCTCTAACTTTTCTTAAAGATATATAATTCTAAAGTAACGACCTCAAAACTGTTTGAACGTCAGAACCCATCAAGTTGAAAAGTGGTTGATAATCCAAGCCAGCGATTTCCAGTTATATAATGATTCTAAATCATGGACGTTAAAAGTACCTGATACTCACAAATCATCGTACGCAAAACAAATTCAAAAGCTCTAAGCACAGAGCAGATCAGAGCCACTCTAAGCTCAGAGTAGAACCAAACCTTAAAAGAAAAGTGAGCAACAGCAGATTAGTAGCAAAAGAATTTTTATGCAAAAAATGTTATCATCCTACTATCGAATATATTATACGAGTCACAAGTCTGTTAGAAATAAAAAATGGGATCAAATTTTTGAATAAAAATTCAGATCTTCGATTATTTACTGCATCCGAACTATCAAAAAAAAAACAACTTTTTCACATTTTTAACGCCCAATGTGGTACTAGACCGGCCGTTCCATGAAATGAACATTACCCAAACCTTTACTGCTGACTTAATAAACCCATCGAAATCCTGTTTGTTGTTTACCATGTTTACCATAACCAAACACCCTCAGTTTTAGTTCCTGTCCAAGTGGTACTGAAATTCCACGCAGACATGCATACACCCATTGTACTATCGCTGACATGGTCTTGATATTAATAGCAAACAATCCGCCACTCCCGCCTGACCACTCAATAACGCCCGACTTTTTTATCGTTAATTAATTCTTGGATGTGAGAAGAATTGTGTCAGACAATCGAAACGTTGCCCTTGACTTTAAACGCCTACAGATTTGTATAACTGCGTTCAGCTCAGCCGAAGACATTCAGTGTTTGCTTTACGAAGAACTTACCCGAGTGGTAAAGGTCAAGTGAAAATTCCCCGGCGAGTTTCTGCATATTCTAGTCAATTGCTTTAAATCGTTTGGCATTTTCTTGGGGTATTTGCATACTTCGGAGGCATCCAGAAATAATGCACATTCCACCGTCTCGTTGTATGCATTACCAGCGGCAATCTGTAAATGGCACGCGCGATTTGTCATTTACGAAGAGTAACCGCTAATAAATTTCCTTTTAGCTTTTGCTTACAAATCGTCTAAAAACAAACACCACTGAGAGGGATGTAAATCATCTCAAATTAGCGGTTGCAACATGCCTGCTAATAGCATGATCCTTGACAAAAATGGTTTGGACACCTTTTGTTAAAAGAATATCAGAAACCTTGCCATTTTCCTGCAGCTTTACGTTCACTTCTGCTGCAAAACGAGGTCTGGCCAGACAAGGATCGCTATGCGATTTTAATTTTGCAACAGATAGCGAGTACGATGCATTCATTATGTGATATCATCTATCCGGTTGCCCAATTCACTTTTAACACAATTTCAGGATTTATATCTAGGATGATGCATAAAGTATACATGGTTGGTCATATGTTCCGGAACAGCTGAATTGTAGGTGAACAAAAGAAGTTACAAGTTACACGTGACTAAAATGAGGGTAAAACTGATAACAATGGAGTATATATTAGGCAAACTGGTCGTTATCTTAAAAAACGCTTACTTGAACACAAGAGAAGAATCAAGCCCCAAAATTTAATTAACAGTAAACAAAAAAACAATATTATCAAGACAATTCAACACTCAAAGCCTAAATTTTTAAATTTCTTCACAAATTTTTCGTTTAAACATTGAGAACATTTATAAAATTTGACATGGACAACATCGATTCAGACACTCATTCCGTATTCACATTTCAAGAGAGAGAGAGTCAGACAAGGTAGTAGTTTTGATCTTTTGTCATTATTCGATTTCCACTATCAACTCTCTTTGCTTATGTGACCAGTTTGAATAACACATGCACCTCATTCACTTATTTTTGTCATCTAGTGACCTTTGAAATCTTCATTTTTTTAACTCCCTTCGTCACATGTTGAAAAGATACGACAAACATGTCAAAGTCAGATTTCCAACGCCTACTTGATCACAATAATAAGTGAATGGTTTATAGTCATGATTAACATGGAAGTAACGAGAATTTAGATTATATTCGGCATATAATTATTTTAATCTATAGATTTCGTCTAAATCAAAATACTTTTTTTTGTTTTATCTTATTGTGATTTTATCTTGTCAGCCACCCTCATTTTAGTCACGTGCAACTTGTATTACCAATTTTAGTACCCTGAGGATGGCCTCATAGAGGTCGAAACGTAGACAATATACACAGAAAATACCTCTAAGTGTATTTTTCGCCAACCCCAAGAACCCCTTCATCACTTACAAGTCAGTGAGGCCACCATACTCTTTTAAAAAGAAGTTACAACGTTTTGGTTTTTTAAATGTTGCATAGCGCAAAAAATACTATACAGTGTGTACCAGATAAGGGTGTACTGCATGGGATCTCAAAAATGTAAAAGCGGCGAAGGCGGTTAAATCAGAAGAAAGTTGCACAATGGGAAGATATGATACATGGTGTCTTCGAAAATTTGATGTGATATCGTTTGTTAGCCATGAGTTTAGGGTAAAGCAAAGTAGGCTTTTTTCTTAACAGAATACCTTGCAATTTTTTCAAAATAGCGACAAGTTTAATCTTCTATCTCCATATCCCCTGTATATTATATTTATACTTTAAGACGTTGTAAGAGCTTTTACGTCGTTTTCTACTGAATTTAGCTGAAAGCATAAAATTACACTAAAAAAACACCAAAGACACATTTTAAGACGTTTTAAGTTGTTTTACGTCAATTTCTACTGATTTTAGCGGAACACAAAATTACCCCAAAAAAAAACCTAATTAGACTCAAAGGCGCATTTTAAGACGTTTTAAGGCGTTTTACGTCAATTTCTACCGATTTTAGCTGAAAACTTAAACTAAAAAACCACTAACAATACTCAAAGAAGCATTTTAAGACATTTTAAGGCGTTTTACGTCGTTTTCTACTGATTGTAGCTGAAAACAAAACTACACTAAAAACCAATAATAATACTGAAAGAAGCATTTTAAGACGTTTTAAGGCGTGTTACATCGATTTCTATACTGATTTTAGCTGAAAACATAAAATTACACTTAGGATACACTGTTAATGCTCAGAGACGCATTTTAAGACGCTTTAAGGCGTTTTACGTCGATTTCTAATGATTTTAGCTGAAAACACGAAATTACACTAAAAAACCACTAATAATACTTAAAGATACATTTTAAGGTTTTTTAGGTCGATTTCCACTGATTTTAGACGAAAATATAAAATTACCTTAAAAGACCACTAATAATACTCAAAGAGACATTTTAAAATATTTTAAGGCGTTTTACGTTAATTTCTACTGATTTTTGCTGAAACCACATAATTACATTGTACACCACTGATAATACTCAAAGAAGCATTTTAAGACGTTTTAAGGCGTGTTACGTCGATTTCTATACTGATTTTAGCTGAAGACACAAAATTAAACTAAAAAACACTAATAATACCAAAAGACACATTTTAAGATGATTTAGTTGAAAACATAAAATTACATTGTACACCATTAATACTACTCAAAGAAGTATTTTAAGACGTTTTAGGGCGTGTTACGTCGATTTCTATACTGATTTTAGCTGAAGACACAAAATTGCACTAAAAAACACTAATAATACCAAAAGACACATTTTAAGACGTTTTAAGGCGTTTTGCATCGATTTCTATATTGATTTTAGCTGAAGACATAAAATTACACTAAAAATACACTAGTGATACTAATAGACGCATTTTAAGATGTTTTAAGACGTTTTACGTCGATATCTACTGATTTTAGCTGAAGACATAAAATTACACTAAAAAACACTAGTGATACTAAAAGACACATTTTAAGAGGTTTTAAGGCGTTTTACGTCGATTTCTGCTGATTTTAGCTGAAAACATAAAATTACACTTAAAAAAAAACGCGAATAATATACTCAAAGACGCATTTTAAGAGGTTTTAAGGCGTTTTACGTCGATTTCTACTGTCTTTAGTTGAAAATATAAAATTGCACTAGAATAACACTAATAATACTCAAAGACGCATTTTAAGATGTTTAAAGGCATTTTATTTCGATTTCTACTGATTTTAGCTGAAAACATAAAATTACACTAAAAACACTAATAATACTCAAAGACGCATTTTAAGACGTTTTAAGGCGTTTTACGTTGATTTCTGGTGTTTTTGGCTGAAAACATAAAATTACACCAAACAAACACTAATGATTCTCAAAGACGCATTTTAAGACGTTTTAAGGCATGTTTCGTCGATTTCTATACTGATTTTAGCTGAAAACATAAAATTACACTAAACATATACTAGTCATACTAATAGACGCATTTTAAGATGTTTTAAGACGTTTTACGTCGATATCTACTGATTTTAGCTGAAGACATAAAATTACACTAAAAAACACTAGTGATACTAAAAGACACATTTTAAGAGGTTTTAAGGCGTTTTACGTCGATTTCTACTGATTTTAGCTGCAAACATGAAGTTACACAAAAAAAAACACTAATAATATATAAAGAAGGCTTTTAAAAGGCGTTTTACGTCGATTTCTACTGATTTTAGCTGCAAACATGAAGTTACACTAAAAAAAACACTAATAATACTCAAAGACGCATTATAGGACGTTTTAAGGCGTTTTACGTCGATTTCTACTGATTTTAGCTGAAAACATAATAAATTACACTAAAAAACACTAATAATACTCAAAGACGCATTTAAGCCGTATTACGTCGATTTCAACTGATTTTAGCTGAAAAAATAAAATTACACTAAAAAAACACTAATAATATATAAAGAAGCCTTTTAAGACGTTTTACGGCGCTTTATTTCGATTTCTACAGATTTTAACAACATTATAACATTAAAACATAACATTAAACTGAAAAAAAAAACTAACATTACTCAAAGACGCATTTTATTAATATAATCCGTCTTTATTGAATTTTTGCATACAAATTTTTCATTTTCAAAATCGGTAAAAAAATTACTCGACGCATGTAAAATACATTTTTTGTTTTTGCGAAAACGCAGATTAAGATTAAGGGCTAAGATCGTTTAAAAATGATTTAAACCCTCCAAAAATGCAAATTGGTTTTTTTTTTTTTTGAGAAACTGAAGGTATGGACTGAAGGTCAAAACCGGTCAGAAATGTTAAGCGTGTGAAAATTCACATTTGTACAACGCTGTTTTCAGACAACGCATCAAAATACACATTTGGTGTTTTTTGAAAAAATAATATTAGTGTTCGGGACACAAATTGTTGAAAAATGACTAATAACGTGCAAAAATGCAAATTTGGACTATTTGGCCAGTTTTAGGTTAGGGTTGTGGCTAATTATGGTAGAAAATGACTGAAAAAAAAATAAAAAGAAAAATAGAAATGCCAAAATTGAATTTAAAAATGCAAACTGAAATTTGTAGAATAAAGTCAGGTTAGGGTTGAGGCCAAAGTCGATAAAAAATGACTCAAAGCATGTAAAAATGCAAATTTAAAGTTTTTGGAGAAAGCTAGGAATAGGGCCAAAACCTTTAAAATTTACACAAAGCCTCTAAAAATTAAAATTTCGAGGCTTTGAAGAAATTCGAGTTAAATTTGGGGCTAAAATCGGTTAACTTAAAGCCCGTAAAAGCACAACTTTAGAGTTTATGAAGAAATGCTGGTTAAGGTTAAGGGCTAAGATCCATTAAAAATAACTTAAAGTTGCTAAACGTGCACCTTGAGTTTATTAGAAATTATGGTCAATATCGATTAGAAATATTTTAACGAGTGTAAAAATGCGAATTCTGATGTTTAGAATAACCCTGAATGAAAATGAAAATGTGTGTGTTTTTTGAGAAAGTAACGTTAAGGCTATAGACACAAATCGTTGAAAAATTACTCATAGTGTGTAAAAATGCAAAATTTGAGTGAGAAAGAAAGAAAGAAAAGGAAAATAAGAATTACAGCTTTTAAAAATTCGAGTTTGGATAAATGCCAAAATCGATTAAAAATGACTAAAGGGTCTAAGAATGCATATTTTAATTTGTGCAAAAAAAGGCAGGTTACGATTAGCACCAAAATTGGTTAAATATAATTCGAAGCGTTTTAAAGTGCAAATTTGGAGGTTGTGGAAAAAATCAATTTAGGATTAGGGCCAGAATAGTTTACAAAATTCCCAAAACTTGTAAAAAAATTGCCAACGTAGAGCTAAGAACTGGCATATTTTTGGAGAAAATCAATTTTAATGCAAAATTAGGCAAAACCGACTAAAATCTTCTAATTTGTTACTTTTAGAAAAAAGAATTTTGGGTTTTTCGAGAATATCATATTAGGAATATTCTTGAATGGATTTCGACAAGGGCGTAATTTCTTCGAAGTCAATTTTTTGGGGTATCACGTACTTTTTACTTATTGAAGAAAAATTTGAAAATTGCTAAGAAACGAGGGAACCCACAGTATAGTCAATTTGAAGAAAATTAAAAAAAAAATTATACTGCTTTATTGGAAATCTGGTGCAGTCAGTTTTGCCCTCAGTGCAGCATTTTTATATTGCACTGCTGTCAAATCGATGCAAAACTTGCTTCGCCAATCGAAAAGACTGTAAGTAAGCGGTACCTCATTTACCCGTGTTCATTAGAAAACTTCATCTAGATGGCTAAGAATTTTTGACACAAAAGGATGACATAATCAAAATAAATTGGCTTTTGTTCTTTCATCCTTTTCTTTTGACATTTCGTAGCCAACTAGATGACGTTTTCATATGAACACCCCTATTTTTTTCCTGGAAAACGATGCATCGTGCAAGAAAAAAGAGTGGACATTCAAATATGATTTTTATTTGAGCAGCTGTTATTGGTAATCCCAGATATACAGGGTGTCCGGAAACTTCGCGCAAATATTTCGAGGAGTGATTCTAGAGTAAAAATAAGGGTCCCAAGTTCCTGTAACATTTTTTCGAAAACTCAAAGATAAAGGATCTACAACCCTTTGATTTTAAAAATAAATTTTCTTTATAATTTTTTTTGTTTCTTATTCGATCAATTCATCATGCCCATAAACGCACGAAATTTGATGTTCATCCCTCAAACCTAAAGGGCTGGAACCGCCCTTGTCCTGTACTTAATAACTAGAAACTTTTTTGTCAATCATGTCATCAAAAGTCAATTTTTGCTAATTTCAATCACACAAGATAAAAGACCACTCAAAACCACGCAACAAAGGTTTACTTGTTGCACCTTCGTAAATTGAACCGTTTTCGAGAAAAACGACTTTAAAGTTTGTCTTGTACAGCATGCATGACAACTGATTTATTTTATTTTTCAACATTTTAACGAAGTCTGCCTTGAGAACAAGTGCTATACAGTTTTGTGCATCTATGAGATCAAAGACTCATAAATGAATCAGACAGAGAGAAATATCAAATTATTTATTTTTTAATCAAAAACAAAGAATCTAACTAATTAATTGGGCACCGCCACGCAATAACCTACAACTCACAATTTAATATTAATGACAGCTTTCACTTTTTATAATAGATTTTCGAATTGCCGTCTTCCTCAAAAAATTACGACAAACTCGAAAAAAATCCCTCCTTTTGTGCAATTGCATCAAAATTAACGTTGAAAAATAAAATAAATCCGTTGTCATGCATGCTGTACAAGACAAACTTTAAAGTCGTTTTTCTCGAAAACGGCGCAATTTACGAAGGTGCAACAAGTAAATCTTTTTTGCGTGTTTTTGAGTAGTCTTTTATCCTGTGTGATTGAAATTAGCAAAAAGTCAAAAGTGAAAAAGTTTCTAGTTATTAAGTACATGACAAGGGCGGTTTAAGTTTGAGGGATGAATATCAAATTTTGTACGTTTATGCACATGAACAAGAGTAATTAGCGTGCCAAATTTCAAATTGATCGGTTAAGAACAAAAAAAAAATATTAAAACAAAATGTTTAAAAAATCTTAACTTTAAAGTGCTCTAGATTCTTTATCTTTTGAGTTTTCAAAAAAAATGTTAAAGGAACTTGTTACCTTTATTTTTACTCTAGAATTACTCATCGAAATATTTACGCGACATTTCCAGACACCCTGTAGATGTTAAGGTGAATGAAAAAGGTTTGTTTCGGATCAGTAAAAGGACTACGGGATGTGAACCGCAATAATTATCGACGTTTCGGCTCTAAAACTGGGCCTTCCTCAGGACACTAAAAATAATTATGAAAAAATGCATTTATGACATGTTTTTTTTTAGTTAGTTTAGTAACGAAAGTTATCGCTATGAGATTTTCTCTCACTAGAAGCGAAAATTACGTTTTCAGCTAGGGCAAGATACATAATCGAAGAAAAATAACTATTCCACGATCCCTGGTAAGCCAAACGCAATAACTCTCCCAGGCAACCTTAACCTAGGCGCATTAGATGCCCGTGGACGAGTTCAGCCGATGCGGTTTTTTTTCGCTAAAACCATACTTAACTGCATTCCGGACGAAGGTATATGCATTCCTGTATTGCGTCATTATTTGCCTTTTTTCGTAATAAACCTGCTTAATTTAGATGACGCGATAAACTAGACGTAATAGCTTTCCACGAAAGGTAATGAACCCGAGACATGCCAGGCAATTAATTTTTAGTGCACCCGGCGTGCAATGATTCGTAGAGATCTTGTTGTGTGCATAGGATGCGTATCTTCCTCCTGTGTGTGCTCTCTAGACGTAACAGATATCCTTCTCTAGGAACGGTCCTAGATAATTCTTAGATTATGAACAAGTTACGAGTAAACAGAGAAGCGTCTTCCTTAACTGGCGGTACGCGTTGACATGACCTTTGAAAAGACGTACGAGAATAGCCTAGGCCAGGTTATTTCTTGAAACCAGATTCGAGTCCCATGTTGGCCATTATCTTCAATTTTCTACCGTTCCGCATACTATATCTGGGCGAAATCGGTAAATCCATATGGGCTTTAAATGTCAGAGAGGCGTAGGTGAAGAGTGCCACACCTTGGCACCAAGATGTGGGTTGCCCTACTGGTTTTATGTAATATAACGGTGATTTGGGTTTTTACATAATTTATACAGTATGACTACCTAACATGGAATAAAATCTGAATAGGTAATTTTGAATTTTAGTAAAAAAAAACAATTCTTCAACCGCAAATAATGGACCTCTTGACTTACAACATTAATACTCAGTTCCTTTAAATCAGCGTTACTTAAACTGTCTTCCAAGAGGATCCACGGGGATCACTTAGAAATTTTAAGAAATTATGTAAAGCAGACTCTAATTTATCCAATGAATATATTATATATAACCTATTTCTTAATAGCATCTGTTCATGTTAACCGTTAATCAGCCTTATGATAGAACGTTTACTTTAACTCAACAAAAACGTTATGTTAGGCTAATAGGGCTGTTGTAACATAGGGTATATGTAAATTATAACAGAAATAATGTAAAATTTCGAGTTAACGCTTGTATTGTGGTTAACGTAAACGTTCTATCATAAGGCTGAATAAGAGTTATTACTTGGGCTTTCGGTCATTACTTATATCCTGACCAATCCAAGTATGCACATGGTAGAATGGATTTCCGTTGCTTTAGAAATAACTATTAAGTTTTAGATGCGTAAAAATTACTAAATAGTTTCCTTTCAATTGGATTCAGCTTTGAAGCCGTGCTGCAATAGAATTTCTTCCTGACGTTTCTTCTACAGTTGTGGCAGACATTATCAAAGGCAATGAGGCAATGGGTGAAGTAATCTCCCGTGCTTCCCGACGTTGAGTGATTCCAGTGTTGCCAACTAAAAAATTTAAATTTGCTTATTTAATACACCAAAAACGATCCCAGGGAGCGCTCATACCATTGAAAATTCTCGCTAGAGCTTTGTCCACTCCCCGAATCAGATTTTAAAGGTAGAAACGTTCTTAAATTGCTCTGGAGGGAGCAGCAAACCCAAAATGCTATTATAACACAAAAATTGACAAATGACAAATCTTATTATTATTTACTTTGAAGCTTTTTATTCAAAATTGTTTGTCTACACCTGCAAGCTAGTATTTTACATGTGAAAAGACTCTCCTGTTTTACAGTTTTGGCCCCACTTTTTTAGCAGTGAGCAACTTTCAATGGTTTTTTTCACCTTTCAATGGTGAAAATAAAATTTAGATATTTGTATTTTTAACTAAAAGAAATGTGGAATAAAATTGTGAAAATTTAGTAAATATTTTTGCGAAATGTATAAATTGCTTTTGAAAAATTTAGAGTCACTAGTAATGTCGAAAAAATAAAATAAAAAATAGAACAGAATTTTTCCACTTTATATAAAATTAGTCAACATTTTTTTTTGTCTGTATGTAACTTTTATGGAACTTTTACCCCCCTTGTAAATATTCCATCATCCTCTTACTGCAGTTTGCAAAAAGAATTAAAAAAAAACGTTAAAGAGATAGTTCAAAATAAATGACACTTTTTGCTCTCTTCAATGTGGTATTCATGCAGCATGCATTCCTAATCAGAATTCAAAATTGATAATATAGTTCCATAAAAACGAAAAGTCGGATTTTAAATGGGAAAATAACACTTTGATTATACCGAAAAGTTGCTATAAGTGTCATGTATTTTTAAGTATCTCTTTAAATTAAAACCAAAAAAAATAAAAACTTTTCTTTCAAAATATTAATTGATGGAATTTTCGAAAGTTGAAAACGTCATTTTTATCGACTTTTAGTTGCGCCGGCAAAACTGTAAGAAAGACGATTTAAGAAAAAATAACTATGACACTACAAAATATGACGGGAAAATATATTAGAACTAAATAATTTAAACTTAAAAAGTTGCAAAATGAAACCAAACTAAATGAGCGGAACGCAAAAAGATCGAAGAAAAAAAATTAGAAATGAAGTAGAAAAAATGTAGCAGATAAAACTTAATATAAAAATTATAACCAAATTATCGCAACAAACAAGGAATAAAAAATACGAATAAAAGACAATTTGAGAAGCAAATACATATAGGCTCATTAAGAAAACAAAAAGAATTAATAAGAACAATAACCACAAAATATTAAAAAACCCATCAACTTCAAAAGTTCCGGATAGTCGTAAACCATTGTTTTCTAAACTATAAGTTAAGAAGAATGTATCATTTAATATCCAACGTTTTTAGAATTTTGTAGCTTTTCTTTTCAATTCCGTAGTGCTCAATGAAAAATGCGGTACAAGGATTGATTTTGTTTTTTATTTCTTTGGCTAGTTAGTTAGAAATTAAAACCCTCATAAAAGCCCATGTAACTCATTCATTTCATTGATATATTGTAAACCGATCTTTACCTTTAAATTTATTAAAAAAATTGAGCTTCATGCATGAAGCCAATTTTCTGTAACTTCGGAACAGTTTAAATTGGGAGAACAGCTGAAGGTAAAACAACCGAAAAGTGCTCTTCTGCATCTAATTGGGTGAGAAAATCAAAATTAATTTTTGTTTTCCAAAAAACAGTCGAGTGACTTTTTTTTCGCTAAAAATACGTAACGCCATGCCCATACCCAAACTACTGGTGGGTTTGTATTGCAAAAAAATGTATTTACCGTTAGCATCTATTATACACTGCCAAACTTCAGTTTCATATCTTAAGAAATCTCGGATAAATTAAAAAATGTATAATTTTTTCATAAAATTTGGACACCTTGCATTTTAAAAACGAAAGGAATTTTGACATAAGTGTAAGACATTTTTTAATTATTTTGACTCTTTTTATCGCATGGTAAAGAAAAAAGAAAAAAACGTTATATCGGGAATTACAAATAGAACATGATATGAAGGTTAAAGTCATTTTGAGTTTTACAATCAAATCAAGACGCTTGATAACGTAAAACATTGTAAATTAAGCCGTGGACCAAATATAGTATCCAACTTGCATACCGGGTGTTGCATCGTCGTGCGGGACATAGGAAATCCCATGTAAATTTTAAAAGGGTCTAATATTGGCTTCCCTAATTATTTTAGAGAAAAAATCTAATTATGTTTTTTGAAGAACATTAAAAACCACAACTAAATGGACAACTTCAGACATTTTTGATTAACCCGTTTATGAGTTATTTCCAATAAATTTTGAAATATTTTGCCCTTTTTATCGCCCTGTATTTACGGACACCAGTAACACTTGGCTATCAAACACTAAGAAATCATGAATGACAGCTCTATTTGACAGCCAACTCTTACCTTGACTAGTGTCGGTGAATACGGGATGATAAAAAAGACAAAATATTAAAAATGTTACTGGCAAATAATTCGTAAACGGGTTGACCAAAAATGCTTGAAGTTATCCTACTGGTTGCGAATTTTAGCGCTCATTAAAAAAACTAAATACAATTTTTCACCAAAATAATTAGGTAAGCCAAAAATTGACCCTATCAAAATTTACACGTGATTTCCTATGTCCCGCCCGACGATGCAACACCCGGTATAACAATCATCATTCCTTCAGGTGAATGCCACCCACCTACGAGAATGATGGCTTGCATTACATGCTTGTTGGGTAATTACGTATCCAGTATGCTAAAACTCCAGGTGCTTAAACAGTACCTGGAGCTTTCACTTCATGTCTTTCAAAATCTTTCGTTAAACTTTACATGAAGTTTAAACCAAATTTGTAAAACTCGGCCTTAATATCGCGCATGAGGCACAATAGGAAATCTTAATGGAAACACTGTGATTAGCTAACGCGGAAATTACGTATCCGCCCACGCTGGAATTGCAACTATAAGCCTCGAATATTAAAAATAATAAAAGCGTGATGTTCCATTAATTACTCGCATTAGAAGCGACTCGAGTAGAACCCCCGGTAGAGCATTGAGCCGGCGAATTAAGCCGCCTGATGGCTAACAAGGAGTCGTTTAATTGGACTTTGATTTACGGGAGAATTCTGATTGTTTTATAGAGCTACAGGTTTTGATTACGATGTAAATCAACTCGAGTCACTAGATTTTAATGGAGATGGACAGACCAGCAGCAGCTAGTGATTAAGTTAGTTTCGTTAATTAAGTTCACATTAATTATGTTGTGGTACGTTGACTTTAATAGGGATAATTTCATAATTTGGTTACAGGTCGATTTACAAAAAGACACAGAAGAGAGACAAAAAAACGCGATCAAAATATAATAAACTTATAAGGGAAAATGGGGTAATTGTGCCCACATATTATCTATTCACAAAGATTTGACATCGCGTTAGGCTTGAAAATTTCAATTAGTGTAGTAAAAGCATCAAAATAAAGGACATTTTAATTTTCATTATATTCTTCTTCAATCAATCAAAATTAATGTACCTTTTTCCGTAAAACAAAAAGCCATTTTACTCTAACATGTATTTTGTCCCACAATTTCCCACCCCGGGGTAATGGTGCGCATTGGGTGGGAAATTATGCGCATTAGAATGGAATGGAAAATAATGTACATTGATATTCCTCACATAAAGTCTCATATTGATGTTGATAAGTCTCACATTCCTAGGAAAATATTTTTCAGTGCAGTCCATTTGGTCCCAAGCATCTTTTTTTTTTTTGCTTTTCTCTCCGCTAATTCCACCATTTTCTCATTCTTGAATTCTCCAACTTTTTCATCATTTCTTGAAACCTGTAGAAAGTACAGAAAAACGTCTCTTAACTTTTTCAACATTATTTCTTTCTGACTTTACTTTTAATAGACCATAAAACTTGTAGCAGAAATCACAAAATAGAGCTCTTCCTGTGGTTTTCCATGTCAGCAAACATCGCAAAATTCGCAACACTATCATATTTTCGTTTTCATAGTTTTGTATGTGTGGTCGTATCAGGTGTTTGGTCCTTGGAAACTTTACCTCTCCGTTAATAGTTGTTCTTCCCATTCTCTCGCTTCTTGTTAGGTAGTTTCGAGTTATTCGTGGTGTTTTTCTGATTTTTGAGATTCCTCTTCGTTTTTTTTTGAGCTGCCTCTAATTTGAGGGATAGTGGTAGTTGCTTCAAAGGAGCAACGGATTTTGCATTTTTTTAATATACAAATATTTTAATTGTATAGGAGACAAGAAACAACTTGTTTGAAAATTGACGTGTCAGTCTGTGGTTGCCACTTGACAGCTTCAACGCCTCAGCTTTCGATGTTTCGATTTTACCACAGTAAGAATAGATAAGGCTTGAACATCACTCGTATCATCACACACGCTGCGGTGGAACTACACAGTTTCGTCTTGCATAGTATTATCAAACAGTTTTTCAGTTTTATATCCAGCGACCTGTACAGTCCGCTGAAACTTGCCGGCGTTCTAAATACACTTTCTGGTAATTCCTAAAGCCAGGCCCAGAACATTTGTTTCTGAGAATTTTTGAATGCGTGTGAGTACCTTTATAGCTAGCACTTAAGTTGAATTAAAAGCGCAACTTGCAAAAATGAAATAATCTAAAGGATACTTGGACTTGGGAGCCTCACAAGACACTTACGTAAAGGTGCCTTCCTTCCTGACCTATCAGTTATCTCGGCCGTTTTGCAGCCAGTTTAGAGGGGGGGTAGGAGATCCGGGAATCCCAAACGAATCAAAGATATCCGACTCACACACTCACGGAGAGAAAATACACACTCTCAAACTCAAAACACATGTAAGAAAAATAAATAAAAGAAAGAGAAAGGGGAGCTTGAAGACGAAGAGGTCAATCCTGCACCAGAGACTCGTCCTCTAGGGTGTCACCCAGAAGGATAAACTTCGGGAGACCGAGAGGACAGAGACACCGATAGAGGAAAAATCCTATAAGGTGGGCCGGAAATTAAGCGGAGAAAAGAAAAGAAAAAACAACACAATAATAAAAATAGAACTAAAAAAAGGAAGAAAGGAAAAAGGAACTTTAGATTTCTCTCTGTTGTGACTGGTCTGTCATACGCCCTTTTAACAAACAACTTTTTGTAGGATGGGCCTCGGATTGCTGTGTCTTTTCAATGATGTGGAGCAGATTTCTAATAGCTAAAGAGCTTTATTTGTCGGCGCCCAAACCGAATACCCGAGAAACTTGCTTCTCAATTTTAGGTTTTGTTTATCGTCTAACTAATAACCCTCGCCAAAAGCAACACGCACTCTTCTGAGCACTAGGCCGTAACAAGGATCGCTTCACCGCCATGAGACTACCATAGCACTTCTCTTCACTCACTGTGCCGCGGAATTATCTCACACACATCACTCTCTGGTACCATTCTCGGCAACACTGACACATCCTTTATCACTCACCTCGCTGAAGCAACAGCAACACAACTTCGTCCCCTCAGTTCGCAAAGAGAGCCTCGATTCTCTACCATCATACAACCTCCGTCCTTGTTGTCACTGGGAGAGGAGTATTGTGGTGGAACTTCATCCACCGACTCACAGGTGGCCGAGCTGAAACTTCAGTCATCGACTCACAGGTGGCAGCATTAGTTGAAATTCTTCATAAAATCACACCGCCTTTCGTGCGCCGAATTTGTCTTCAAATACAAGTTTCAACTATGAACTCTCACCCTGGCGTAGGTATAAGGTAGGGGTCTACCAGTGACGAGTCCAAGGTGGACCCCTGGGACGAAACGCCAACACCACATACATACCCTATAACGATCTCAAATCGTCCCAGTGGTATTTCCCTGAATAACAAAAAATCTTTTCTGGGAATACATTTCCCATCTATGGCTCATCATTATTCCACTCGATAAGTCAATATACATGGAAATTTCCAAAAAGTTTTCATTTAAGTTCTTGTTCCTTTTTCGGACCAGAGTAAGTCCTTTCGAAGGCGCTCTCCGATCTATATGTGACTGGAATGTGGAGTATCAGAGTTCGATTTCCTATTCCGTTGTTCCCTTTCTACAGTGACACATAGGTCATCAGACAAGGCTCTTGGTCCTACATTATATTCTTCGAACGGATCAGTGGAGGAATGATGAGTTTTGGAGAGGTCCTTGGCATGATGGTCTGCCTCTGTCTCTTCGAGACAAATTCCTCTCTTTTAGATGTTAATTAATTACTCTCACAAAATCGACTGTTCCAATGCCTCAGATTTAATTACGCTGAAGATTTCTGGAACTATTTTCAATTACCCAACACCTGTAATAGTTATTTTACAACCCGTATGCTGCGAACTTGGACTACAATAAAGCATTAAGTCTACACGGGCGTAAAACTGTCATTTACAAGGGTACCAGAACGGTCTGTCAAATGCAGTGAGTAACGGGCTTAAACATCTTTTACAGTTTCCTGTTCTACTTGACTTATTTCTCTCTAAGTCAATTTAATTTATAAACGAGGCTGTGATTGAAGTTGCAGGACTGCAACTTCCAGGAGGTCTTAATGGTTCAAATTTGAAATTCAATTCCAGGTCAAGTCCTTCCATTTGAATTCTGGAAGATTCAACACGGAACCCTCCAATGAAGAATTCAGTGTTGAATCTGGAAGATTCAACAATTTTCCCATTCTGAGAGATTCTGATCCTGAACAGTTTTTTAGGTCGTAATCTTCCAAATTTCAGCACTAAGTCTGCCATTTTGGAAAATTCAAGCTTCGTAGTGATATTTACTATTAACGTGTCCTTTAAGATGAAAAAACAGCTCATTTAGAAATAAGCCCATAAGTTATAAAACATCAAAACTGGAATTTCCACGAGGTCTTATTGTTCGAAATCTTCATTTCTGAAAGATTCGTTGGTTGGACTAATCCCGCACAGTTCTGTAGGTAGTAACCTTACAAATTCTAGCCCTGAATCGTCATATGTAGCAGATTCTGCGCGTAAAATAAATTTTTTGGTCTAAGTCTAAAATACATCATGGTCGCCCAGTTGCAGGCCTCAGCTTCGCTTCGGCCGTCAATCTCTGGGCTCAGCACGAAAAGACCCAATTTTACTCCTAGTGACATAAGCTACTATTAACTTCAATCTCGACTAAAATTCTTTATTATACTTAATTGTTGATGCCTTGAGTTCTGGAGATCACTGGTCAATTAAAACACAAACCCTATCCATTAAGAATTGAGATCAAAACTTTTAAACTTCAGAACTGAGACTTCTAAGGGTGACTTTTACAAGTAAAACTTCAGATTGAAGATAAAACACCAGACTTGACGTACATTGCATTGTTTACCTGACAGATAAACAATGCAATGTAGGTCATATTTGGAGTTTTATCTTCAATCTGAAGTTTTACTTGAACTTGTAAAAGTCACCCTAAGAGGTTTTAATGTTTCAAATTTCCCTTCCATTTTGGAACATTCGGTCCCTGCACCAATCTTTTATAGTTTTTGAGGTCAAAACCTGCAAGATTACAGCAATGAATCTTATTTTGTCACTCTTCTACAAGAATTTCCTATTCCAATTGACTATTGACTTTCCCAGCTCGGAGATCATCGATTATACAGGGTGAGTCATAATGGGAAGACGAAAATGAAATCTCATATTCTTTGGTCGATTTTAAGGGGGGTTCGTCATACATTTGTGTTACCTATCGAGCTTCCTTAAAAAGTTACGGGGTGTTGAAATTAGAATTTCAAAATGCATATATCTTGATTATTCCAAAAGAGTAAGAGATATTTTAATGGAATTTGGTATGTTTCGACATCTGGGGAAGGCTCATAATTTGCAATAAAAAACTTATTTTTATTTTCGCCAGTGGTGCGGGTACCAGCACCTCGACCCATATTACTTGAAGGAAAATTGGTACGCCACTGGTTTTCGAAAAATAAAATCTAATTTTTCTCTTCTCCATTCATCTCGGAATAAAAATGTCCTCTTTAGGTTTTTCAGTACGACGAACCGTTTCTGAGTAAATAAATAAGAACCATTGTAATGTAGCCTAGTCTCGCCCAACGGATTTAAGATTGATGAAAAATCTAAAATATCAAAATTCCATTTCTTATGGCTTGAATAATAAAACCTATTGAAATTCAACATAATTCAAACCATAAACTGCGCGACTATTGCCATACTGCTTAAAATGGCTATATCGCAATGCTTCTTACTTATTTACTCAAATACAGTTCTACGAAAAAAAAGTTAAGTGAGCTTTTTGCATCAGAATTGTAGTGGCGGATAAGGTAAGACAAACTAAGATAAGATTTTAATTCATGAGAATTCAAAAACTTGAAGATGGCATTTTTATTTAGAGATGGATGGGGAATTGAAAAATTAGATTTTATTTTTCTGAAGCAAGGGGCGTACATCACATCAAACTTTAATGCTGTTATCAGACTACTTAAAATGGCGGTACAGCAATGATTTTTATTAATTTACTCATATACCCTGCGTCGTACTAAAAAATCTGAAGGAGGGTTATTTCTTCAGAGATGGTTGAGGATTGAAAAATTAAATTTCGTTTTTCGAAAAACCAGTGGTGTACCCTTTTCTCTTCAAATAATATGTGTCAACGGGCTGGTACGCACGCCACTGGAGGAAATAAAAATAATTTTTTTATTGCAAAGTGTGCGCCTTTCATAGTAGTCCAAACATACCAAACTTCGTTAAAATATCTCTTAACCTTTCGGAATAATCAAGATATATGCATTTTAAAATTCTAACTTCATCACCCTGTAGCTTTTTAACGAAGCTCGATAGGTAACACACATGTATGACAAGCCCCCCTTAAAATCGACTAAAGAATATGAGATTTCATTTTCGTCCTCCCATTATGACTCACCCTGTATAAAGCACAAACTTTAGTTGGCATCGAGATTTACACCTTAGAATGAATACTCACATTCAACTTTTTTTGCCATAAATTCCAATAATACTTTGGCAAAACCAATGTAGACTATTAATGGAAACATTTCCAACTTTCTTATTTTCAGACTCTCAAATAAGTTCCTGTACCTCCTTCCATTTTTCTTATTAAAATTTCTTTTCTGATCGCCTGTCTTCTGGTTGTTTATGGTTTTCAAATTCATAAAATTTTGTATTTAACTTTCTTTCATTCTTCTTTCTAATTTGTTTTTAAATAAAATTTTGAATTTCAAAGTGCCTGCAAGTCACCAAAAATTCCGAATTTCAAGAAATATTTTTTATTTACTCTTTTCATTTACTTTTTTTTCCAAAAGTCAAATGAAACTCTGGTAAGACCCACGTAGCTTTAACCATTGAAAACATTCTGGAAATACTCCTAACTTTCTAATTTTCACACTCATCAGCTGGAAGTTATTTAACTTCCATTGTTCTGCCTCACTCTTCCTATTAATTTCTTCCCTTCCTATCTCATTTGATAATTTTTCAATTTTATTTTCAGCAATTTTTTCCCAAAAAATCGAACAATACTGGCAAAACTAAATGTAGCTTTAACTATTGAAAACTTTATTGGAATTGATAAAACACAAAAAATAAAAGTATTTTTTAATTTTACCGTTGCGTTACAACCATAGCAATAGATGGTCCAATATATATATACACATCATCTCTTTTACACTACTCACCTTTCACGTAAGTTTTTTTCTGCTAGCCTAACTACCTTTCTTAGTATTTTCTTTAAAGAATTTTGGTATTTTCTCGCTTCTATTTAACTATTTTTCATTTTAAGGTCAAAATAGTTAGGATAATGTGGTATGGGTAAGGTACCATTTTTCAACAGAAAAGAACAGTATAAGGACAGGCTTCAAAGACCAAACGAACATACAAAAAAATAAAGCATAAGAAAATTGTCCATTTACATGGGTTAGAAGTAACAAAAATGTTTATATAATTAGCGCACAGTGGTATTGGAAAGATATAGTTTTGGATAGAAAAAGTGGTATATAAATAGGCTCGAAAGACCAAAAAAATACACAAAAATTAAACATAAGAAAATTCTTATTTTAGTATGTTCGAAGAATAAAAAATATTTTTATAATTAGTGCAAAAACACAATCCACAAAGTGATAACTTTGTGCCTGTAAATGCAGTTAGAAGGCTCTCGTTACAGAAATTTACCATCTATGTATTGTTACGTTTTTATTTTTCCCAAAGTATTAACCTTTTTTAGTCCGGCCCTGGCGAGGTTTCCGATGGCCAAGGTCGATAATATTGAATATTGGAAGATCTCAAACCCTTCACCTTGATTGGCCCTAAAGGTTAACTGAAGGTCGTGACATCACCATTTGCCACCAATGGGAATTTGTGTAGAATTTGCATACCATTTTTGGTACTTTTGTACTTTTGTGCGGCCCTAGTTTTTTGTTGGGTTGAGGATTCTAGAAGGCAACTTTATGAGTCTTCTTTTTTTTCTTCTGTGAGCTTCTTGGCTGGCTGCTGAACCACGGATTTCGCCTAGCGGATTTAAGAAATAAATCAGAACTACCCTCAATTTTGTCTTGGCTATAAAAGTGCCTTACCTAGTCTAGTGACTGATTTGCAATTATTGAATGGTTTAGTGAACTGATTAACTTAACCCGAAGACCATAGTTGATACCAGCACATGGTTTTCTCTTTAGGCCACCCGTCACCCTAAGGTATGTAAATTTCTATTACTTTTCTTACTGCAAAATTATTCTGATTAGCTATAGTCTTGATCTTTTGTTACTTTGAGAGTCTATTCTTTAACACTTACCCACTTTCACTTTTTGCACATTCCATATTTCGACCTAGCATCCAAAAAAAGAAACTTGGCTTCAATAGGTACGTCCACAAAATGTGGTTATGATGGTGGTTAAAACAAAAAAAATGGAATGGACCCACCTGACAACTCTTGGACACTCTGGCCTTAGCTTCCTCTCGGGGTATCTGCCTGGCACCATATTAGGATACTGCTTGTGACTGGTAGGAGACCTGGAGAAGTCAGGTGGGTCCATTCCATTTTTTTTGTTTTAACCACCATCATAACCACATTTTGTGGACGTACCTATTGAAGCCAAGTTTCTTTTTTTGGAACATGAGAAGTAGTACCTATAAGTTAAACGTAACCTGTTAGGTACACCTTATAACTTTTAAGTGCATCCTTTTTACCTTAAGTTTTAAGTATTAACAAAGCACCACAACACATATTAGCACTACAACACATTTCATCGTCTCACAGAACATGTAAACCAGACGTATACGTATATGGCCGGTATGGGTACTATTCCCTAAATGTTGTCTGATTTTTAAGAATTTAAAAGCCTCTACAAGGTTAGCTCAGGTACACAAACTTTGGACATAGAAGATTATTTACTTTTATTAATATTATATTTATTACTTAACAATCCTCAATATAAATATCCAAACTCATCACCTAAACAAACCATAGCACAGCTGATTATTGATTTTTGCTGATATTTGATTTTTCACCTATTATCGTATTCGTTATCGTGATTCGTCATGCAGGGCTGTTGGTTTGGTATTATCGAACCAATGTACAGTTGTATTTATATATAAATATTGCATGTAGGTATGTATATTACATTGTACACTGTACTGAAGTATACAGGTTGCGGTTAATTTAATTGAATTGATTTTGTTTAATTAAGTTGCGTTTCTTTCCATAATATATCGTTCTTTCCCGCTTTGTTTGTACGGTATTAACAACTGATTTCAATAGAACTGAGTTTCAAAAGGGGCCTTAAAAGTGGGTGGCGCCTTGTTTCAGACTATCAAGCTATCTAGCACATCTACCCCACGACCACTCTCCGGCTCGAGGGTAGCTAGCTGTCGGGTTTTGCCCCACAACTCAGTTGGACCAACTTTTATTTCAGATCACCCACCTTTTTGTGTTTGGTAACCTCCTATTCATATTTTCTTTTTTTTTAATATAATAAAGAAAAAAAAAATGAAGAAGGGGTAACAGTATGTAACAAGAACGGTGGAGACCTTTAATTGATTTAACTGGATAATATTGCGTACGTGACTTCAGTCAGCACGACCCGAAAATAGCAATAAATCACGCAAGTAGTTAACGTTTGCTATTAGACCCCACCTCCTAAATTTTCGACATACCAGCTGCAGATCCTTCTGGGAGTTAAGAAGTGGAAAAGAGCCTGCAGATAGTTTTTTTGGTTTTGCTGGCAGTGCTTTGGGTCAAAACAACTTATTTTGCAATCATTATATTGCAGATACTTTACATGCGCACATTTTATAACCCTCATTACGCATTTCAGTTTTGAATTTCGTCATTTACGCAACATTTCCGCATACCCATAAACAAAATAACGACTCAGACTGCGCCTACATTACCCTACAAACATCACTAAAATGCTTCAAACCACGATACCAGAAGAGATATTTATTAGGCTGCAACCACGGTAGGCAGGATCATGTATCACCGTTCGCTCAGGGTCATAAAATGCCTCAGTATAGTCTAGTCCATGACATAGGAAGGAATAATTGAACCTATAAATACAGACTTCTGCAATAAAATATTGGTGTTCCGGCTTACGCCAACACTTGAATTTTATTACGTTACCCATGGCATAACCATTTTGATTTATCCGCGTAATGGGAGAGGTAGTTACGGTGGTAAAGTATGGCCGGTCGCGAACGGAACTCTTCTGGAACGGCAGCTTGTCAAGAGGGGAGTAATTTAGTGCAGAGTTTTCTAAAGACATTTTTTTGATCGAAATCTTTTTTGTTAAAGAGGTAAACTACATATCAAATAGATGGCGCTCAGATGTTTTAAAGCTAGGAATGTTTAGGTTTAGGTTTCGCACAGGAGCGAGGGTGGACTGGCCCTGGTGGCTAAGTCACTATTGCTGGCCTCACCCAGAGCTAAGTGCAGGTTCAGTCAAATTAAAAAAAAAAATCTGGTAGGTTAAATGAGCCCCGAGCCGACAGAAAACATGAGCAAGACGTCCTAAATAAAAGACTAGTTTAGTCCTTTGTTGAATAATGTCTTCATTTAGCCAGTACGGATAAAGCAATTCATTAAGTTTTTCCAAACAGTAGACTATGGAAATTTGACAGATTTCTTTTTGTATAAAATTTGAATAATGTCAGTGTTTGCTATAATTCAAAATAATGTTTTATAATGGAATGAAAATGCTTTACATAATATGAATCGATGGCAACACTAACCAATGGGGAAGAAATTTACGATTTGAAATCCTCTGTAGATACTTTGGGTTTGAAATCATAGTCGTAGTGAACACTAAAGTACTGAAAATTTTCAACATTTTACTAATCGTTGCCGTTTAGTTCATCCCAATGATGGATACTGCTTAAAACCCTCATCATATAAATTTTACGCTCTTTTACCAAGTTGAAAGAGGTAAATAATGGGTGTAGGACGTAAACAACACTTCACGTTTGTGAAATTGCCCATGTTTTGACCTTTATTGAGCTTTTCCTCAAGACTCTTTTATAAAGCGAAGTTTGTTGCTTATTGAAGGAGCCCTGAGGAAGACTCAATAAAGATCAAGATGTTGGCAATTTCACAAACGTAATGGGTTGTTTATGTCCTACTCTCCCTATTCACCTCTTTCAACTTAAAGTTCCTGTTAAATGTCAAACTAAACAGCTGGAAGTTGTAATAAGTAACCAGATAGTTACAGTGGAAGTTATGTTCAGAAGGAGAAGGCGCTTGCATGTCAGCGTTTCGACATGTGACATGTTCAATATTTAGGTACTGAAAAGTTATCTCTTGGCCGACGTTCAAAACTCCTTTAAGGTGCAACCATATGATGGAAACGGATACACAAATAGGGGATTTCCCATTAAGCCGTTGCTGGAACATCAAGGTGTTTTACATGTGTTAATCGAGGCACCTCCATAGAGAAAGGGAAAAATATATAGAGTTTTCATTATTCCCTCAACAGAGTGCACCATATTAGATGGTGGAGACCTCTTTGTTAACTATTTATACTATTCTCTTAAGTAAGGGGGAATGGCCGGTAATTTGAAATCAGAATCTATTTGTCATTTGCATTTTCATCGACTTTTTTTAAGCAGAGCTTAAATTAAGTTTTATTTTGAATGTGAAATACCATATGAAAGAGTTCACAGTCAAAACCAAACTTAAGATGGGCTTAAATAACGTCGGTGCAAATAAGGGTTAATGGTTGAAAATGATTAATAGTTATGCATTTATATGTTTTGTTCCAACTGCAGTTAAGGCTTCAATGGAGCTAAAACCTGGACTGAATACGGGAGTAGGGTTATTTGGTGATAATAATTAATAACTAACTAACAGAGTTTTTAACAATTTTTTTTACAAATAATTAATAAATTTCAAAAGATAAGTAATTTACACCTGCGTTCCATATATAAACATTATGTTTTTTAATCAATTGGAATTAACAAATCAACGAACTAACACAATATACAAACCCAAAATTACGACAAGCATGTTCTATATATTATAAATATTACATGCACACATGCCTTGATGAAGTACCTATATTTATGACCTATTCGATAGCTAATATATCTCTTTATACTTACCCTGTGTATCATTGAACTGAATTAAGCTGTAATATTATTTATAATTACTATAATTTTATTATAGCTAAAAAAGACTACTAGATATCTTCAGTTTCAGTTGCTGCTTTGTTCTGCAATACGAGTAATACGTCATTATCTTAATTTGACAATATTGACATTCGTTTGACGCAGTGCATCCATTTAAACATCATTTTTAGTTCGTAGTTACGCCACGCCACGCCACCCACTCGGCTATTATGCCTAAAAACGTTTTTTTCAGTTCAACGAGATTGATTTGAAAACTCTTATTTATTTTTCCCTTTATGGGCACCTCCAACCGAAGAGAATGCTCTGAAGACATTCAAGAGTCAACATGTTAAAGCAAAGGGTATCATAACACAAGGTGCAGCTGACAATATCTTGGAAATGCTGAAAAGCAAAACAACAGCAGATCAACAACACTACAACTTAAAGATGCTTATGCCCAAAGTGGAATCTTCCTCTTCAAAGAAAACTCAGAAGCCTTAAATTTGCAGAAGATATTGCTCTCACTGAGAATTCAGCAAAGTTTGACCAAATAGTGGGTAAGTTAAAAGCTGCTGGTGGAAACAGAAGATAGTGAAGTTGTCCTCAATGCCAGAGTCTTATCAGGCAGTAGACCACTGCAATTGAAGTTAGTGTGAAGTTTGTGAAAGGCAAACTGTTACTGGAAGTATCCCGTCAAGCAGAAATACTTACTTAAACCCAGGATACGGCCTCCTTTGGAATACTGTAAAAAAACTTTTTTTAAACAGTAAAGTGCCATGCTTATTTGTCAAAATCTTACACCTCACTTTACATGAAATGTCAAAGTACTAAACAATAAATCAGAGAGATGTAGAAAGATGAATGCTGGAAAAGTAGATATTTTTACGGGATACGGGTTTTAATAATGTATCGTCAATTAACTACACACTTTTATTTACTTTTAACTATTACAACACGGTTAAAAAACAATTAATCTCTACTAACAATTCGCACTGTTCGCTTGTCAGCTTATTTCGCTTATTTACTACACTGTACTATCTATTCGACCCTATTTCGCGCGGATTTTGGGTTTATATACCCTGCCTGAACACACTCTCGTATTTTCGAGAACGGAGGCGACTGTTCTCGGTTCTCGTTTAGTCTAGATGGGTTCCGGGATCGCGGTCGGCGCTCGGCGTTGCCGCTTCCGCCCGAATCTCTGTGGCCCGACGGTCCACAGAGAGGGGAAATCTCCACGATCGTAAGTCTTTAACCGTTCAAGAAGAACCACTTTCATCTTTGTTGGATCCCGTATACCATGTCGTTCATCCGTTTCATGACTGTATATGGACCCTCCCCACTTGGAGACAACTTAGGAGACTTTCCTTTCTTCCTCTGTGGATTATACAGCCACACCAAGTCACCTGCCTTAAATCCTGCAGAATTCGCCTGACCTGATTCTGCGTATCAGGTCATATCTTGTTACGGTTTTTTTTTTGTCTCAGTATTTTGAAGTTAATTTCGGTGTTTTTGTAAATTGTTTATTGGTTAACGGTTGCCAGAAGTTAAACATTGGGGATTAGCTGCAACTTTTAAATTGTTATAAAATCAAACACTTACCTCATTAATTATTGCAAAGGAAACTCTATTGTTTATTATTGTGCCAAAGACATTTCATAGTACTCTACAGTCATTGGATGTAACTAGTGAAATAGGGTATGACATCAGTACAGCTACAACCAATCAAAATTACCATAAATATTTAGTACAATGTTGCTATTTTTGTGTACCTTCTTTAACCTCTGATACGGCCCTGATTTTTGTTAATAGGTAGGGGATGGCAATGGCCATTTTTGGTTCTTCACTCTGTGTTTTCTTGGCTGAGCAGCTGGAACTCCAGATTTTCGCGTTAGCGGATTTACCCCTAAAAATTAGGTTCACCCTCTTAAGTGTTGTTGGGTAACAGTACCCCCTTAAGTCGATAGTGACTGATCGGATATTCTGAGGGATTCGGGAAACCTAATTTCCTCGACAATTAATATACCAGTGACATGATATTTTCTTAAAGGCCATCCACCATCTGAAGGTAAGCATATCATAACTGAATAGAATCCTTAATTTCCGTAAATACCTATCTAAAACTCTTACCACACATACGTTTCCATATAGTTTTCTTTCTCCTTACCCTTTTTGTACTGGTGGCGACTACCCGAAAACTTTTGTTGCAGGCCTGCTACTTGCAGTTCTACTGCTACTTGTAGTTCTACTGCTGGTGCTACTTGCAGTTCTACTGCTACTTGTGGTTCTACTGCTGGTGCTACCTGCAGTTCTACTGCTGGTTCTACTTCTAGTTCTACTTAAGCTGTTACTTCTACTACTTCTTTTTCTAGCTTTCCTGTCCACTTTATTCATTCTCTGTGTTGGTCGTATTGGTGAACGATTCGTACGACCAGTTGGACCATTGGGGTTATCGAGACCTTCCACACCATCTACTGCGACCTCGCACGTATTCACTAGACGTAAACTGCCACACCAACACAGCATTAGCGAGTGAGAGCCATACACATAGACATTCACCAACACTATGTGATCATTACCAACACCATACAGCACACAGTAAAGTACTCTGGAATTAGTCAGGTGGGTCCATTCCATATCACACACACTATTCACACAGAACTTCGTACTGAATGGTTATATGCTATACATCTGAACCTACATCATTCAGGTGTAGGGCATCGTTAATATTCACCGTAGGTTGCTAGTAAAGTTGCTGCCTCTATCTGTATTTTTAATATATCTAGTTTGCACACCATAATATGGAGGTATAAATATTATAGTTACTACCAACCTTTAGTATCCAAGTAACTATAGGCACTATTGTAAGCCAGACATATATATATGGACGGTATGGGTAAAAACCCCATTCATTAATTAACGGTTTGACGGTGAAAGTACTGCCTCAAATATAAGTATAGCGTATACAGCTTATTAAAATAGCTACTGCTACTAATAACACCCGGTCTCTGAATTTAGCCTAAAATAAGACTTTTTAAATCAGCTGTTTGCATTATTGATTTGTGTCATCCGTACGACCAAGCAGGGTTTTTCACCTTAATAGCCAAGTTACTGTTTGCCTGGTTATTGTACTTAAATTGTACAGGCCCAACTAGTTAGTTTGACCTTTCCTGTTGTTTTAAATTAAAACCGATATTAAATTCAAATATTACTGTTCCTCAATGATCGTTTCCCGCTTTTGATTTCACTGATTTATTTATAGTGAGAGGTCTTAAGATTCTGTAGGGGTGTAAAACTGGGTGGCGCCTATTAATTTTATATCTAGATATTTCTACCCCACGACCACTCTCCGGCTCGAGGGTAGCTGTCGGGACTTTTTCCCCATATCTTGAGGCCCACAATATTGTATAATATAGTGATCATTCTCAGTTGGTACTATCACCCACTGCCGTTTTACTACCGACAACCAAGTGGGTAGCAATCTGGCTTTCATCCGATCACTGGCAATCTTTATCTTTGTCCTCACGTTTCGATGGATTTCCTTTAATCTCTCTGGAAGTTCGTCAGCATAGTTCTGGACGTCTTGCACCGGTTCTTTTGGTGGTCCGTACACCAAATCTACCGGAAAATAAAGTTCTTTACCAAATATAACCTTGGCAGATGTATTTCCTGTCGTGTTATGCACTGCACCTCTGCAAGCCATCATTAAAAGAGGCAGAAATGTGTTCCATTCATTCTGGTTGTCCGCTACCATTTTGCAGAGGTATTGTTCCATGGTTCGATTGAAACGCTCGACCATGCCATCTGATTGTGGATGGAGCGAAGTTGTCCTCGTTTTGCGGATTCCCAGAAGTTTTGCGGATTCCCAGAAGCTCTAATGGTACGCTGAATCTACTGAAGAATTCGTCAACCAAGACCCTTCCCACGGTGTTAGTTTCCTGATTTGGTAGTGCATAAGCTTCAGGCCATTTACTGAAATAATCCATGGCAACCAAGATGTATTTGTTATCATCGTCCGTTTCTAGAAAGGGACCTGCCACGTCGATCGCAATTCTTTCAAATGGGGCGCCAACATTGTATTGCTTCATTTGTCCCCTAATCTTTCTTTGGGGTCCTTTTACGGGGCAGCAGGTATCACAATTTCTGCACCACTCTGCGACGTCATCTCGGCAATTCACCCAGTAGTTCCTTTCGCGAATTCTATCCAGGGCCTTATTCACTCCAAAATGGCCCCCAGACACTCCATTGTGCATGACTCGCAAGAAATCTTTCTGTATGATTTCTGGCACGACAAGCTGGAGCGTGGCACTTTTCCCGTCGGGTTTCCCCAAGTCCTCTTCAATAAACCATTCTGAATTGCCAAGGAATCCCATTGAGCCCACATAGCTTTTACTTCTGGGCTCTTATCTGCTATATCCTTCCAATCAGGTCTTTGATTTTCCAACTTACATTGACGTGTTAACCCCGCAGCATTATCGGTTGTTTGTTCGACCTCCATTTGTTCCATGATGTCAATTCTGGTTCTCCTAAGAATGCTTGGTCCTTCTCGTAATTCTACTCGTTGGCAGTGTCGACATTCCCCTTTACAAGGCCTGCGTGATAGTGCATCTGCGTTACCAGGAGATCTGCCTGGACGATATTCAATCTTACCAGGGGTGAGGCTTCTTCCAAGCTGTCCAATCCTTGGTGTGTCCCCATGATCCTGGGGGCTTCCGTGGGGCCAGTCATCGTTCGCCCCTTCACACTGACTAGTTTTAGTTTTCCGGCTGATATGTCAGTCCGCTAGATTGTCTCGTAGCGGATTCTAACTCCTTTCCCTTCGAACGCGACAGTCCCTTTTAAAATGGTCCATTCTGCCGCAGTTGAAATAAGATCCGGTTTCTGTAGGTCGGCATTTCGGTTCATATTTCTTTTGTAATCAATGTCTTGTGCCCTGCTCATTCATTGGTCGAAATATGATATGATTTGCTTACTGAATTCACGATAAAATCCGTCATTTTCATCTCTACTTCATGGTTGACTTGATCCACGTCTTGTTTGACTTGATCCACGTCTTGTTTGACTTGATCTACGTCTTCTTCGACGATCTTCTGTTAGAACAGGCCCTTACTTGAATTGAAAATGTGTTTCTACATTTAGAGTAAGAACTAAATTCCTCAGTTTCTTCCGTGTTAAAAATTGAATCTCCCGTTATTACTTCCAAATAAACCTGGCGGTTTGCCAGACAAATTTGCTTCATTTCTCTTTCTAATAAAAATTTAGATTTATTTTCCTTAAATTGTGTGTTTTATTGATTTAACTTTCTTCACCGTTCGTTTCGTTTTTTTCGGATATATTCTAGAAAGTTCTTGAATTAATCTCTGAAGCTTTAAAACTGTTGTTTTGATTTTATTAGATTCTTCCCATAAAGCTCACATTTTCTCATTGAAATCAAATCGACTGTTCAAATCATCGCTAAAAATCATCTTGTTCATTTACTATTTTTGGTCAAATATCAAGTAGTTTAAAAATACTTGACATTATGTTAAGATTAACTGGAAAAAAGTAAGACTAGTCAAGTAACAAGTTGTCAAGTATTCAGTTTTTCATGTAAAGTCAAGTACCTGTTTCTTAAAATTGTGAAGCGACTTGACTTGATGAATTCCCACTAGCCAGAAAGGAAAACTTTATTTCTACCCATATCTTCAAGAGCCATCTATTGGGAGTGGTCGGTCTAAGATATACTAGGCTTCCTCAATTAACTAAGTTGAAGTGACTTAAGTATGGGGTGTTCACTAGAAAAAGTCGTATATAATTTTTTTTATAGAAGAGGATGACATAATGAAAGTAAATGGAATTTTTGTTCCTTCATCTTTTTCTTTTGACAATTGCCAACCAACTAGATGACGTTTTTAAATAAACACCCCCTATTTACATGGCAATATTAGGCCATATTTGGAAGCTACATGTGAAGTTGTTTGGTACTTAAGTTTGAGAATTTTAATTTGAAACAAAATATGGAACGCACAACACCATTTTTTATACACATGATATTCGTAATCAACGACTGGAACAATTTGCATCATCATCCCCCTCAAGGCTATGCTCTGGTTCGTTACTTTCTGAGGATATGGCAGTCATTAAACACGTTTTTGGTGAGGAGGCAATTATTTAGTTTAGAGCATAGCCTCAGTTTCAGACATTTTTGATCAACAAGCTGATGAAAAACTGCGTATCAGGACCACATCATCAAGACAATAAACATTCAATTAAATAACCAGAGCAACATATCAACGTCTCTTACATCCCCGAGAATTCATTTGTGAGTGGAAGACATTGTACGTACATAAGAAGCATTACAAAGAATAATTATTGTGCTGGATATTGCCTTGAGAAGCTCAAATGATAAATCTTGCGCATTAACTCACTGCGGGCTTTTAGCTGACAAAAGATATTTTATGCATAAAGAAGATATTATTATTTCCCATAGGTATTAAGCGTGCTACCTAATTAATTTAATACCTCCGACTGCATTCTTGGCATAGGCATAAATTACTCAAGCGGTGGGTGTCGCACAACGAGAATTGGCAGACTTTTATGGGGTATAAAGCGAGTGGGTCGATAAGATCAATAAAATCGTTACAGTTGTAAAGAGAAAAAAAGTCGATGGCGTAGGATGTACAGCTATTTTTGGTTCTTCAGTAAACTGGTAGGTATCATAGAAAGCTATCTAGAAAGTAAGTTTGCCTTGAATGTTGTTTTTTGAAGGCGGATATGTAAATAATTACATACTTACAAAAAAAACTTTATATTACGCCCTAGTCGAGTTCGTGTGTGACACAAAACTTCAGCTTTATCTTCAAGTGTTTTATGTGAGAAATTCTTTCATATTACCCAGTCACGCACAAGCTTTTTGAGATTGCTTAAAGGAGTACCACCAGAATACCAAATAGAAAGGTTTTGTCAGTTAAAACCCATCTCGAGGCTTAATAATTACACTAAAACCCCTCAGCTGTGGTATAGTGGCAGGTATTTACCGATAGGATCTAATAAACATTGCATTATAAGCACCTGCATATTATTACAAATAATAAGTAATTTGTTATTTAAGTAATAAGAGTTATCTCTCTAGGAAAATTTGCATATACTAATTTATATTTATAACCGAGTTTAATTTCACCTTTTGATTCCTAAGGCTGATTAATAGTAAACATTTCGCAACAAGTTTAGCTATCAGATTCGTTACCAAATAGGGGGCTTTGCGCAAATCGGCCCGACACTTCCTTAACATGGAACGCATCTGAAAAGCAGGAAATAAAAAAAAATCAAATGGACGAGTTTCACGCTCTAGTACCTCCGATGAAAGTGAAAAATACAGTGTTACGGTATAAGGCCAACTAGTACTGCATACATATTGCTTCATATACAAGAAATATAGTCCTGCAACACTTTGGGCCCATTTACAATGTTGATAACCATGACTGGTGAAAAAAGTCGAAAATTTTGAGTATGGTGCAGATTAATAGTTTTTTTACTGGAGACCAGTGGTGCCCATTTGTGGAGACTCCAGAGGTTGTGTTTGGTGCTCAGCTGATCATATTGAAAGCAAACGTAGATCATACCCTCGGTTGACGGTATCAGTGAGATGGAGTTGCAAACATCATTATTCCACTCTAACTTACCTTTCGACGGCTTGCGGCTTAGACTTCAACAAGAATCCAGTCTGAAAAACAATAAAACTATCAGTACAAACTGAAAGTGTGGACGTGATCTAGTCTGAACCAAGTTGGACTAATTTTGACTGATCATTCAATAAGTGGAGAAAAAAGTTGTCGTTTGTAGACGTAATTTTTTATCTAGTTTGAACTAAATTCAATAAAAGCAAAATAATTTCAACTGATATAAAATGTTCAATCTTCAGTGGAAATTTCGGAAAGTGGGTGCTTATTGGGGAGATCTTTGATTGGTAAACATAAACTTCTGATGTAATTTAGACCACTCCAAGTTCACCGAAGGTATTATGAACCGAGCTGAACTAACCGATAATAATTTGAACTAAGCTGTATTAAAATCGATAACTAATGCAAACAAATTTAATAAGTGTAGGGTTTCTGGAAAAATATCTTTATTCACGACCACTATAACTTCCCTCAAACGTCTTGGAATGCCATGAAAAAGGTTTGTGATGAATTCTTGGGGTATATTGTGCCCTTTTTCAAGAACTGCGTTTTCCAGCTCAGCCAAATTGACAGGAGCAGGATCTCATCGCTGAATACGTCGTTTGAGCTGATCCCAAACATGTTCAATCACGTCCAGGTCAGGACTCCTCGGTGGCCACACTAAACGTTGAATGCCAACCTTGTTCAGATATTCGCGTACGATCAGAGCTCAGTGCTGTCTGGCATTATCGTCCATAAACAAAAGATTGTCGCCTATGTAAGATGGAAAAGGTACGGGGTGGTCTAAAATATCTTCAATGTACCTCTGAGAGCTTAATGCTCTTCCTCGAATCACTACAAGGTCAGTACGGGACTCCAAAGGAATGCCACCCCAGCCAGGGGGAGAACCATACATGCTTGGCTGTATCTTCCACCTGGTCTTCTTCAGATAAAAATGCGTCTATAGGAACACTCTAACTTCATCAGTAAACAAGACTCTTTTCCACTCATCAAAAACCCAATCCACGTGCTCTTGAACAAACTCGAGCCTAGCTCCCTTGTGGGTTATGGTTAAGAGAGGACCTTTTGAGGGGTGTTTTGCACTCAATCCAGATTCCTTAAGCTTTCTTCTTATTGTTTTGGAAGAAATCGCAACATTTCGGGCATTGTGAATTCGATATTTTATCTCATTTCCGGTCAAAACCGGTTTCTTAAAGCTTGCAGTCGTATAAAGCGATCGTCCCCTTGGGTTGTGGATCTTGGTCGGCCTTGCCCTGGTCGTCTAGTATGGCAACCTGGTTCTCTGAACCTCTGGAGACTTCAACCAATGGTGGTATGATGAACACCCAACCTTCACGTTGGGTATACCCTTCTTCCATCAAGGTGACAGTTTTGACCGAATCATGCTCATTAAAATTTCTTGCTGAAGGTATTTCAAAAAGTACACACGTTGGAGAAAGACCTCAAGTTAGAAAAAAGTAAAAAAATCGAATCCAAAACAGTACCAGGCTTGTTAAAAAAATAACGATGCAATATGGCAAATGGCGCAAAACAAGTAATACTGAAGCGGAAAACAACCATTGAAACACAAAATTGAACACAAAACAGTTGAAAGTGTACAATGTTACTATGGTTACCTCATTTACAAGCCTACTTGGGAAACAAATGTATACATTCGGAAATCTATAAGCGGTGCCCTAATTTTGTACATCAATGTAGTTTATTCCTCCTAGAAAAATTTTGTTTGGTTCAAATTACCTCGAAAGACTGAAGGCCCAATAAAAAGTCCAAAATAAATCAATAAAGAAAAAAATACAAAAAAATCAGAAAGCTTGATAAAAAGTAGGGACAGAAAATTACGAATAATAAAAAAATAAAAAGCAAACGAAGAAAATCAATAAAAGAAAAAATGTGGAAAATAATGGAGATTAAAAAAAGTGTGTCCAAAAGAGGCAGATAGTTAAAAGCACAAATTTAAATTTCTTCTACTTTTAAGTCGAAACCTTGTAAAAACTTTCAAAATCAATATGAATTCCTTCTTCAGACCAAAATAAAAAAAATTGAATTTTTTGTGTTGCAAAAGTTCTATTTCGTGAAAAAACCGTATCAAAAAATTATTAAATCGTGAATTATTCATCGTAAAATAACTAAAACTTAGTTCTTGGTCAAAATTGTCTCATTACAAATCAGAATTCAAGTTGAAGAGTTAATCACAATTCATTTAGAAGAAGTTCAAAAGATACATAATTCACTTAGTCACAAGTAATTCAAAAGAATGAAAACTTACTGTAAAGTACAATTTAGATCGACAAAAAAATTAAGGAGGAAGTTGAGCAAAATATGATGCATTATTTTAGCCCCATTTGACGTTTGATCCCTAATTGATCCCTAATTTGACCACAAACTCCAAATTTGCATTTCTAAACGCTCTGAGTCATTTTTAACCGATTTTAGGCCTATTGTTCACTAAATTTCTTAAAAAGCCCCAAATTTGTAATGTTAGATGCTTTGAGTCATATTTTAACGATATTTAAAGACATCAAATAGTTTTTTGAGGAGATTTTAGTCAAATTTCGGTAATTTTAGCTCAAAACTCATTGTTACCATAAACGACAAATTACAAGATTTAATGAATTTTGCCTGCTTTTGTCTTACTAGAATTATTCCACAAACTCCAAGTTTGCATTTTAAAGCGCTTTGGGCCATTTTCAGCGACTTCTAGTTTTGAACGTGATTTTCTCGAAAAAAACACCAAATTTTCTTCTCAAATCTTTCTAAGCACTTTTAGTCAAATTTCACTTTTAAAATCCACAATTAGTTTTTCATAAAACTACAAATTGAAAGACTCAAACGGTTTTGGCCTGATTTTGCTTTAAATTAATCTTCCCCATCGACTTCTACAAAAACATCAAAATTTTAATTTTTAGTTTTAGAAGATGCATGTTCTTTTTAACCGATTTTTACCATAATTGTAAACTAAATTTTGTATGTATTTTTTTAGACGTCTTGTGTAATTTTTAAGGGATTTTGGCTCTAAGCCTAACCTTAATTTTCACACAAACTTCAGATTTGCATTTCTAAACGCTCAGAGTCATTTTTAACCGATTTTGGCCCAAATTCTTAACAAAATTTCTACTATCCCTATTTTTGGCCTTAATCCTTATTGCACTTTAACAAAAAATTCCAAATTTTCAATTTGAGGTCCTCTATATCATTTTTAACCGATTTTCACACTAATCTCAACCTGAATGTTTTCATAAATTCCAAATTTCCATTAGAAAATGCTTTAAATAATTTTTAACTGATTTTGACCATTATGCTAATCACAGTTTATGTCATTTCTAAAGATTAAAAAGTAGAAAAAATTAAATATTGTAAAACAATGACAATGAAGAAACTAAAACAGGAAAAAACGGGACAAGGAAGGGGAAGATGGAAATTGTTACAGTAGAAGAGAAAGACTAACAATCTTTAACAACAGTAAATTTTGTTTTGCTATCTTGTTGGTTACTTTTTTTTACTACAAAAATTATAATATAAAAAGGAATGTCTAAAAAGAAAGTTGTCAAGAAACTAGTAATAAAGACTTAGAAGGGCTTACAAAGGCGATAGGAGAAAACCGGAATTTTACGAAGGCGTAGAAGGGCCAACAAGATTTTTTTCTTATATTCCGAGTTCAAAGTCGAAATTTAATAAAATTCTGAGTTTATAGACGGAATTTAGTTAAATTCCGAGTTGATAGTCGGAATTTAGTTAAATTTAGAGTTTGACTAATTAAGCTTGGAGTTTGACTAAATTCCATCTTTAAACGCGGAACTTACCTAAATTTCGACTTTGAACTGGGAATTTAATTAAATTCCGACTTTGAACCCGGAATTTAACCAAATTACGACTCTGAACGCAGAATTTAACTAAATTCCTACTTTGAACTCGGATTTTAACTAAATTTCAATTTTGAACTCGGAATTTAATTAAATTCTGACTTAGAAATAGAAATGTAACTAAATTTCGACTATAAACTCGGAATTTAACTAAACTTTTACTTTAAATTCGGAATTTAACTAAATTCCGACTTTGAACTCGGAATCTAATTAAATTCCAACTTTAAACTCGGAAGTGAACTAAATTCCTAGTTCAAAGTTAGAACTTAGTTAAATTCCGTAACTTAATTTAATTCAATTCCGAGTTTAAAGTTGGACTTTAGTTAAATTCCGAGTTAAAAGTCGGAACTTAGTTAAATTCCGAGTTTAAAGTTCGAATTTAGTCAAATTCAGAATTCAAAGTCGGAATTTAATCAAATTCTGAGCTTAAAGTCGGAATTTAATAAAGTCCTTAGTTTATAGTCAGAATTTAGTTAAATTCCGAGTTGAAAGTCGGATCTTAGTTAAATTCCGGGTTGGACTAATTAAGCTCGGAGTTTGACTAAATTCCATTTTTAAATTCGGAATTTAATTAAATTTGGACTGAGCCCGGAATTTAACCAAATTCCGACTCTGAAGACGGAATTTAACTAAATTTCGACTATAAACTCGGAATTTAACTAAATTCCGACTTTAAACTCGGAGTTTGGCTAAATTCGAACTTGGAACTCGGAATTTAACTAAATTTTGACTTTAAACTCGGAATTTAACTAAGTTCGGATTTTGAACTCGGAATTTAACTAAAGTCCAACTTTAAACTCGGACTTTAACTAAATTCCAACTTTAAACTCGGAATTAAGTTAAATTCCAACTTTAAGCTCGGAATTTAACTAAGTTCCGACTTTGAACTCGGAATTTAGTTCACCTCCCAGTTTAAAGTTGGAATTTAATTAGATTCCGAGTTCAAAGTCGGAATTTAGTTAAATTCCGAATTCAAAGTCAAAATTTTGTTAAATTCCGAGTTTATAGTCGAAATTTAGTTAAATTCTTATTTCAAACTCAGAATTTAATTAAATTCCGAGATCAAAATCGATATTTAGTTAAATTCAGAGTTCAAAGTCGAAAATTAGTTAAATTCCGAGTTTAAAGTCGGAGTTTAGTTAATTAACGGCCAATTTCATAATCAAATTTAAAGTCCCTTTAACTAAAATAACTCCCAGCATGTGTCATTTTCCCTGATAGAAGTTAAATAGAGGTCACATCTTGATGTCACTTTAAATTAAAGGAACTTTAAATATGATTATGAAATTGGCCGTAAATTCCAAGTTAAAAGTCGGAATTTACTTAAATTCCGATTCAAAGTCGGAATTTAATTAAATTCAGACTTTAAAGTCGGAATTTAGTTAAATCCAGAGTTCAAAGTCGAAATCTACTTAATTAAATTCCAAGTTTAAAGTCGGAATATAGTTAAATTGCGAGTTCAAAGTCGGAATTTAGTTAAATTCCAAGTTTAAAGTCGGAATTTAGTTAATTTGTTCAAAACTCTGTTTGAACTGAATTTCCGACTTTGAACTCGGAATTTAACTAAATTCCGGACCGACCATAAACTCGGAATTTAAGAAAAAAAAATTGTTTGCCCTTCTACGCCTTCCGTAGAGTAGAATTTTGACTGTAAAAGAAGAAGGCAAAACACGTCAAACTAAATTCATTGTTATTGATTCAATTTATTGTATTAAAGAACTACCAGAAGAAGTATGCGAGACCATGGTTTTAAAGGAAGGTATTCCAAAGAAGAAAAAACGTAAAAAACCAGCTATCAAGAAAACGAAGAATGAAAAGACGAAAGTTATCAGAAAGATTAACAGAAGCTAATACAACTGCAAAATAAATTAAAAAATCACTCTAAAAAAACTATGACTATTAAAAAAAACACCTGAATTGGCTTTTTTTCTTCAAAGTTGTCAGAAAATCAAAAAATAGGCGAAAAGTTATCAATTTTGGTAAAATTTGCACACACTTAGCCAATGCACCATTTTTAAAATATGGCATTGAGTTGTTTTAATTGAAATTTACTACTCTCATCCCTTTAATTCCGGTTCACTCCCTCAAGACTTTGAAAACCACGGTATTGAAGGATCTAGCAGAAGAAGTACAGGAGACTACAGATCGATAGAAAGGTCCAAAGAAAAACAACACCAAGAAAGTCATCAAGAAAAAGAAGAATCGAAAGAAGGAAAAACTCATATTGCTAAGTTAAGGAGAAGGATAAGTTAAAAGAAAGTAATGTGACTGTAAAATAAATTTAAAAAGAATCTTAAAAAACTATTAATATTTAAAAAATCTACCAGCATTGGCTTTTGTCCTGAAAGTTATCACCAAATCACAAGAGCGACCAAGTCACCGAATTTGGTGAAATTTTTCCAGGCTTCCCGATACTGTACAGAATTCTAACGAGCAGGATTAAAAATTTGTTAGTCTGTATGTCATATGTTTTAATTGGAATTTACTAGTCTCGTCCCTTCAATCCCTTTTCGTTCACTTAAAGCTTTCGGAAGATTCGACTTTTTCTATTGAAGACTTCCCAGAAGAATCACAGAAAACTATAGGTCGGGGGGAAGTTGTTCCCAAGAAAAACAACAGTCATCATGAAAAAGAATAATGGAAAAGAAGAAAAAACTAATATTGCTAAATTAAGGAAAAGAGTTAGTTAAAAGAAACTAGTATGACCGCAAAATAAATTAAAAAGGTTCCTATGAAACGGAGAGGAAAAAGGAGAATTGATGAAAAAGAAGAAAATATTGATATTGCTAAGTTAAGGAGAAAGAAACTAAATGACTGGCTGCAAAGTAAATTGAAAAAGAATCCTATAAAACTATTAATGTTTAAAAAAAAATACAGAATTGACTTTTTTCTTCAAAGACAAATCAGCAAAACGGGTAAAAAACTCTCCAAATTTCGCGAAATTTTGCCAGACTTCCCGGCACAGTTCGTTAACAAACAGGATTAAAAAGTTGCTAGTATGCTGTAAGTTTTAATTAAAATTTACTACTCTCGACCCTTTAATCCCGGTTTGTTCAATCTTAGACTTTGAAAACAGAGCTTTTAACTTCTTCGGCAAATCTTGCTGATTTAAGTTTGTATTACCTTCAATCCTTGAAATGCTATATTTAGGTAATAAAAGAAAATGGGAGATAAATTGAATTCTGATAGCATTACTGCATAGGCAATGTGTCAGACTGGAGAGTATAAGGAAGCATCCACAAAAGTAAGCCAAAGTATCCTTTTCTCGAAAACTGATACCGGGAAATTGCATCGAAGCCAAAACTAGCGGTATTCGCGTTACATGTTTCGTCTTTCGAATATCCTTTGTCCATTGACTTGAATAGACATGTGGGATGTCACGGTTAATTTGATATATAAAACCCGATAAGGGCATCACCGATCGGGTAAATGGGTCGAAAAAAGTCGGGCTGGATGGTGCGGTTTTGCTAACCATCGGTTAAAACACAGGATATTACACCTCGGTGATGGCGATTAATTTAATATGCAGGATGATTATTTGTTTATTGAGCATATTAATATTAAGTAGTAGGCAGGATAGGAAATAACGGTTTATTTAATGAATGTTAATAAGGTACTTCATTCATAGTATCAAAATAGTGTTAGTTGAAGTCACTAATCAGCATATGAACTGCAAAGATTTAGCTAATTTATGACTCTCATGGGGATTATTATACATGATAATACTAAAAGGCGCTCTTTTTGGTTTTGTGCTCAAGGAAGAAGACCTTAACATTTTTCAGTGAGTAGGCCTTTGTTGGGAGGAATAATATCTCCTTTAATTAGCAACAACAATTCCTGCTGCTCAACTCTGTTAACTATAATTAAAGACACACTCTGTTTAGCAGATTTTTCGCACCATTTAGTTCCACCTGATTAAACAGCTCACCTTATTAGTCACTACTCTACTCACATCAAATAATAATAATTGCTAATCAAAGCGTCTTTTCCTGCCGGGCCTGCCCGGAAACGTCCGTCACTAGACTTCCATCCTAAGTACTCTTCGAGCCTGTCTTCTCGTGGCAATGAATTATTATTTGAATAACGATTTTAATCCCATTTCGTAGCATCGCACTATTTTCCAATATTTCACAAGAGCTCTCGACAAATCTCCGCTTTTCGCCGGAGTCTCTCTTTAAAAACATGCAAATCCTCTCCAATTTGTAGCTACTTTATTTTAAGTGGAAAATGTAACTACCATTATGTCGAGGCATCTCCCTCGAAGAACCGTTTCACGGTTCACAAATGAGCCTTAAGACAAAAGGTCTTAAGGCGGGAGCGATGTTAGCTGGAGTTTGTCGACCTTCTCGGATGGCCTGTGACCCAATGAGGAAAAATGTCTTCCTACTTCCTGTTTATTTGTGCGGTTACGTTTTTATGGTCGTAAAGTGTTAAGATGAGGTCAAAGAAGGGAACTTTACCAAGAATCTTGTCAAAACGTCGTTACAGGTTACTGCAGGGATACAAAAAATGCAGGGAGAGGTACAATTTGGGCGTCTATCCACGTGTTTATCGCGTCATCTGCACGGCTATTGATCGACACATAAACTAAAAGTCCTCGAATTGTTGATGTATAGACCTAAAATTGGAACCAAACTTGACAACATCTGCCGAGAGTTAGAGAAATTAAGAAGGCAGGAGACTCATTACCTCACTTTACTGTTCTCACCTCCATGTACCAAATTTTGAAAATATTCAATACATTTCCCAGGCAATCGAGAAAATTGAAACTAAACACCCTCCTGTATCTCGAAAACTGTTTAACCTGAGATATATATGGTTCATTCGACCTATTTTGGGCCCTAATATCTCCAGTTGTAGAGAAAAATTACTTTAGTTTTTATAATGTTGAGTGAGTAAACCGTGATTAAAGGGGCGAGAGCAGTAAATTCCAAGTAAAACGCGACATAATTTCAACTTTTTAATCCTGCTCGTTAGCATTCTGAACACTGTCGCCAGGTCTAACAAAAATGTAGCAAATTTAGTGACTCTGAAGAAAAAAACCAATTCTAGTGATTTTTTTTTAATATTCATAATTCCTTTTTCAATTTATATTAGTCATACTAGTTCCTGGTATATTTCTCACGCAGCTGAGGAGGAGAGTAACTTATCCTCTTCTTCAATTGTAGGAATGTCCATTTTTTTTTCCTTATCATTCTTCTTTCTCTTAATATTACTGTTTTTCTGCAGATTTTTTCTTTGTTTTGTAAATTCTATTCTCTAAGCTTTGGTCTCCTTGAACTGCGTCTAATCTTCAACTTCGCCAATAACTTCAACAATGTTAATATTATTAGTTGAATTTTCCACAGTGACCGTGAAAATTTGAGGTCCTTTACGTTTTTTTCCTTTCCCTACAGACATCATTTCTTTGTCTTGGTTTTCTCCGCTTGGTTCTTGGCTTTGTCCCTCTTCTTTTTTCCAATCATTACTCTCCTATTTTCTTTATATACTTTATGATCAAAAACTGTCAAAAACTTAAAAATGTTCGGGTCGTTAGTTCTTGTCTTTGATTTGATATTCCGATTCATTACGTTTTTTGTCAACAATATCTGTAGTAAATGGTTCTTTTCCAGTTCCTCCTGTACTGTAACAGTTTGTACTCGTTGTTTAGCACCTGACTTCCTTTTTCTTCTTTAGAATTAATTTTTTAATTACTTTCTATGAACATCTTCCTCATGAGCATATACCTTCTCATCATATCAAACAAGGTAACCGTTATTTGAAGCTTTTTACTTTTTTTTTCTATAGTAACAATTTCAATTTTTTTCGTCTCTATCGACTCTCTATGTCTTCATTTCTAACTTTTTGGCAACTTTCTTTTTAGGCATTCTTTTTTCTATTACAATTATTGTTTCTTCAAATTGCTGTAAGAGTTCCAGTTGTTCTACAATAAATTCCGGCAATTTAGGTATTTTTTCCTCCTCTAAGTAACCAGCAGAACACAAAAAGAAAATTATCTGTTCTTTCTTGTGTTTTGCAATTTTTTTTATTTATCTATTATTCTTTGTCATGTTTCATTCAACTTTTTCTTTCTTAATTTTTTCGTCGATCTAAATTGACCTTTTATTAGGTTTTCATTCTGTCACAGTAATTGTTTCTTCAAATTGCTGTAACAGTTCCAGTTGTTCTAAATTCCGGCAATTTAGGTATTTTTTCCTCCTTTAAGTAACTAACAGAACACAAAAAGAAAATTATCTCCTCTTTCTTGTTGTTTTTCAAATTTTTGTATTTTTCTATTATTGCTTGTCATATTTCATTTAACGTTTTCTTTCTTAATTTTTTAATCGATCTAAATTGAACTTTTTATTGGGTTTTCATTCTTTCACATTAATTGTTTCTTCAAATTGCTGTAACAGTTCCAGAAGATTCCAGTTCTACAAGAATTTCCGGGAATTTAGGTATTAACTAACAGAACAGAAAAAGAAAATTATCTCTTAGTTTTTGTTGTTTTTCAATTTTTTGTATTTTTCTATTATTCTTTGTCATGTTTCATTCAACTTCTTCTTTGTTAATTTTTTCATCGATCTAAGTTGAACTTTTTATTGGGTTTTCATGTTTCTACATTAATTGTTTCTTCAAATTGCTGTAACAGTTCCAGTTGTTCTACAAAAAATTCCTGCAATTTAGGTATTTTTTCCTCCTTAAGTAACTAACAGAACACAAAAAGAAAATTATCTCTACCTACAATCTTATTGTTTTTCAATTTTTTTATGTTTCTATTATTCTTTGTTATGTTTCATTGAACTTCTTCTTTCTTAATTTGTTCATCGATTTAAGTTGAACTTTTTATTGGGTTTTCATTCTTCTACATTAATTGTTTTTTCAAATTGCTGTAACAGTTCCAGTTGTTCTACAAGAAGTTCCGGCAATTTAGGTATTTTTCCTCCTTAAGTAACTGACAGAACACAAAAAGAAAATTATATCTTCCTACAATGTTATTGTTTTTCAACTTTTTGTATTTTTCTATTATTCTTTGTCATGTTTCACTCAACTTCTTCTTTCTTAATTTGTTCATCGATCTAAGTTGAACTTTTTATTGGGTTTTCATTCTTCTACATTAATTGTTATTTCAAATTGCTGTAACAGTTCCAGTTGTTCTACAAGAAGTTCCGGGAATTCAGGTATATTTTCCTCCTTAAGTAACTAACAGAACACAAAAAGAAAATTGTCTCCTCTTTCTTGTTGTTTTTCAATTTTTTGTATTTTTCTATTATTCTTTGTCGTGTTTCATTCAACTTTTTCTTTCTTAATTTTTTCATCCATCTATATTGAACTTTTTATTGGGTTTTCATTCTTTTACATTATTTGTTTCTTCAAATTGATGTAACAGTTCCTGTTGTTCTACAAGAAATTCCGGCAATCTAGGCATTTTATCCTCCGTTAAGTGACTAACAGAACACATAAAGAAAATTATCTCCTTCTTCTTGTTTTTTTTTCAATTTTTTGTATTTTTCTATTATTCTTTGCCATGTTTCATTCAACTTTTTTTTTCTTATTTTTTTCATCCATCTATATTGAACTTTTTATTGGGTTTTCATTCTTTTACATTAATTGTTTCTTCAAATTGCTGTAACAGTTCCAGTTGTTCTACAAGAAATTCCGGCAATTTAGGCATTTTTTCCTCCTTTAAGTAACTAACAAAACACAAAAAGAAAATTACTGTGCGAGATAGTTTGCCTTTCTGTACTGTTTCAACCTTCTTCCTTGTCGCATTTTTTATTTTTTTTCAATTTCGTCTTTTTTGTTGCTTTTCAATTTGTTGTATTTTTTATTATTCTCTGTCATGTTTCATTCAACTTTTTTTGTAAATTTTTTCATCAATTTAAATTGAACTTTGTATTGGGTTTTCATTCTTTTACATTAATAGTTTATACAAATTGCTGTAACAGTTCCAGTTGTTCTACATGAAATTCCAGCAATTTAGGTATTTTTTCCTCCTTTATGTAAAATAACAAAACACAAAAAAATACTGTTAGAAACGGTTTCCCTTTCTGTATAGTTTTCATCTTCCTCCTTTTCAGTTTCTTCTTTCTCGTTATTTTTCAACTTTTTGTATTATTTTATTATTATTTGTTGTTTCATTACTTTTTTTTTATCAATCTAAATTGAACTTTTTATTGGGTTTTCATTATTTCACATTAATTGTTTCTTCCTGTCCTTTAAGTAACAAACAAAACACAAAAAAGTAAATTACTGTTAGAGATGGTTTGCCTTTCTGTACTATTTCGATCTTCTTCTTTGTATTTTGTTTCAATTTCTTCTTTATTGTTGTTTGTCAATTTTTTGTATTTTTTATTATTCTTTGACATGTTTCATTCAACTTTTTTTTAAAATTTTTTCTTCAATCTAAATTGAACTTTTTATTATGTTTTCATTCTTTTACATTAATTATTTCTTCAAATTGCTGTAAAAGTTCAAGTTGTTCTACATGAAATTCCAGCAATTTAGGTATTTTTTCCTCCTTTATGTAAAATAACAAAACACAAAAAAATACTGTTAGAAACGGTTTCCCTTTCTGTATAGTTTTCATCTTCCTCCTTTTCAGTTTCTTCTTTCTCGTTATTTTTCAACTTTTTGTATTATATTATTATTATTTGTTGTTTCATTGAACTTTTTTTTTATCAATCTAAATTGAACTTTTTATTGGGTTTTCATTATTTCACATTAATTGTTTCTTCCTGTCCTTTAAGTAACAAACAAAACACAAAAAAGTAAATTACTGTTAGAGATGGTTTGCCTTTCTGTACTATTTCGACCTTCTTCTTTGTATTTTTTTTCAATTTCTTCTTTGTTGTTGTTTTTCATTTTTTTATATTTTTATTATTCTTTGTCATGTTTCATTAAAATTTTTTTAAATTTTTTCATCAATCTAAATCGAACTTTTAATTGGGGTTTCATTATTTTATATTAATTGTTTCTTCAAATTGCTGTAACAGTTGCAGTTGTTCTACAAGAAATTGTAGCAATTTGGGTATTTTTTCCTCCTTTAAGTAACAAATTACTGTTAGAGATGGTTTGTCTTTCTGTACTGTTTGCACCTTTTTCCTTGTCGCATTTTTTTTCAATTTCTTCTTTATTGTTGTTTTATAATTTTTTGTATTTTTTATTAGGTATTCTTTGTCATGCTTCATTCAACTTTTTTTTTATTTTTGTATCAATCTAAATTGAACTTTTTATTGGGTTTTCATTCTTTTATATTAATTGTCTCTTCAAATTGCTGTAACAGTTCCAGTTGTTTTACAAGAAATTCCGGCAATTTAGGTATTTTTTCCTCCTTTAAGTAAATAGCAAAACAAAAAAGAAAATTACTGTTAGAGATGGTTTGTCTTTCTGTACTGTTTCCATGTTCTTCCTTGTCGCATTTTTCAGTTTCTTCTTTCCAGTTGTTTTTTAATTTTTGTATTTTTCTATTTCCCTTTGACTTGTTGCATTCAACTTTTTTTCTTAATTTTTCATCTATCTAAATTGAACTTTTTATTGGGTTTTCCATTCTTTTGAGTTAGTTTCGTCTATAAAACTGCTCTATTTCAACGAGTGATCAATATACTCTGATTTGTAATGAAACAATTTTGACCAAAAAACTTGTGTTTTTATGATAAGTTTTTTCATTTTATTTAAGTTTTTACACGGTTTTGCTTTGAAATAATTTAAATTTCAACTTTTAACTATCTACCTTTTTGGACATAATTTTTTCTATAGTTTATTGTTATACACATTTTTTCTTTAGGCTGTTATTTTTTATTTTTTTTTATTGTTCATAACTTTCTATTCTTATCCTTTGACAGGTTTTCTGCAATTGTGTGTTTTTTCGTTTTCTCTTCATTGATCTAAGTTGGGCTTGTTATTCGGTTTTCATTTTTTCGAGGTAATTTTTCTATTAGTAATTTGTACAATTGTAATGTAAATTAATTTGCATTGGGACAAGCTTAGCCCAAAACTATGTTCGTTATATTCCTAATTAATAAGTAAGTTTTTTTAACAGTTTCCTCTTCGAATTGTTTTGAATGTTGATCCGAATTAAAAAAAGTTTTAAACGTTTTTATAATTAAGTATATTTTTTATTTGCGCTTCTACCTACCTTTTTTCGACTTACTTTTTCTATAATTTCTTAGTTTTTTCGAGTTTATAACTAGGTGTTTTCGGAGTACTTCGTTTCTCTTTTATCTCTCTCTAATTTTATTTTTTATTTATTTGCCTTAATAATAGCTGATTTTTGAAGCTTTTTTAAACAGTTTCGGTTTGAACCCTTAAAAAAACCGAATGTTAGACGATTTTGATCCAAAATTATGATTATTTTATATTTGCGCCTCTACGACCTCTTTAGAAATATTTCTCATTTTTTTTCTTGTTTTTCTTTTATCCTTCATATTTCGTTCGTTAAATACTTTGTTTTTTATTTATTTTCATATTAATTAGTTTTTAGTTTTATATAATTAATTTTTACTTTAATTATTAATGTTCTCGGTTTTATTCTTTATACTTCTCTATTCTTATCTTTCGTTAAATATTTGGTTTTTGTAATAATAATGAACATTTATTTAGCAAGTCTGCTACATAGAAAAACATAAGAAACAATCGTTATAAGAAAATTCACGCATTGTCACTACTTTTTTTAAAGTATTTTGGGTTGTTGGTGTTTTTTATAAGATTTCTTATATATTTTCTTCATCTGTCTAAATTTCTTTTTGCACTGTTTTCATTCTTTCGAAGTAATTTTGAACCAGTATTGGACTTATCCAACAAGCGAACATATGTTAAGTAAATTGTTTTCCAATGAGAAAAAATTGACACAAAACTGTATTTTTTAATGGATAAATAAAAAAAGAGAATTTTGGTTCGAATTAAAAAATGTTTTGAAGAAAATTTTAGCCCAAAAGTAGAAATATTTTATATTTGCAGTTCTACCTACCGCTTTAGACATATTTTTTTTATAATTTTCAGATATTTGCATTTTTCTTAACTTTTATAGTTTTTTACTTGTGTTTTTGTAGTTTTGATTTTTTTCTTATTTTAGCTAATTAGACCTTTTATAGTGTATTGATTTAAAAATTTGTAATGTAAATTGATTTCTATTGAGACGGTTTTGAAACAAAACTTTTTTAACTGTCAATGATCCCTGATTTATTAAAGGGGCGGCCACTTTCAGAACTACTGCAGCTGGAGTCCAATCAAAAACATTATCAATTCAAAACAAAAAATATTTTAAATAAAAAAAACACGTCGGAAGCTCCAAAAAAGATGTTATTTCAATAAGATAGTAAGGATTACATAGGACCGGATAGACCGCAGATTAAGGAACTAGCTCCTTGAATCATTACTTTTCGCGCTTTTATTACTTAAACCGAGACGTAAACTTATTGCGAAATATTAACGAAACAAAAATCAAAGAGTTAAAGGAATTTAAACTTACGAAAGCAAAATTTGTCAGACCGAGTTTACACGCAGAGGAGTCTCTTTTTCTAAGGTCCCAGTAAATAAAGCGGGATTAAAAGGACAAAAGTAGTGGGTAAATTTAATTCCAATTAAAACCCCTCCATCACAACTTTAATTTGAATCCCAATTATTGGCATTTTGAATAATAGGGATTAAAGATGTAGCACAGAACTAAGGGAAACGAGGTTCGGGATTAAAAAAATAACAATGCAGAAACAATAAGGATATTGACTTAAGAGTTAAAGAGACCGAAAGTATGAACCGGAGTATTTATAATTAAAGTCTGGCGTAAAAGCTTAATTGTTTTTAATATGTGCTTAAATTATTGCTTACAATTAGGATTAAAGGTACTTAACAAAAGTCAAAGATTAAAGGGAATTTAAGTTCTGGCAAGCAAGGTGTATCAGAACGAGTGTAGTAAAATAGAAAAAGTATAATCTCTCTTTTCAAAACATGATTTAATGAGACCGTTTCCTTTAATCCTTTCCGTTGAATTGTCATACATCAAAAATTATATTTAACTTTCTCCATGAAAATGACATGTCTTAAATTTGACAATTTTCTTCAATATCAGCGTTAAATACTTTATAAGAATAAGTCTTGTAATGTTCTAAAAAGGGCCTTGGCAACAGCATTACAAGATCTCTACAGAGAAACCCATAAATATCTAACCGGTCGTTCTATACATCTACGATTATTGATTGCCCAGTACTGTTGAGTGTATTAACGAGTACCTTATCGTGCACGACCGACCATAATTCTGTATCGTTCGTGAAATTTACTACCCTTGTGTGCAACATTAATTAATTTTGCTGACACGCAGGACTTTATATCAATTTTAGGGAAGAAAATCTCAAAGGAAAAAAATATTTTAGATTGGTAGTTAAAAACAAAATTTTTGTTTGAGTCAAAAATTGATAAAAAAAAACGAAAAACAGAAAAAACAGAAGGTTTAGACTACCATTTTGTATAAATGAATAACTTGTGTTGCTCGTAGAGTGGTTTTGTTCTCAGGTTCATGGTAGAATCATATTAAATGGTCATATTAAATGATGACAGAATTCATATTAAAAACCGTCTGTTTCATCGACCAGTATTTTAATTTGATCTTTTAACAAAATAAGGTCATAAAAACCTTCGGAATTTTTCCTATTTTACTCATTTCTCCTTTTTATGGCCGTAGCCGTTATAAATACTCCTTTTCTCCTTAGATTTCTTTATCACGGCATTAACTCAATTAAACTCTGAATTCCAACCAAAAGTAATAACAAAAATACCATTCGGCTAATTAAGACCCTCCAGGTGACCCGTCATACTGATTTTGAAACGTTATTGGTTCCAAGTATGTGTTACCACAGTCAAGTGACAGCGGGGAGCACGGCGCGTCATGGCATCCCTCACTGAAACCTTTTCATCACCTTTTTGGTGATTTTCTCATGGCCGTTATAAATAGCTTGTTTCTCCTTACATTTCTTCATATATTGTTTGAGAAAGGATGGAATGCATGTGTATTTATTAATTTATGTCGATGACATAATTACAGCTGGATTTAGAAATTTAGAAAGAGCATGTAGATAAATTAAAAATAAAAGACAAAGCAGCAAAAAGCTTAAGCATTTTCTTCCAGTTAAAATATCTTATACAGGAAGGTAGATATTTTAAATATCTACTTTTAACTATACTTTTAAATATCTCACTCTACCAAGTCAAGTCACAATATGTCAAATTCTAATAGAATTTTTTAATACATGGAGCACTATGATTCAGTGTTTCTATTAAAATATTATTTATATGCATTTTTAATAAACAGTTAATAATCCATAATCCACAATAGTCTAAAAAGGGCGTAACTGTTTTTTTTTCCTTTTGAGTATAGCCTGCAACTTTATAGTAAGGTTATTATTAGACGTAACAATGTAGTTAGTGAATAGACAATATAAGTATATGATGTCACACCCAAAATTACATTCGACTCGTGTTGTCATCCTCTCAATCAGTTTTCTTAACAAAAAAGGCATCACTTTCACTAATGGCAGGATGATTATTATATTTGTTAAAAGTGAATGTGATGAATTGCTGATTCAACGATGACCAAAACTTTATTGTTTCTGAGAAGAAATTTTGACTCGCCTCCTGCAATTGATGCAAAAAAAGGCGAAAGTACTCTGGGTAGATGTATAGCTATTAAATAATATTTAGCAATTTTTTTAGGGTTCAAAGTACTGCAATTTACTGTGTAATAAAAAACTTTTAACGTGTTGATATGTAATATTTTTACTATCCTAAAGATACGTCAGTTTTTTGGGAACCAGTCCTAGATGGGCAATTACGCAATTTCACCGTCTACGAAATTATAGTGCTTTCACGGAACCATAACAGTTCTTCGACGTTGAGATCCAAATTACGAGCTCAAAAAAACTTGTTTCGGCTATACTGAAAAATTTACATAATACCGTACCTAAATTCCCATTATGTGCACGCTATGGTGTTTAATCAGAATTCGGAGGAAAAAATAATATGATAAGTGATGAGGTGGAAAAGGTATTTAATTTTAACAGAAAACCGATTTCTGAAAACCAACCTCTGAAAGTAAGTGGGATTAGAACAATAGAGCTAGAAGTAGCCAGAATCTCTAAGAGCGTCAAATTTTAATTTACTACAACGAGGTGAATATCTTATATTGACACCGGCGGGGGAATAAATACCACGGAACTCACCACAGTCGAATCAGTCAACGTCGGAAAGCACGAGAGATCACTAAGCCCATTGCCTCATCGTCTTTGATAATGTCTGTCGCAGCTGTAGACGAAACGTCAAGGAGAAATTCCATTGGACTACAGATTCAAAGCCCGGAAAACACACAAAAAATATACATATGCAGTTAAAGAAAACAAAAGGAGGTTTAGTCAAAGTTTTGATTTATTTATCCCACCTATCTGCCAAAAATTACCCAAAAATCTACCTTTTTTTCTTTTGATGAAATTTCTTCTAGGATGAAAGAAAGGCCAAAGAAAGATAAAAGTGCAGCTTGCAAGAACATTTTCAACAAATGACACATGATAATAAACACAAAGAATTAGAGAAGATAATAATTTATTTCTTCAACTAAAGTCAATTTTCTTAAGGAGTAAGAATCTGTTGGTAAATTGAATGTTCAATGGATAAATAAATTACAAAAAAAGTAAAAAGTTAATTGACTAAACTCCACCGACGAGACACATATGGAAACAAAAATTGAGAATTTTGTCTAGATTTTGATATTGTAAGGAGAAAAATAAGCCTTAAAAATCATTCGTAACACAGTTAATAAACTAAAAAATATTAGTAAAAGCACATAATTAATACAATAAATAAATAAATAATATCCTATCATAATCCATAAAAGAATATTTGAGGTAAAACTTTTTAGTAGGTAAAACATTAGAATTGGGCAAACGATTAATAAGCAAATCTGTTGTTGGAAACAATAAGACAGCTTTAAGGAGAGAAAAGTAAATCATCTTTGGTAATTAGAAAAAATTCAAAAAATTAAGCAAAAAAAGAGGAATATAAGACGAAAATAAAGGATGAGCTAAAGGTTGATAATAACTAATAAACCTTCAGTTTAGTCGAACCAACCTGCTACAACAATACTGACTAAAGCTGAAGTAGGAGAAATTTGTATCAAGATAAAATTAAGAAAAAGAAAAAATTGCGAAAGATCAACAACTACTTAAAAAATAGAAAAAACGAAAAAAACAATACTTTTTTAGGTAGCCAAGAAAGGGAATTAGAGGAAGTTGATAAAGAGAGAAAAGAAAAAGTATGAAAAATAACAGATAATAAAATAGATAAAAAGAAAAAAAATAGCAGGGAAATACAAATACTTTTATTATGATAATTGAAAGTCAATTGAAAAAAGACGCGTTTCGAGACCAATAAAATAATTGCTCATTGCGCAACCGTTTTTCAATATATATAAAAAAAAAACAAAAAAAATTGCGCAAATAGGCGAATAATAGGAAAAGAAAAATATGAAGGATAAAAGAGCAATAAGAAAAAAGAAAAATAAAAACTACAATGGCACAAATTAAGAAACTACAAAAGTTATGAGAAGTAAGAAAATCTGACATGTATAAAAAAAGAACTCCAATAGTGCAGAGGCAAAAATTTAAATTATTTTTAATTGTTTCCAAAATGTTCTAACACATTTTCTCAAAAAGTTTCTTTTCGAAACAAATTTATCTCAATAAAAACTGATTTTTCACTCTTTGCAAAGTTTTATTTCAGGCCGAAACCGTATCAATAACATAAAAAATCAGGAATCTTCAATTTGGAATATTCAATTCTAAGCTAACATTTTACAGTCTTAATTCAAATCAATTTACATTACTTCGGATAAAAGTACATCAAAAGAATGAACCCAGAATAAATGAAAAAAAGAATGCAGAAAACCGGGGAAGAAGTAACAAGAAAAAAAGTATAAACAAAAAAAATTTAATTTTAAATTTAAATTTTTGTTAAAAGGGCTCAAAGAGATCAATCGAGAATAGGTAGAAATTATAGTACAAAACATATTGCAAAGACGTTTAAAAGCACAAATTAAGAAGATTTCTAATTTTAACTCAAAATCGTGTAAAAAGTTTCAAAATTAGCAAAAAAATCTTTTTTTCCGACGCAAAATTTTTCGATAAAAGTGGATTTTTCACTTGTAATGTAAAAGTTCTATTTCTGACCAAAATCGTATGAAAAACCTAAAAAATCAGGAATTATTTATCGAAAAAAAAACACAGTTTTCTTCTCAAGTTGTCTCACTATATACAAATAAATATACAATACAATTGTTCACTCGTAGTAAAGTTCAATTTATAGTGAAAATTAACTGAGAAAATTCCAATAAAAAGTTAAATTTTAAAATGAAACATGACAAATAATAATCTCAAAAGGCAGTTACCAACAGGTATATAGTTTATATACTAGCCTTCAAGAACACTTTATTGGTTATGTATTGGTCTTGCTCTTTTTTCATCTCTTTATGAAACCCTGATGTTGGCTACAATATAGCCGAAACGCTGGAACAAAAAAAAAATTTTGTGCAGAATCACCGAATGGCTCAACAAAAAAATTTAACGAAACATGATAAATAATAGAAATAGAGAAACATTAAGAATAAGAGAACAATAACTCCAAAAGTGGTAAGCAGAGGCAAAAATTGAAAATATTTTAACCAAAATCGTGTAATACTTATTTTCTCAAAAAGTTTATTTTTGAACAAAAATTCTCTGAATAAAAATTAATTCTTTACTCGTGGAAGGGTCTTATTTGAAGTCAAAACCGTATCAATATCATGAGAAAATAGTATTCAATTTAAAAAATGATAATTTTAGCTCAAAAGTTTATTGTGTCAATTCACTTCAATTTACATTACAATTATAATTTACTCGTTGAAAAAATTTAACTTTGTGTCAATATTGCCTCGAAAGAATGAACTGCCCTATTTGTTGCAATAAAAAAAAACAAAAAAAATCAGAATACATGGCAAAGAATAAGAACACAAAATTTTGAACAATAAAAATTAAAATTTTACATTAAAAACCATAAAAAGCACTCCAAGACATAAATTGGGAATAGGCTATAGAAAAAAATATGTTCCAAAAGTGTGAGAGGTGGGAGCAGAAATTTTTTCAACCTTTTTTTTTTTAATAAAAATGGACTTTTTACTTGTTTTGTAAAAGTTCTAATCCGACAAAGACAGTATAAAAAAAAATTAAAAGTCAGGAATCGTCAAAAAACACATTTTTAATTTACATTACAATTATAATTTTTTGGTTTGAAAAATTTTAACTCTGGGTCGATACGACCTCGAAAGAATGAACCCAGAATAAAATGCTCTATTTATTTAAATGAAAAAAGCAAAATAAGGAATGCAAAAAACATGACAAAGAATAGGAACAGAAAATTATGTACAATAAAAAAAAAGTTAAATCAAAAACGGTAAAAAGCACTCAAATAAATAATTCGGAAAAAAATATGTCCTAAAAATGTAAACAGTTATAATCAGAAATAAAAAATATTTATAATTTTAACCCGAAATGGTGTAACAAGTGTCAAAAATTTGCAAAAAAAAGTTTCAAAAGTTTTTTTGTAAACAATTTTTTTTTTTTAATGAAAAAGGACTTTTGATTTGTTTTCTAAAAGTTCTGTTTCCGACAAAGACTGTATAAAAAAACTTTAAAAGTCAGGAATTATTTATCGTCAAAAACCCCATTTTTAATTTACATTACCATTATAATTTTTTAGATGAACAATTTTAACTCTGGGTCAATATGGCCTCGACAGAATGAACCCAGAATAAAATACCCTATTTTTTTCCATTAAAAAAGAAAAATAAAAAATGCAGAAAACATGACAAAGAATAAGGCAGAAAATTGTAAACAATAAAAAATTAAAATTTTAAATCAAAAACGATAAAAAGAGCTCAAAGACATAAATCGGAATGGGCTATAGAAAAAATATCCTAAATTGCAGACAGTTAGAAGCAGAAATAAAAAAATATTTCTAGTTTTAACCCAAAATGGTGTGAAAAGTTTCAAAAATTTGCAAAAAAAAACTTTTGACTTGTTTGGTAAAAGTCCTATTCCCGACAAAAACGGTATAAAAAAACTTTAAAAGCCAGGAATTATTTATCGTCAAAAAACACAATTTTAATTTACATTATAATTATAATTTTTTAGTTGAAAAATTTTAACACTGGGTCAATATGGCCTCGAAAGAATGAACCCCTATTTATTTTGCTAAAATGCCCTATTTATTTCAATAAAAAAAGAAAAATTAAAAATTCAGAAAACATGACAAAGAATAAGAACAAAAAATGATGTACAATAAAAAAATAAATCAAAAACGATAAAAAGCACTCAAAGAAATAAACTGGGATTAGGCTGTAGAAAAAAAACATATCCCAAAGGTGTACACAGTTATAAGCGGAAGTAAAAAAAAACACAATTTTAATTTACATGACAATGGGTTTAATGCACATGAGGTCATTTTGCCAGAATTTTAGTAAATATAACCTCACTTTAATAATTAATTATATATTGTTAGCAAAAAAATTGTTCTTTTTGCATTAATTTTAAATCCTACTAAGGCCTTTTTGGGGAATCCAAACTTTCAATTTAGTTATGTTGATGCAGAAGCACACAAATACAATATATTTTTTGTTTTCAACCAATGTAGTCACGTGCCGCACGAAACCCGTTATAATTTTTTGGTTAAAAAATGTTAACTCTGGGTCAATATGGCCTCGAAAGCATGAACCCAGAATAAAAGGCTCAATTTATTTCAATTGAATAAGAAAAAAAAAATGCAGAAAGCATGTCAAAGAATAAGAATAGAAAATTATGAACAATAAAAAATTAAAATTTTTAATCAAAAACGATAAAAAGCGCTCAAAGATATAAATCGGGAACGGGCTATAGAAAAAATATTGTCCCAAAGATGTAGACAGTTAGAAGCAGAAATAAAAAAATATTTCTAGTTTTATCCCAAAATGGTGGAAATTTTTTTAATAAAAATAGACTTTTGACATGTTTTATAAAAGTCCTTTTTCCGACAAAAACCGTATAAAAAAAACTTTAAAAGTCAGGAATTATTTATCGTCAAAAAACACAAATTTAGTCCAAAAGGTGTCTCATTACAAATCAGAACACATTGACCGCTTGTTCGAAAACTTCTTTTCATGGTTAAAATTGAACTCAGAAAGAATAAAAAGTTCAATTTAGAATAATAAAAATTGAAGGAACATTGTTGAACGGAACCTGTCAAAGAATAAGCACAAAAGGCATTTACATGCTTTTGGAATTATTTAGTAGTAGGTTTCGTAGTATTACGGAGTTAGGTTTCAAGGACATTTTATTAATTATGTATTGGCTTTGCCTTTTCATTCTTTTTTTTATCTCTTTGTGGAATTCTGATGTTGGTTACAATATAGCTGAAACGCTGGAACCAAAAAAAAAGTTTATTTTGATGCTGCTTCATCGAAGAACTCACTATTGTCTATTGTCCATAGAGCCAAATGGCAAGAGACGCGTTTCGAGGCCAATACTGCTAGTTATTTGGGATTTGCTGCTTCTTTTACTACTATAATTGAATAATTGAAGGTTCAAAACGTAGCAAATTAAAAATCATTTTTAGCTGTGGACCGACTGACTACCAATGCTATCTAGTTTGCCACAGAAATGATTAAATTTGCACTATGTGTGAAAAACTTCAGAGAAACGTACCGCTTATTAACAGATACAAATCTCTCTCGCACCAATCAGCTCCACAGACTAATTCGTTCGCATTCGTAATAATTAAAATAAACACTAAATCATGCAAAACATTTATTCATTGCAGGCAGACTGAAAACAGCCGTTTTGCATATTATTCAATTGCCCATTGCTCAACCGTTTTCCAATTATTTATCTATCTGCGAGACCTATTTCCCCAATTCAATTATCAATAAGCAGCGCAGGTTAATATAAAGGAAGGTTTACTGTTTTACGTTATTAATATTAATAATATTTTGCAATAACAAAACACAAGTTTGGCACCAATATGAGTATTGGAAACTCAGACACTTGCAATAAGTTTAAGTCATGATAGGGAGTAAACCAGTACCTATTTCTGTACTCTCTCTGAAGTTTAAACTCTGAACTCAACTCCGAAGTTTAAAATTTTGACAGGTAAGCAATGCAATGTACAAAAGCAATGTACTAAACCCTTCACTTATTCTTGACATCAAGAAAGAGTTAGAAATCTGATTTTGATATTTTTATCGTATTTTCTCAACATATGCTGAATCAAGACAGGTAACTTAAAAAAAATAAAATTTCAAAGTAACAAGATGGCAAAAATAAGTGAATAAGTTAGTTACACGTGAAATCGGTGGTTTAAATTTCAAGCTTAAACTTGAAATGTAACCTTGAGATCGTAAATGTGAACATTTTTAATCCACAGCTCTTAGGCCTAATGGTGTTAGAGTTAGGACGAATCTTGTCCTATAAGTTTTCGTGGCCAGCAGCGACATGTCACTTGTTTATTAATCCTAGGACCTCGACCAAATGCACGCCAATTACATCATAAAGACCTTGTTACAGTAATCTACTTTATTTTAGATGCAACATGTTGCAATCTGTTTACACCACACCCCGCTAACGCTTAAAGGCAATAAACAAAAGCACGAAAAGTAGTACCTACTACGTTTATGCAAACCTCGATCGAACGTGCAATAATGTGCTCATATTTGGACGTGAATAAGAAGCCAGATGGTCAAACGAAATAAAAACGTTAAAACGGATTTATTGCTTCTATTTTACATTATTTTGATGTTTGGATCGTGTGTGAGTTTTTTACAGAATACGATTTCGTTGGATTAAACTCAGAGCATGTCCGATGGTCGGTTTATTTCGGGGCACGTCACGAGAATGTTCTTATGCAAAATGCTTTTTCGGAGTTATGAAATATTAAGTGAGGCCAGGTGGCCTGTTACGCAATCTTGAAGTCTTGAAGATGTGATTTTGGTTCAGTGTTGCCAGGTCAAAATTTTTAAAATCATTAGAATAGTTAAGTTTAGTCTCATAAAGTCTCCTAAAGTTTATAAAATGATGGAAAAAATTATTTTTAATCTGAGCATAACGCAAAAAAGTAACTAAAAATGTTTTCCAGAAATCATTAACCCTTAAAAAAATACAGTTTTGTGCTAAAGTTGTCTTAATGGAATAGTTATTTACCTAACAAGTGCGGAAAGTGATTTGTGAGTTCGGGCAGGCTGTTGAGGGCAGAAAAGACACTTTGCGTTAGGTACAACATTTTTCCTTCGAGTATCCGTTTACTTTATATGGAGTTAAAATTTACAGAAAAAATGAAACTTGGTTTTAGTATTTTGATCTGATGTGCATTTTTAATTAGGAAACTAAATGTAAGCGAATCATTTTAACTTTACCGCACTTAGTGTGGAAAAATATCTGACAAACGACTTGGGTATAGATAGTAATAGATATAGAGTAATCTCAGTAAGAATAGCTCATGGTTTGTCAGCAAACAATAGGCATGTAAGTATTCCATCTTAGTACGCTAAACCTGATCTAAACTTCAAGAATCAAAAAATATTTAAAACAGTAACGTTATTAAATGCAAAACAATTAGTACTAAACATTAATTATCAACAATTAGCACTTAAAACTATAGAGAGATTATAACCGATAAATATTGAAAGTACTAGCGCATTGTAGTTTTACTGCGGAGTTCATTTCTTTTTGTTCTCCGGCTTTAATCTGACTTGCAAACATTGATGTTATTTGACCCTGGTTTGTACACTGGATATTAGTAGCTTCTTGTGAAGTCGATGTTGTTGATTGAATTTTTAAAGTCACCATATATCTTCCACACTCAGCGAGGTAAAGCCACTTTACCGCACTCGATGCAAAAAAATCATTTTACCGCAAGCTAGTAGGAAAGCAAATTTACATTATAATTGCTAACTTGTTACAGTTTACTTTTTAAAATCGATAAAAACAAATTAAAGAACAAAAACTTCAATGAAACATGACAAAGGATATAAACAACAAAATATGAAGAAACGAAAGGACCATAGGGAAGAAAAATATAAATAAAAAACCACACAAGCAGGAAGTTAAGAAATATTTAAAAAAAAATCAGGAAATTATAGGAATAAAAATAAGTACAAAAAGGTAAATAGAGGCATAAATTAAAAGTGACACTAATTTTGGATCAAAAACTTTGCTAAAACAATTGTCTTTCCAATACTTTCTCAATAAAAATCGATTGGTGACTGGTTGGTGAGGTTTTATTTCCGGCCAAAACTGTTTAAAAACTTGAATAATTAGAAACCAATAATTTTAAATATACTGTTTTGTGCCAAAATACTATATAATTATTCACTTGTTGGGAAAGCTCAATTTTACGTTAAAATTGCTTTGAAAGGATAAAAATCCAATAAAAAGTCCATTGATAAAAAAAAATATATATAAAAGAACAAAATGTGATAAGGAATAAGAATATAAAAATGCCCCATTTTAGGTCCAAAATACCGTGAAAACATGAAAACAAAGCAAATCACAATTTAAATCGATGAAAAAAATATGAAACAACAAAAAATTTCATGAAATATAACAAATAATAAGGATAGAGAAATATGTGGAATTAAAGTATAATAAGAAAGAAAAAAAATAAAAAGTACATGAGCACAAGTAAAGAACTACAATAGTTAAAAGTTTAGAATCTGAAAATTATAAAAAATACTTTAAAAGTCGTAGAGCGAAGCAAACATTGTAAGTATTTTCAATTTTAACGAAAATCGTCTAAAATTAATAAAATTTTTCCAAACAAAGTTCCTTTTCAAACCACAATTCTTTCAAAAAAATTATTTTCTACTGGTTGGAAGAGTTTTATCAATTGGTAAAATTTTACTGTCTCAATTTAAGTCAATCTACATTACAATATTGCAGAAAACTGGTTTTTGGATCGCTTCACAATCATCTCGCATGCCCTAGTGGAAGCACCCGCCGTCGTCAGATGGCGCCACTTACATTACAATTATAGTTCATTCGTTGTAAAATTTCAACTTCAAGTCAAAATTACCATTTCCCTGAAAGAAAAAAACTCAAAATAGATATTGCAGAAAAGATCACAAAGAATATGAAGATAATATCATGAACAATAAAAGGACGAAAAGCGCCTAAAGAGATAATTCGGGATTAGGTAGAAATCTTAGAAAAAAATATGTCCCAAACATAGGAGTACAAAGTCGTGTAAAATGTTTTTTACTTTACAATAAAAGGTCCTTTTTCAAACCGAAAATTTTTCAATAAAAATGGGCTTTGGCCTTGTAAAAATTCAATTTCCAACCACAACAATAAAAAACAAAAAATCAGGAATTATTCATCCAGAGAAAACACACTTTTGGTACAAAACTGCCTCATTACAAATACATTGTTTACATGTTCGAAAAGTTCAATTTATGGTCAAAATTAACTTAAAAGAGTGAAAATCGGTTCAAAAATTTAACCGAGGACAAAAAAAAATAAAGGACAAAAAGTTGAACTAAACTTGACAAAGAATAATAGATGGAATGAATGTGATGAATAAAATGAGACAATGAGAAGGAAAAACTTGAAAAAAGACAAAGAAAAGAAGACGGAAATAAATATTTATGTTTGAGTCAGAAAAAGAAGGCAACAAACAATCCCTAGCAAGAGTAAATTTTGTTTTGGTATCTTGTTGGTTACTTGGGGAAGAAAGAAATACCTGAAGTACCGAAATTTCTTGAAGAAAAACTGTTACAGTATATAGAAGAGATAACTATTCTAATAGAAATAGGATTGCCTAAAAAGACAGTTATCAAAAAAATATATATAAAATAATAAAGAAAAGAGTGAAAATCGATTTAAAAATTTAACTGAGGACAAAAAGTTGAACTAAACATGACAGAGAATAATAGATGGAATAAATGTGGTGAAAAAAAATGAGAAGGAAAAACTTGAAAAAAGACAAAGTAAAGAACACGGAAATAAATAGCTATGTTTAAGTCAGAAAAAGAAGACAACAAACAATCCCTTACAGAGTAAATTTTGTTTTGGTGTTTTCTTGGTTACTTAGGGAAGAAAGAAATACCTGAAGTACCGAAATTTCTTTAAAAAGAACTGTTACAATATATAGAAGAGATAATAATTGTAATAGAAAACAACAAATTTAACGAAATATGATAAATAATAAGAATAGAGAAAAATGAGGAACAAAAGTATAATAAGGAAGAAAAACGCATGAGCACAAGTAAAGAACTACAAAAGTTAAGAGAAGAATTTTTATCTTTGACCGAAACCGTCTAAAATTAGTAATATTTTCTCAAAAAAATCCCTTTTCAAACCACAATTCTTAAAAAAAATTTGATTTCCCACTGGTTTTATTTCAGGCCAAAATCGTATCAGTAACATAAAAAAATCAGTGATTATCAATTGGCAAAATACAAGTTTAGAACAAAATTTGCAATTCAACTCAATTTACGTTAAAATTACAGTTAATTGGTTGTAAAATATCCACTTCAGATCAAAATTTCCTCCCCCTAAAAGAATGATCACGGAATAAAAATTGCAGAATACGTTAGAGAGAATAAAAGAAAAAATCTTGAACAATAAAAAATTTAAAAAAAATTAAAAAGGACGAAAAGCACCTAAAGAGATAAATCGGAAATAGGCAGAAATTTTAGAAAAAAAATACGTCCCAAAGATAGTTAGAAATATAAATTAAAAATATTCTAACTTTAAAAGGTCATTTTTCAAGCCGAAATTGCCTGAATCGAAATCAATTTACAATTCAAGTGTTCACTTTTTGGAAATGTCCCATCTTGGGTCAAAATACCGTGAAGAGATGAAAACAAAGCAAAGCACAATTTAAATCGATGAAAAAAATATGAAACAAGAAATTTAACGAAATATGATAAATAATAAGAATAGAGAAAAAAGAGGAATAAAAGAATAATAAAAAAGAAAAAACGCATGAACACAAGTAAAGAACTACAAAAGTATTTTTAATTTTTACCGAAATCGTCTAAAATTAGTAATTATTTGTCAAAAAACGTTCCTTTTCGAACCACAATTCTTAAAAAAAATTGATTTTCCACTGGTTTTATTTCAGGCCAAAATCGTATCAATAACGTAAAAAATCAGGAAGAATCAATTGGCAAATTACAACTTTAGGAGAAAATTTTCATTTCAAAACAATTTACGTTACAATTACAGATTATTTGTTGTAAAATTTCCACTTCAGGTCAAAATTACCTCCCCCTAAAAGAATGATCAAGGTATACAAATTGCAGAAAACGTCACAGACAATAAAAGAAAAAATCCTGAACAATAAAAAATTGAAACGACGAAAAGCACCCAAAGAGATAAATCGGGAATAAGCAGAAAATTTAGAAAGGAAATACGTCCTAAAGATAGTTAGAGTACAAATTAAAAATATTTTAACTTTAACCCAAAGTCGTGTAAAATATTTTTAAAATTTACAATAAAAGGTAATTTTTCAAACCGAAAGTTTGGAGCCAAAATTGTCTCAATCGAAATCAATTTACAATTCAGGTGTTTACTTTTTGGAAAGGCCCCATCTTGGGACAAAATACCGTGAAAGAATGAAAACAAAGCAAAGCACAATTTAAATCGATGAAACACAATATGAAACAACAACAAATTTAACGAAATATGATAAATAATAAGAACATAGAAAAATTAAGAATAAAAGTATAATAAGAAAGAAAAACACATGAGCACAAGTAAAGAACTAAAAAAGTATTTTTAATTTTTACTGAAATTGTCTAAAATTAGTATTTATTTGTCAAAAAAAGTTCTATTTCGAACCGCAATTCTTAAAAAAAATGATTTCCCATTGGTTTTATTTCATTCCAAAATGGTATCAATAACATAAAAAATTGGGGATTATCAGTTGGCAAAATACAAGTTTAGGACAAAATTTTCAATTCAAGTCAATTTAGGTTATAATTACAGTTTATTTGTTCTAAAATTTCCACTTTGGGTCAAAATTACCTCCTCCTGAAAGGATGATCACGGAATAAAAATTGCAGAAAACGTCACAGAGAATAAAAGAAAAATTCATAAACAATAAAAAATACAAAAATTAAATTTAAGGAGACGAAAAGCACCCAAAGAGATAAATCGGGAAGAGGCAGAAATTGTAGAAAAAATACGTCCCAAATATAGTTAAAAGTACAAATTAAAAATATTCTTACTTCAACCCAAAGTCGTGAAAAATGTTTTTAAAATTTACTATTAAAGGTCATTTTTCAAACCGAAATTTTTGAGTTGTCTTAATGGAAATCAATTTACAATTCAGGTGTCTACTTTTTGGAAAGTTCCCATCTTGGGTCAAAATACCGTGAAAGAATGGAAACAAAGAAAAGCACAATTTAAATCGATGAAACGCAATAGGAAACAACAACAAATTTAACGAAATATGATAAATAATAAAATAGAGAAAATGAGGAATAAAAGTATAATAAAAAAAAAACGCATGAGCACAAGTAAAGAACAAAAAATGTATTTTTAATTTTTACCGAAATCGTCTAAAATTAGTAATTATTTGTCAAAAAAAGTTCCTTTTAGAACCACAATTCTTAAAAAAAAATTAATTTTTTACTGGTTTTATTTCAGGTATTATCAATTTGCTAATTACAACTTTAGGAAAAAATTTTCAATTCAAATCAATTTACGTTACAATTACAGTTTATTTGTTGTAAAATTTCCACTTCAGGTCAAAATTACCTCCCCCTAAAAAAAATATCAAGGAATAACAGTTACAGAGAATAAAATAAAAAATCATGAACAATAAAAAATAAAAAAAATTAAAGCGACGAAGAGATATATCGGGTATAGGCAAAAATTTTAGAAAGAAAATACGGCCCAAAGATAGTTAGAAATACAAATTAAAAATATTCTAACTTTAACCCAAAGTCGTGTAAAATGTTATTATATATTTTGTGTTTAATATGTTTAATATGTTTTGCTTTGTAAAAGTTCCATTTCCGGCCATAAACATATAAAAAACTTTAAGAAATTAGGAATTATTTATCCTGAGAAAACACAGTTTTGATCCAAGATTGTGTCATTACAAATCAGAATACATGGTTTGCTTGTTCGAAAAGTTCAATTTATGGTCAAAATTAACTTAAAAGAGTGAAAATCCATTAAAAGCTAGAACTGCTACAGTTTATTAGAACTTAAAACAATACAAAAAAATAAAGAATAAAAAGTTGAACTAAACATGACAAAGAATGAAGGAATGAACGTGAGGATGATTAAAAAAACAATGAGAAGAAGAAACTTGAAAAAAAAAGACAATAAATACTCCCTAACAAGAGTAAATTTTGTTTTGGCATCTTGACTTAGAGGAGGAAGAAATCCTATGTGGCGTTATTTCTTGTAGAAGAACTGCTACAGTGTATAGAAGAGATAATTATTATAATAGAAAAAAGGAAGCGTAAAAAGAAAGTTGTCAAAAATTAGTAATAAAGAAATAAAAAGGCGATAAAAATGAAAAAATTGTAATTGTTACTTTAGAGAAAAAAGACTCAAACAATGGTAACGTTTCACAGTCACAGTTCTAGAGAAAACAATTGGAAATAAAAAACCGTAAGAAAAAACAGTCAAAAAAGATAGAAAAAAATGATATTATTACATAGCAAAGTGTGCATAACAATCACCAAATTTTATGAAATTTTGACAGACCTGCCGACATTCTTCAGAATGATAATAAGCAGGATTAAAAAGTTGCGAATGTGTCATACGTTTTAATTAGAAGTTTTTTTTTATTTGTTTTATTTTGGTTCGTTCACTTAGACTTCGATAACAAAAATTATGCTTTTTGGCAAATTTTTTTACTTAAATTTAAAGTCCCTTCCAACCTTGACTTCTTGAGGAAGACAGTTAAAAGCACAAATAAAAAATATTTCTCATTTTAATCCAATAACGTTGAAAAGCTCTAAAACATTTGCAAAAAGGTTCTTTTTTGTACCAAAATTATTTCAATAAAAATCGAGTTTTGACTTGTGTTGTAAAGTTTCGAGCCAAAACCGGATACTTAACATTTTTAATAAAAGTAGACATTTTACTTGACTGTATAAAAAAAAACTAAAAAAGTAGAAATCATTTATCGTTAATAAATGCAGTTAATACCTAAATCGCCGGAATTTCTTGTTGAATAACTCCACAGCAAATAGCAGAGACAAGAATTGTATTGTATTTCTAGGTGCTCCTTTAGGTTTAGAAAGTTGTCGAAAGCTAGTAATAAGAACAAACAGAACCCAAATAAATAATAAAAAACTGAAATTGTTACTGTAGAAGAAAAAGGAAACAGCCTCAAACAACGGTTAAAAAGCAGTAGAAAATGAATTCGAAAGAAGAAAAAGCAATACATTTTAGAACGAGCGCAAATTGCTACAGTAGAAAGAAGCCTCTCACTGCAGTTATTGTTGGAAAAAAATGTGAAGAATCGTAATATCAAATTCAAGAATTACCTTAGGATGATGAAAGATGAGTTTTTCAACATGAAGTATCAAAGAAGCAGGTTTTGAAGAGGACAGTAGTTGTTAAAAAAAGAACGATAACACAGAGGACAAATCTAAAATTATGACAGTAGATAAAGTAGGAAAAAAACCTAAAACTACCGTCGCTGTTGAAGAGAGTCAAACTTATCCTATTAAAGAGTAACGAAAAGGAGTAAAGGAGTCCAAAATTCTAGAGCAAGCGATTCCAAAAAACTGTAAATAAACCAATAATCGAGGAAAAGAAGAAAAGGAACGAAAAAACATGAAATTATTATTGTTGAAGAGGAGGGGAAGTTACCCCAAACTACCGCGACTGTAAAAAAAATGGAAAAGAACCCGAAGAAATTATGATATGTAAAAATCACCAGAATTAGCTTTTTCTTCAAAGCTCTCACCAATTTACCACTTTGGTAAAATTTCATCAAACACTGAGTTGGTTGGATTAGGCACAGCCAGAAATTAGAAAATTATTTTTTCAAAATTAAAGTGGCAAGAACCTATTGAAAATCTTTTGAAGCCTATGTTATATTATATTGCTTAATATATAAAGGTTAGGCTTTAAGCGACTTCAAAAGGTCTCGAAGCCTTTGTTAATAAAGAGTCTTAAGGCATTATTCATGCCTTGGTTAACATCGAAATTGTGGGTTAGACTCGCCATGATTCCCATATTAATCCTGTTTATTTATGCAATCTAGAATGTTAAGATCCTTGATCGATTGCGACAGAGAAATACTGCGTACGTGACTTTAGTCAGCTCGACACAAACGTTGTAATAAAACGATGGTTAGGGTACAAGATGCAAGATGCTCTCGACTTAGCTAACTCGTTTTAGTCAATAGTGTAATCTTCATCAATTGTTAAGATTATCGGCCGTTAGAGCATATTATTAATTCTAAACAAAAGTTGATACTCACTGTAAATCCCGTCATGCTCAGCTGAACACACGTGTGGACAAATAAATAATAGGTAGCGGAAAGCTGCTGCTGCTCATATTCTAACTAGGTTAGGCTGATTGAAACCGAACAGACACAAGCGTATATGCCTAATTGACCATCTTAAATTGTCGTAGGATGCAGTTAGAGAAAATCAGTCTGAACGCGGTTAAAACGGCCGTTTAGGTCAGCCGGACGACTTTTTCTCCTGCTGACCAGTCCGGCTTTCCATATCGCTCGTACACGTGCATTTTTCTTCGAATTATGGCCTATTCGAAACGCGTTCATTGGCTGCTGTTTTTATTGTTACAAGCCTACGATAAATTTTCCTATCTGACAGTGCCCGTATTGTAATGGTGTGCAATTAACCCAATAATATCACATCGGTTATATAAAAGTTTGCTATTTGTGTCTGCACGATATATTATACGTTCTACTATCGCTCTGCAGATTGGCCGTTCTACATTAGAATGAATACTAATTGATTGTCCTTTTGTTTTCGTTGCTACCTGATTCTGTTCTGCTGCTCATGATAGATTAAATAACTACTTATTATTGAAACCTTTTTCGTTACCAGGAACCAAACAATACCCTACAACTTCCTAGAGCTGGGCCACCTTTGCAGAGATTCCGCGTACCGGTAAGTAACCGGTCAGTGTGACCGCCATTTTGCATCGAACGAGACCACAAGAGAGTGACCTCGACAGCGTGACCCGTGATGGGTATCGCCGACGCGTCGCGTGATGTAACTTATTTTCCTGCTCTTCTGCTTCTTCGTTGCCATTTGTGTGATTATCATTCCTCGAAGTTCATTCCCTACGAGGTCGATGAGCCTTGAAAATTCCCGGAAAATTGTATCACACTTGAGAGTTAAGGTGCAACGTTCTATCAGTCATCCATCAGGACTTGTTTAGTGCGGTCTTTAGACTCCAAAATCGGCTTAGTACGATTTTGGGGTCCAAAAACTGCGGCCAGTCGATTTGGCGCCCAACTTGGGGTCTTCTTATAAAGTCACGTAATTAAAGTGCGTGCAGTCTTGCTATATCCAAAACTGCTTTAGTTACGAGATCAGTTAAATTAGCAAAAAGTTGCCTTTAATGGAGCGTTTTTAGAAAACCTCTCGGAGGCACAAATTTAAAATGCCCCGTCTTCATTAGAAAGCGTCATTTAGAAGGCTATGAATTTTTAACAGTAAAGGATGATATAATCAAAATAAATGGACTTTTCTTCTTTCATCCTTTGCCTTTGATACTTCACAGCCAACTATTGAATCATGAATTGAATTGAGATAGGAAGACACTATCTTTCCCGAACTATTCACCCTTGCCATGGAAGATTGTTGGAAGAAGTTGCTTTAAGAGATTGTAATAGGACATCAAAAATAAAAACATCGTCAGAGGATAATTAAGCCGTCTCAGATTTGCCGACGACATAATCTTAATAGCGAATAAATTCCAAAAATTAAAGCAAAGGCTACAACAAATAAACGACTTATCCACAACTGCAGGCCTTAAGATGAACAATAGTAAAACAAAAATAATGGGCCATGAACAGACAAATATGACAGCACAAAACCAGAGGATACAAAACATCGGACAATAAGTATACTTGGGTTACGACTTGAAAAATCAAACCAAATTTTGATTTGATTCTCTTTGAAGTGCTCCACCTCCATATTACTTTTTGTAGCTACGGAATGGAGATGTTTTCTCGGCAAAAAGTCTGCTAAAAAAACTGGAAACAACCCAGAAGGCCAAGGAGCGAAACATCACTAAGAGACAAAATTAGGAACACCGAGATAAGACGTAAAACGAAAGTTAAAGACATTGTGGAGGAGATGGAAGGATGAAATCGAAAAAGTGTGGGCAGATAGCCAGATATGAAGACAAGAGATGGATACACAGAAATCTGGAATGGAGACCAAGGGAGACAACAAGAAGAACTTTGGAACCAGAAGACCTCAACAAAGATGGGTGGACGACATAAGAACAGAGAACAATGGATGAGATTGTCGAAAGATAGAGAAAGATGAATGCTATCAGGATAAGATACATCCAGAAACAAGACGAACAGATATTGGCAAAGAAGAAAAAGACATAAGAGTACCTAGCTAGATAATTTTTATTATGGTCTTTCTACAGTTGGCATCACAACTGGACAATTCTTGTAATGTCTGGTGGAGGTCCTGGGGGTTATTTTTGGCATTTTCGATACTATAAACTTTTTTTAGCGTAATATTAGTAATGAATGTTTAGTTAACCAGCGTTTTAGAAACCGAAGATTGATTAACGAAATCAGTGATTGGATGACTGGATGATTGGATACCAAGTGGAACGTTGGCAGAATTTCTGTGCTTAATACACGTGAAAGAAAGTGAAACCTCGTCAAACTCGTGAGTGAAATCACACTAACGAGGCTCCTTCACACTCTTAGTCCGATAGATTTTACTGCTAATGTATGTAGACAAGTTCACTCATTTCGCTCGTTATGCAACACGCTTGCTGATGCTAAAAATTTAATGAAAAATCGCCCCTAGACAAGAGCAAGGACCTAGAGGCGTGCTCGATCGTTAATGAGCCGATTCTAGCACCATTCCCTTGCCAGATTCCGACCGATAGCAAATGAAGTATGTTCACGGAGGTGACACGATGCACTCGGTGCCTAATGTCGGAACGAAGCCAAGCGTATTATTCGCCTATTCGCCTATAGCACATTAATAAAACCGTAAAACGGCCAAGTAGAAGATGCCCATACCATTAGACTGGTCCCGGCCTTTATCCAATTAATTTATGGCGGCTGATTAATCACTTCATGCTTCGATTATTATACATTAGAGTGCATTAGCGACCATCTGAAGAACCAACATTATTGTGGCGAATATATAATTTATTAAATTATACGCATTTGAATAAACAATGGCAAAAAGACCAATGTATATACCAAAGACGTATGCGAGATTTCCTTTCGGCCTCCATTAGCAATTGGATGCAAAAGGTGTAATGAGGATATCGATGGGTATCGATCAGAGAAGTGCGGTTTATTCTAGGACAAAAAGATCATCTGGAAGGTTGTAAATTTTTGACGGAAAAGGATGGCATAATTAAAGTAATAGGAATTTTGTTCCTTCACCTTTTCTTTTCTTTGAAAATTACTCAAAAGCGTTTTAAAAATTCAAATTTGAAGTTTTTTTCTAGAAATTCAGGTAGCAATGAAGGACGAAATTGGTTGGAAAATAACTGAGAGCATTTAAAAATGCAAATTAAAAGTTTTTGGAAATTTTCAGGTTAGGGTTGGGGATAAAAATTACTTAAAGCGTCTGAAAATTCATTTTTGAATTTTTTAGCGCTAAAATTGTTAAAAAATGACTCACATTGACCAAAAATTAATTATTGTTTAGTTAATTAATTGCTTTGAGTCGATTAAAAAGTCGATTTAGGATTAAGGTCTAAGGACTAAGGAAAATTACTTTGTAGTGATACAAATTTGAGGTGGATAGAAATTGAGGTTAGGATTATGGCCAAAATTGGTTAAAAATAACCGAAGCATTCAAAAATGTAATTTGAGAATTTTTCTAAATTTTAGGTTAGGATTAGGACCAAAATCTGTGAAAAAAATATATTTTTCGAAAAATTGAGGTAGAAATCAAAGCCTAAATCGGTTAAAAGTGACTAAAAGTTTTTATAAATGCAAGTTAAAAATATTAGAAAAATTTAGGTTAAGATTAAAGCTAAAGTTGCTTAAAAATGATTTAGAGCGTCTCAATTTATTTAGTTTTTTTTTATAAATGCAGATTAAGATTAGGGCTAAAATGGGTGGGGTGAAAAATTACACAAATTGTCTCTTGATCCGACTTTTGAGTTTTTGGAGAAATTTAATTTAAGTTTAGGGATAAAATCGATTAAAAATAACGACATTGTCAAAAATTCCAAATTTTTATATATAAAAAAAACGCACCGTTGTATTGCAAAGTCAGGCATAACATTTTTTACTACTTACTCTTGGGTGAAGCCTCATCCACTTTTTTGGTCGATCCGTTCGTTGTTAGAGAAAGAATTTCGCACTACTCACAGTAAAATTACTGTTAATAGTAATTTACCCTAAAAAGGGCTTGGACGAATCGACCTTGTTGACGTTTTGGCCACTTCTCTGATGCCCTCTTCAGAACTATCTAAAAAATAAAGCTTTAGAAATTATACCTATTAATGTGTTTGTTTCTGAGTATTAATGTATGATATTCTGAAAATCGTGTTTTGCTTTTGACATGAAAATGTAATTTTTCGTTATTTTATTATATATTTTATCAAAAAATCAATAAATGACATTTTCATGTCAAAAGCAAAAAAAACAATTTTCAGAATATCATACACTAATACTCAAAGACAAACACATTAGGTATAATTTTTTACACTTCATTGTTTCTAAAGCTTTATTTTAGTTAGTTCTGAAGAAGGCAGAAGAGAAGATGCCGAAACGTCAACAAGGTCGATCAAACCAAAATCTGTTAAAAGTGACTAAAAGTTTCTAAAAATCCAAGTTAAAAATATTAGAGAAATTAGGTTAAGATTAGGACTGAAGTGGGGTAGAAATGAAATAAAACCTGTAAATATTTAGTTTTTTTTTTAAATGCAGATTATGATTAGGACTAAAATGGGTGAAAAATAACACAAATTGTCTGTTGATCCGAATTTGAAGAAATTCAATTTAGGTTTAGGAATAAAATCGATTAAAAATAACCCACATTGTCAAAAAAAAAACAAATTCTTATATAAACGAAAAACGCACAATTGTATTCGAAAATCAGGCATAACTTATTCAAATATGTTTCCATATTTTCCATATTTTTGGTAAAGTTACATTTTTTTACCTAAAGAGAAGTAAAATTTGCCTCGAAATGCAAGTTTGGTGTTTTGTGGGAAAATTAGGGTTGGATCAAGACCAAAATCGATTAAAAAATGACTCAAAGCGTTAAAAATGCATATATGGAGTTTTTAGAGTTCAGGTTAGAATTAGGGTCAAAATTGGTTAAAAATGAAATAAACATCTATAAATGCAAATTTGGTGTCTTTGGAGAAATCAAGTTTAACTTTAACTCGCGAGCTTTAACACAGTAACTCGTCAGTTTGCTCCTTAATTCACATTTCTTGTGTTTAACAACCTAATTTTTTCTATTAGTTTACAACTCTTTCTAACAATGCAAATTTTGATATTTTTTGAAAAACTTACATTTTAAGACAAAACAGGCTATACTAATTAATATTTTATGATTAGTTGTTTTTTTGCTAAAAATAACATTTTTAGAACAACATATGTGCAATGTGACTCAAAACGCAAAATTAAGATAGTCACTTATTTTAGGATCATGCTGAAAATCAGTTAAAAATGACTAAAAGCATTTAAATATGCAAATCTAAAGTTGTTGGAATAACTTAGGTTGGAATTAGTTCCAAAATAGGTTTAAAATTACCTATATATTCAAAAAAAATCATGTAAAAAATAAGGCCGAAAATTAGGGATAAAGGTGTTGTGTGACCCTGCATCAAGAAAATCAAAATTTGATAGTTTTGAGAGAATTCCGTTTTAGGATAAAATCAGGCAAAACTGATTAAAATATTCTAATTGGTTGTTTTCAACTAGATTAAGTTGCATTTGGCTCAAAACGCAAATTTGATGTTTTACGAGAAAGTCAGGTTAGTTCAGGTTACTTCAAGATTAAGGCTAAAATGACATAACATTTAAAAAAACAAAAGAACGTTTTTAGACCACTTCAGGCTAGGATTAGTTAAAATGTTTAAAAATGAATTAAAGCGTCTATAAATGCAATTTTCAATTTTTGGACAAGTGCAGGTTAGGATTAACACCAAAATGGGTAACAAAAAATTACACGAAGCGTCTACTGATAAAGATTTGGAATTTTTGTAAAAAAACTATTTTATTAAAATTAAATAAAATTTTAGGAAAACTCAGACATAACTGCTTAAAATCAGGCAAAACTGATTAAAAATCTTCAAATTCGTTTTTTGTATAATTACATTTTTGAACCAAAATAAGTATAATTTGACTCAATGCCTTTCAAAATGGGAATTTGGTGTTTTTCAAGATTTAGGTTAGGGTTATGGCCTAGAGATTACAAAAATTATTCAAAAATGTACATTAAAATTTTTTGAAACATTTTGGGCTAGGATTATAGGACAATAATCTATGAACCAAGACTGAAAGTAATATATATTTCGAGAAATTTATGTAGGAGTCAAAGCCAAGAATCTGTTAAAAGTAACTGAGTTTCTAAAAATACAAGTTAAAAATATTAGAAAAAATTAGGTTAAGATTAGGGCTGATGTTGGTTAGAAATGAATTAAATCGTGTAATTATTTAGTTTTTTTTTATAAATGCAGATTGATATTAGGGCTAAAATGGGTGAAAAATAACACAAGTTATCTGTTGATCCTTATTTGGAGAAACTCAGTTTAGGTTTAGGAATAAAATCGATTAAAAATAACCCACAGTGTCACAAAATCCAAATTTTTATATGAAAAAAACACACGATTTTATTACAGAATCAGACATAACTTATTCAAATCTGTTTCCAATTAAATTTTTTTTGGTAAGGTTAAATTTTTTGACCTAAAGGGAAGTAAAATTTGCCTCAAAGTGCAAGTTTGGTGTTTTATGAGAAAGTGAGGTTTGGATTAATGCCAAAATTGATTAAAAAATTACTCAAAGCGTTAAAAGATGCATATATGGAGCTTTTAGGAAAAGTTCAGGTTAGAATTAGTTTTGCTCTTTAATTCATATTGCTTCTGTTTAACAACCTTTTACAAAAAATGCAAATTTTGGTATTTATAAAAAACTTAAATTGTAGGTGAAAACAGGCACACAGATTAAAATTTTCTGATTAGTAACTTTTGCTAAAAATTAGATTTTTAGAAAAAAATGTGTGAAACGTGACTCAAAACGCAAATTTTGCGATAGTCACTTATTTTAGAATCAGTTAAAATGTCTAAAAACATTTAAAAATGCAAATTTAAAGTTGTTGGAAAAAGTTAGGATGAAATTAGTTCCAAAATCGGTTTAAAATTACCTATACTGTCTAGAAATGCAAATTTGAAGTTTTTCAAATCAGGAATAAATAAGGCCAATATCGGTTTAAAATGATATAAAGCATCTAAAATCCAGATTTTGGATTTTTGGAGAGGTGAAGTTTGAAATTAGGACTAAAAGTGTTTATACGTGACGCCCCTTAGTCAAAAAATTCTAAATTTGATGTTTTTGAAAAAAAAACAGTTTTAGGACAAAATCAGACAAAACTGAGAAAAATCTTCGAATTGGTTGTTTTTGACTAAAATAAGTGACATTTGATTCAAAACGCAATTTTGATGTTTTACAGGAAAGTCAGGTTAGTTCAGGTTACTTCAGGATTAAGGCCAAAAGTCTTAAAAATTACATAGCATTTAAAAATGTAATTCGAAAGTTTTTAGACAACTTCAGGTTAGGATTAGTTAAAATGTCTAAAAATGAGTTAAAGCGTCTATAACTGCAATTTTGAATTTTTATTGGACAAGTGCAGGTTAGGATTAGGACCAAAATGGGTAAAAAATTACACAATGAAACCACTAATGAAAATTTGGAATTTTTATAAAAAAATACCATTTTATTAAAATGAAATAAAATTTTAGGAAAAGTCAGGCATAACTGACTGCTTAAAGTCAGGCAAAACTGATCAAAAAACTTGGTATTTTTTTTTTTGAAAAATAATTTTTTTTGTAATTTGACTCAAAACTTTTCAAAATGCACATTCGCAGTTTTCAGGTTGAGCTGTTAAGCAGGAAATTTTTTATAAATGAGTCAGAGCGTATAAATATGCAATTTAAATTTTTTTGTAAAAATCAGATTGGAGTTTGGGCCAAAAATCGGTTAAAATATGATTTATAGGATTTAAAGATTAAAATTTGAGGGTTTTGTAAAATTAGAGCCAAAAATATATTTTTCCGGCCCCTATGTCTGTTGCTACTTTTAACGTGCTCTACCTGGATGTGTCTTTTCGAGTTGTGTACTTTTCGAGATGTAGTATCCATGTCTCAAGACACGACACTTTGTCTTGCCTTATTTGGCGGTATTACTATTCCAAAATGTCAGTGGTCAAGTTCTCTTTCACAGCCGACTAGATGACGTTTTTAAATGGACACCCTCTACTGTTAAATCTGTGGTGGTTGGTAAGATGTCTACTTTTCTAGTGTTACTACGCTGGCAACAAAATCAAACAGGTTTTAATATAATATCGCTTTATATACTGGAGATGAAATAACACCAAAAGACCAGACAAATCTTTTCATTTGCAGTTTGTCTAAAACAGGTTTCGAAACCCTTAACTCTGTGCAGAATTACATATAGTAGTCAACAATTTTGTGTTTTACTCTGGAGGTCATACATAGAATAAAACCAGTAATCATTAACCATTATAGAGAGTCGCTTTACCACCGGACAATTATAAACTATAATCGACTGACTCCACGAAGTGCCATTAAAACCATAATAAAACCTCGCGGTACCATCGAAAGGACAAAGCGGTGTCAAAGGTTCACCAGTTCCACTGAACCCGACACCAAGCCGGCAATTAAATTCAAATTACCTGTAGCGTGTAAAAATTAATCAACGGATTCCAATAATATAATAGTAGGCAGATAATGTTTTATGTTATTGACCTTTGGGAGATGGTACTTCTTTGTTACCATATGGTGAGAAAACGGTTTTTCCTGAATTAGCATAGGAATAATCAAACTAAGTAAATCGGAAAATGGTATGGTTATTTGGTCTAGTATCTAGAGCCTTTGATACATAAAGGCAAAAGTTGACGATGGTGAGGAGTATCCCAGAATTGTTGACAGTGTCTCGAATTTTTAACAAACATCCCCTACTTCTTTATTTAAAGATATTAACAAAGTGGAATAATGTATACTTTTGTATCTAATTTAAGTAACATAAAAGTCACTTTACAATTGTTTTCTTTATATACCTACTTTACATCTAATTTTAGATAGGTGATACCACCTCTCACCATTTTCCACTATTTTGGTACCGGAAATCAGATCTCTATAGACTTCCACCTTTAATATTGGCTTTCATGCCACAGAAAGATAGAATGAGAAAGAAGAGACAGAACTTCCCTCTGTCTATTTTAATTTTTTTTCTTACTGTTCTTTTATTCTTCACATTTTTCTATTCTTATCCACTGTCATGTTTTATTGAATGTTTTGTTTTTTTTTGTCCCATCTAAATTGGACTTTTCTTTGTGTTGTAATTTTTTTAAATTTAAGTATTTTTAAAATTAAACCTTAACAACGAATAATTTTGTATTTTAAATTCAATTCCATTCAGACAATTTTGGCAGAAAAATGTATTTTTTCACTATTAATTATTCCTGATTCTCAAGTTTTTTTCATCTCAAGCTCCAGCACCAGCTCCAGTGTAAATTATAATGATTTTTATAAACGACTATAGAGACCAGATTTTTATCCACGACCACATTCTCAAGATTAATGCTAATCTTTATTCACTTGTGAATAATGAACATTATTCACAAGTTAATAATGAGTTGTCATGGTAACGAAACATGTAATAGGCAAGTGGCAACTCAAAAAGTAACCTGCCCTAAACATGAAATCGGTAGTTACCACTGGTTCATTCAAAGTGTGTGGGTCTCTTTTTTACTAAAAAATGTACCTTTCACTGAGAAATACTTAAAATAGGCCATAAAATGAAATAGTTTACTGTCCACCTCGTAGCATCGAAATGAACATGGACGGGCGACTAGACCGTCACCTATCTGACGCATCAAAAGTCGCGCCGTCAATTAGTGAAACTAGTGGTGGTTGTGGTTTTAAAATTGTGATATTGGAGAAAAGAGAAAACCCGGAATCTTGGTCGTGGATAAAGTGTAGTATTTAACTCGCATTTAATGAGCGTTATTCTCTCGGACATTTTGTGCTACTCGCTTCGCTCGTGGGCTCAAACTTTACCCTCGAGAATAACGACTCTCATTAAATGCTTGCTGTATAATATACTACTAATGAGACAATTTTGGCCCAAAACCGCGTTTTTTTTTTAGAATTAATAATTTCTGTTTTTTAATTCTATTTTATACAGATTTAGCCCGAAATAAAACTTTTCTAAGGAAACAAAAATCAATTTATTAAGAAAATTTAATTAAAAAAAATTTGGCCCGAATTTTTAAGTTTTACATATTTTAGGCCAAAATTAGAATAATTTAATTTTATGCATTTATCTACTACCTCTACTTCTTAATTTCTTTTATAATTTTCTGATATTTTCACTTTTTATTTAACTCGTGCTTTTGCAGTTTTTACTGTTCTTTTTTTATTCTTCAAATTATTCTATTCTTAGCCTTTGCCATGTTTCATGAAATGTTTTGTTCATTAATTGTTTTGTACCGATTTAAATTGGACTTTTACTTGCGCTTTAATTGTTTCAAGGTTTTTTTCCCTGTTTTGGCCCGAAATAAAACTTTTTCAAGGAGTCAAAAATCAATTTTTACTGAGAAAACTTTGATTCGATTTTTTAAGTTTTAGATGCCTAATTTAGGCCCACGATTTGAATATTTTAATTTTGTTTATCTTATTACCTCTTAATTTCTTCTATAACTTTCTGATTTTTTCACTTTTTTTAACTCGGTGCTTTTGTAGTTTTTACTATTTTTTTTTATTCTTAAAATATTGCTATTCTTAACCTTTTCCGTGTTTCATTAAATGTTTTTTTTTATTCATTTTTTGTGCCGATTTAAATTGGACTTTTACTTGCGTTTTGATAGTTTTTTTTTCACATACAATTAAACTGTAGCTACAAGTAAATAATTACAATGTAAATTCAAAACCATTGAGACAAGTTGTTACTGTGGAGGGACTGGAGGGACTAGCGCAACGCGACGGCACGTGAATAAATACCATGGAGCTCACCACAGTCGAATCAGTCAACGTCGGGAAGCACGGGAGATCACTTCGCCCATTGCCTCATCGCCTTTGATGATGTCTGCCGCAGCTGTAGATGAAACGTCAGGAAGAAATTCTATTGGACCATGCCTTCAAAGCCCGGAAAACACTTTAGATTATATTTTGACCGGCCGAAATCTGTTTTCTTTTTTTTAATTTACACTTTTAGACGCTTTGAGTAATTTTTCATCGATTATAGTCATAATCATAGATTGACTGTTTTTGTAGAAATTTTGTGGCAAATATCATTTAATTTGGTCAAAAAATCTAATTTTACAATTTATTTCAGTTTGCCTCATTTGTTCTCAACTTGAATTTCTCAGAAAAGATCAAAGTTTACATTTTTAGACGCTCTAAGTCATTGCTTAACCGATCTTCGCTCTAATCATGATCAGAATTTCTCCAAAAACTTCAAATTTGTCTTTTTACACGCTTTTAGTATCTATTCACTTGATTTTAGCCCTAATTATAGACTTTCAAGAAAAACAGCAAATTTGCATTTTGCAGTGTAATTGTAAAAAAAAAACAATAAATTAGATTTTGATAAATTTTGTCTGATTTTGCCTTTAAATTGAATTTTTCCAAAGACTCCACATTTGCATTGTACGTTGTTTGTGAAATTTTTAAATGCTTTTGATTTTAATTCTAACCCTGGATTAAAAACCTCCAAATTTGCGTTTATGAACGATTTGGGTAATTTTTAACAAATTTTAGCCTTAATGTTAAATTGCATTTTTTAAAAAATTTCAAACTTTTAGACGGTTTATTATATTAATTTTTCACCGATTTGGCCCTAGTCCTAGCTCGACTTTCTCAAAAACACAAAATTGTTATTTTTGCAGTACCTAATGCAAAAACATCAAAATTCGCAATTTTGGCCCTAATTCTATCTTAAATTTTTACAAGAAATTAAATATTGCAATCTCGATTTGAATTTTTTTCAAACACTTGAAATTTGTACTTTTACACGCTTGGACGCATTTTCAATGATCTTTGATCCTAATCCTAACCCGAGTTTTCAGCTAAAAACAATAAACTAAAAGATTTCAATGAATTTTGCCTCATTTTGTCGTAAAATTGAATTTTTCCAAAAACATGAGAAGTTGCATTTTTAGACGAGTTTTGACAATGTTCTAGCTCTCATTGTATCTGCAATTTCCCCAAAGATTCCATACTTGCACTTTCTAAATTTGGATTTTGCGAGGATTTTGAGTCAAATATAAATTGCTTTGGTCCAAAAATTGAGTTTCTCCAAAAACAAAAAAAATTGCTTTAGACGATGTCGTACATTTTTAATCAATTTTTACCCTAATTCTAATATGATTTTTTAAATTTTTAAATTAGCTCTTTCAGACGCTTTAAGTCATTGTTTTGGCCCATTTCCCGATCTGATTTTTTTCAAAAACTTGAAATTTGTACTTTTACACGGTTGGAGTAATTTTCAGTGATCTTTGACCCTAATCCTAACCTGAGTTTCCCGAAAAAACACCATATTTTGATTCTAAAAAGTGATTTTACTAAAAAGCATTAGGGAGATACAGCAAGATTTCAATTATGCCTGATCTTGTCGTAAAATTGAATTTTTCCAAAAACATGAGAACTTGCATTTGAGACAATTTTTGATAATGTTCTAGCCCTCATTGTGTCTGCAATTTCCCAAAGATTGCATGTTTGCTTTTTCTAAATTTGGATTTTGTGAGGATTTTGAGTCAATTATAACTTGGTTTGGTCCAAAAATTGAGTTTCTCCAAAAACATAAAACTTTGCTTTAGACGTAGTCGTTCATTTTTAATCAATTTTTACCCTACTTCTAACATGAATTTTTTTCAAAACTTTTAAATTAGCTCTTTCAGACGCTTTAAGTCATTGTTTAACCTATTTTGACCCTAATCATGATTTGAATTTTTCCGAAAATTTCAAGTTTCTATTTTTACACGCTTTGAGTCATTTTTATTTCTTTTTTGCCCTAGGTCTAACCTGACTTTCTTGAAAAACCTGATATTTTTATTTATATGAATTTTTATTAAAATTTTGCAAATTTTCATCTAAAAATTAATTATGCCGAAAACTACAAATAGAAGATTTTAATAAATTTTGCCTCACTGCCCTAAAATTTTATTACTTCAAAAACTTAAAAATTTGTAGTTTTAGATAATGTGATAATCTTCCAAAGACTCACTCCAAATTTGAATTTTATGTTATTCGTGGAATTTTAAATAATTTTGGTCTTAATCCTAACCTTAGTTTATCCAGAAAATCACGACAGGCAGTCATGTCGGCATTTTGAATCTACATGTGTGATGTCTTTATTTTTGTCATCTCCTTGTTGAGAAGATACGATAAAAATGTCAAACTCAGATTTCTAACGCCTACTCGATGACAATAATAAGTGAACGGTTTATAGTTCTTATGATTAGAAACTGGTTTTACGGTCAAAAAGTAGTAACACATTTAGTCATAAATGCTACATTTTAACAGTCGAGCTTCCGTAAAAATGTAAATTAATATTTGGCCAAAATTTTGGTTAGAAAAAGCCGAATAGTCACGGAAGAAAAGTTTCCCATTATCTCCAAGGTATGTGAGTGAGACAGTGTGAGAATGAGAATAAAAAATGTAATAATGAAATAAAGCAACGATGATGCACAAAAAGCAGGAAAGGAATTATTTTAAGAGGAAGCAAAGTGTAAATGGAGAAAAAAATTAAAACAGGTCAAATGTTAAAAAAAAAACGAGAAGAAAGAAGAAAAAAAGATTTTTTTATCACTAGTAAGAGTATTAAGAAGAGAGAGACAGAGAAAGAGACACAAAAGGAGATGGTAAAAAAACTAAGATATGGAAAAATATCAACTAAGAGTATCAGCTAATATAATGGCAATCACACATTTGAATTTTCTTAATATGGTAGAAAGAGTGAGGCAGTGTGAGAATGAGAAAAAAATCGGAAGACTAAAATAAAGCAGGACAGAACACAAAGAGCAGAAATAAGAAATACAGAGAGACAGGTCAAACGATAAAGAGGTAACTGAGTTTGTATTCTTTAGTAGTAAAAATACTAAGAAAAAAAAGAGAGAAAGAAAAAAAAATCGGAAGGAATGGAAAAAAACTGAGTTATTAAAGAAACGAGAACTAATAGGATGATAATCAAACATCCCATTTTTTCCAATGATGCAATGAGAATCAGACGTTGTGAAATTGCGAATAAACATGAGATTATTAAAAGAAAACAGGGGTGAGAAACAAAAAGCAGAAAAGAGAATAATTTATGGGAAAGAAGGATCCTAAGAGAGAATTAGAAATCAAAAAAAAATAGAAATAAGACAAACGATAAAAAAAAGAAAAGATGTCAGTGCGGTACAACTTTGTTTATCTCGGGCAGATATACTTCAGGAGGTGTCCGAATTGGCAAATTGACTGGATCACCGAAGTATGTAATTGATTTATTTTACATTCTTATTTTTAGTTCTATATTCACACTAAAAATCATTCTTATGACATACTCGCATGTACAGGCTATCCCATTTTCGGCACTTTTGAGGGGTATCTCCCTTATTTTTAAATATAGAGAATTGTTGTATAATTAGAGATAGTGCAACAGAATTTTTACAGCATGTTTGGTTTATGAGATACAGGGTGATTTTGGTAACTTGACATTTTGGATATTCGTTTTTCTTTTTAGTTTTATTGAAAAGTAAATAAAAAGTAAAAAATGCCCTCCAGTAGTTGTTGTTAGGGAGAATCCAGTAGCGTACCTAATTTTCATCAACACCTAACGGTTCGGTCAAAATTAAAAATCAAAAAATAAACACAAAAAATTTTTTTTTTGGTTTTTGGAACGATCTTATCGGTGTCATTTTAGTTATCGAATGTTGAGGGTATGCTTTTTCAAAAATCAATCATGGCCGCGTTTTGAACCTCGGACCTCCATGCAAAGCTGATTTGATAAAAAAAAACGCATGCGAGCAACAAATGGTAAAATTTTAATTTTTTTAATCTCGACATTGACTTTACGGTCACAAAGTAGTAACACTTTTAGCCATAAGTGCTACATTCTAGGAGTTGAGGTTCTGTAAAAATATAAGTTAACGTAAAGCCAAAGTTTTGGTCAGAAAATCCTCATAAAAGTTTGTTTTTGCCAAGGTGTTTATTTTTGCCAAGGTGTCATAATAATTTCGCAATAAATTGGCCTTTTCGGCAGCTTCTTTAACGTTAACAGAGATTACAAAATGATCGCCAACTTATGGCTTAGAATGCTACTTTGGTGGCATGATCAATAGAGAGAATACAAAGACACTTACATTTTTCTAGCCTTTCGCTCAGTATAGTATCCTCCAACTCTTGCCGATTGACCCTGAAACAATTTTCAAATGTTAATTTGATAAGCTACAACGACAATTTTAATTTGTAATAGTAACTTTCGGAGTATTTGATTGACGCAGCCTTATAAAGATTCTTCAGTTGCTGGCTTATGGGCCTGTTGAAGTTCCTGCGTTACCAATCTACGGTTACTTCGGCAGCCTCACGCTTTAAATGATTTTACACCTTGTTGGGTTAATCTTTTACAGACTTAACTGTCCACGGTAATCCGCAGTTTAGTTCTTAGCCCCTTGACTTTTATTATCTCAAAATGTAGCATCAAGAACAAGATTACTACTCTTTAGAACAACACAAAAAAACGACAGTTCATAGTAGGATGTAGAGCACTTTTTTTTTAGATCGAACCAGTTGTATCTACATACAGATGTTGGTAACGATAATTAACAACGTAATGGCATTTAGCGGTTAAGTCAATTCGTGAGAACAGGAAGGATTTAAGGCTGTTTACTGTTAGGTTTTACTATGTTTATCTGTAGCGCCGTCACCACGACCCGGGAGCGTTACTGTTACAAATTTTCGAAAAAAAAAGTGTGCAACTTGACCTGAAATAAACCCACAAAAATTCGAAATAACGTATTGGTTACACGGTACGTTAGCATCTCGTGATTTACTGTTATATTTGCCGAAAGCGTTAGGTAAGAATTCCGGCACGAAGTATTGCTGCTTCAGGTACTACCACGTTTTACTTTTATCACTATTAATCGCAGTTCTATTGTTTCCCTAGTTAACGGCTTATCAAACTCGAGCCCCAATAGCGCACAATTGAATTGGTACGTTATAATGGCTTCAGTTAGAATCGATAAACAATAGAATGGTACTCGGGACAAGTACCATTAACATACCTAGATTTCATAAGGCTTATATAATCTGAAATTGGTTTAACTGTTCTTAGAGTAAATTAAGAATTCATTATCTTTGATTGTTCGCGTTTACTGTTAGCTCTTTGTGACCAAGATTTATGTGGAGGTCTTTCGTGCCATATAGCTGAGCTTTACCGTCAATACGTGTGGTAACTGTGGTAAAAATTAAGGCTACATCCTGCCTCCTATCGTAAGTTTCTCTTCCACTAATGCGTATAGTCAACAATTTTTTTTCTTTTAAAGACTAACGAATTTTCTTAAAACAATTAGTTTTATCGGTGCTGCATGGCTAGGCACCAAATTAGCTGAGTCCGTTCAATTTAGCACACTTTCCAAGAACTATTGCTTTTTCCCTGCATTATTTGTTCGGCACATGCGAGGAAATTGAAAGCCGAAGGAATGTCTCTGTTGAAATTATGCTGGGCGACATTTCCATTACCGCACCAACCAGTTCCGTGGGGAATCTAAACAAATGTACCCAACTAGTCATGACGCAATTGTTATGTTGTAGTTTTTTGCGTTTATTGCCCCAAAAGCTTGGGTTGGCAAGCTCGTTTATTCTAAGTTACGTGACCACAAGGTTAAAATATTTTCTAGAGTGTACTCCGTTGACTAACCAGTTCATGAGTGTTACCAAGTCCACTGGGTGGCAAATTTCATAGTATTTTTAAATTTGCAAAATTTCAAAAATATTATGTATGCGAAACCATATGCTCCAGATATCTAAATTATCCTCGTACACCTCTTTGGTTTAATGACAAATTACTCCAATGCAGTCTTTGTAGATCTCTGAATCCTTTTTGTCTGGTTCACACTTTTGAGATTTTTTTAGGGTTTTTCTGCATTTAATAAAGGCTCCTTCAAGAATTCGCAATTCCTTATAGAAATCTTCGCTGTTATGCTGTTTTAGATTTCTGGAAGTAATGTAAACTTCTCTCTCAATTACCTGTATTCCTTCTAAAGTCTACCTCACACTTGTGCTTCCTTGTAAACCTCTTTCTAAATTGGACATTAGGGCTGGAAGAATTTAAATTCCTTGTAGATATTTTCACAATTCTGTCTTTGAATTCTGTTTTAAATTAGATTTCTGCGTTGATTATAGACCTCCTCAGACTTTTCCATTAGTTAAAGACTATTTATAATTCAAAACTCTTTCACCATTTCTTCGTAATTCGTGCATACCACTTCCTAGTCCTGCTTTATTTGCAGCTTTTTTTTTAAATTCTGGAATATTTCTAAGACCCTTGTGACTTCTGCAATGAAACCTCTAGACTTGTGCCAGTTTGTCAAATTTCTATTATTCTACGGTCCTTGTTCAAATCTCTTTACATGTCTCGACGCTTGTTGTATGATACTGCACCACTCTTTTCAACTTTTGACACTTTCTAAATTTAGAAAAGTTAACTGAATTTTCCTTCACTAGTAGTAAGAATAATAGCAAGAGGGAAAGAGACAGAGAGAAACAAAAATCATCTGTGTTATTGAATACTGAGGAACTATGAGTGTCAACTAGTAAGGTGACAATCAAGCATTCCATTGTTCTTAATAAAATCGATAGAGCGAAACATAAGAATACAGAAAGAAAGCAGAGATGAGAGACAAAGAGCATAATTGGGATTGTTTGAAGGTGTTCGAAGTGCAAAAGACTACAAAGAAAAAACTGAGAAAGAGGTCAAACGATAAATAGTAGCATAAAACGTTTCACTTGTCGTAATAAGGTCGAGGTAGTGAGCATGAGAATAAATAACGGAATGCTTAAAGAAAGCAGATAGGAGGCACAAAAAGCAGAAATGGGATTATTTGAAGAGGAAACGAAGTGCAAAAGAATGGCTAAAATAAGAATAAAAAGCAGAAGATGAAAAAAAAACATAGGATAAATGGTAGCGAAACAATCAAACATTCCACATTTCCTAATCAGGCCGAGAGAGAAAAATAGTGTGAGCATGAGATCACATACTGGAATACGTAAAGAGAACAGAGATGAGGGGCAAAGAGTAGAATTTGCACACGAAGTGCAAAATGAGGATTGAAAAAAGAAGACAAATAGAAACAGGTCAAACGATAAATAGTAAAGTGACAATAAAACATTTAACTTTTTCTTATAAGGCCGAGATAGTGAGATAGTGCGAGCATGAGAATAAAAATGAAAACACAGATGTGGGACAAAGCGCAAAGATGGGCTTATTTGAAGAGGAAGCAAAGTGCACAAGGAGATTTAAAGAAAAAGAAAAAGGAGAAACAGTCCAACGATTATTAGGGTGACAATCAAATATTTTATTTCTCTTTACAAGATGGAGAGACTGGGATAGTGTGAGCATTAGAATAAATATCAGAGAACTTAAAGAAACCAGGGATGAGGCACAGAGAACAGAATAAGGATTATTAAAAAAAACGAGGTGCAATGAGACAAATAGAAAAAAGTGAAACAGGATAAACGATAAAAAGGTACCTGAGTTTTCTTTCCCTAGTAGTAGGAGTAACAAGAAGAAATAAAGAGAAAAAAACAGGGAGATATGAAAAACTACTGTTAGAGTAAAATAGAGTTAGAGAGAAACAGGATAGAAACTGAGGTATTGAAAAAACGAAAAGTAAGAGTGTCATCTGGTGTGTGCGTCAGCAAACATTGGGTCAATCAAACATTCAATTTTTTGAATATGGCAGAGAGAGTGCGACAGTGTGAGAATGAGAATAAATAAGGGAATACTGAAAGAAAGCAGGGGTGAGGCGAAAAAATCAGGAAAATTATTATTTTAAGAGGAAGCGAAGTACAAAAGAGAAATTAGAAAATTAAGCACGAAGAAAGTGGAATGGGAGAAAAAAACTGATTTCTTTTTTCATTAGCTGTTAGAGTACTAGGAAGGGGGAAAGGGATACAGAGAGAAAGAGACTCAAAGAGTGACGGAAAAAAAATTGGTACTGATTAGATATAAGATTAAGGTATTTATAAGAACTAAGATTGTCAACTAGTAGGGTGACAATCAAACATTCTATTTTTGTTAATATTGCCAAGAGAGAAAGACACTGTGAGGATGAGTATTAATATTGGATTACCGAAAGGATGAAATACAAAGAGCAGGAGAGGGATCATTTTAAGGGTAAAACATATGAAGAATTAAAAAAATATATAAGAAAAACAGTAAAGGGATTATTTTAAAAGGAAAAGGGTACAAAATAAGAATTAAGGAAAAAACAGGTCAAATGGTAAAGAGAGAAAAGATAACTGATTTTTTTTTCATTACGCGTAAGAGCACTAAGAAGAGAGAGAGAGACCGATAGAGATGGAACAGAAACTGAGGTATTAAAAATACGAATACTAAAAGTGTCAACTATCAAAAATTCTATTTTTAAGAGGGAGACAGTGTGACATCGAAATAATAAAAGAAAGCAAAGATGATACATAGAGAGCAAGAGAAGGACTATTTTAAGAGAAAACCAAGGTGTAAAGGGACAACTAGAAAAAAAAATAAGAAAAAACTAAAAGCAGGTCAAATGATAAAATGAGAAAAGGAAACAGTAGAGTACTAAGGGGGAGGGAGGGGGGAGAGAGTCGAGAGAAAGAAACACAGCAGCAGGTGGAAAGAAGAGCTATGGAAAAACGGTAATTAAGAATGTCATCTAGCATAATGGCAATCACAAATGTAATTTTTTCTAATATGGATGAGAGGGTGGGAGAGTGTGAGAATGAAAAAAAGAGAAAAAGTATTGGAATATTGAAAGAAAGCAGGGTGGATCACAGAGAGCGGAACGAAGATTATTTAAGAGGAGGCAAAATGCAAAGAAAGACAAAGAAAGGTACTACTTTAAAAGAAAAAAGGTACAAAGGGAGAATTAGAAAAGAATACGAGATACAGGGTCAAACGATAAAGAGAAAAGAGATAACTGAGTGTCCTTTCGTTAGAAGTAATAGTACTAAGAAGAGAGAAACAAAGAGAAATAGAACAGGAAACGATAAAAAAGTACCTGAGTTTTCTTTTGTTAGTTGTAAGAATACTAAAAAGAGAGAGAGAGAGAGAGAAAGAAACAGGGAGGGATGAAAAAACTACTATTAGAGATAGAATAAAAAGTGTAAGGGTATTGAAAAAACGAAAAATAAAATCTGTTAGTGAGTCAATCAAACATTCCATTTTTTGAATACGACAGAGTGAGTGAGACAGTGAGAATGAGAATAAATAAGGGAATACTAAAAGAAAGCAGGGGTGAGGCGAAAAAAATCAGAAAAATAATAATTTTGAAAGGAAGCGAAGCACGAAATAGGCATTAAAAAAATAAACGTGAAAAAAGTGAAACGGGACAAGCAACAAAGATAGAGACGTTAACTGCGATTTCTTTCATTAATATTAAAAGAGTTATACAAAATTAACAGCAATAATGAGAAAAGGAAACTGATTTTTCTTTTCATTAGCTGTTAGCATACTAAGAAGGGGGAAAGAGATACAGAGAGGAAGAGACTCAAAGAGTGATGGAAAAAAATTGGTATTGCTTAGATTAGAATTTATTGATAAGAACTAAGATTGTCAACCACTAGGGTGACAATCAAACATTCCATTTTTTTTTAATATGGGCGAGAGAAAAAGACACTGTGAGTGAGGTGTATAAATATCGGATTAACGAAAGGATGCTAGGGTGAAGTACAAAGAGCAGGAGAGGGATTATTTTAAGCGTAAGAGAAAGAAAGAGAGAAATACAAAAAATAAGAGAAAGAGTAAAAGTACTACTTTGAAAGGAAAAAGGTACAAAATAATAATTATGGAAAAAACAGGGCAAATGATAAAGAGAGAAAAGATAACTGAGATTTCTTTCTTTATAAGTTAGCGAGAGGGAGAGAGAGAGAGAGGGATGGAACAGAAACTGAGGTATTAAAAATATGAAAATACGAAAAAGGATGAGGCAAAAAGAGAAAGACAAAAGAAAGAAAGGAACGAGGGCAAAAAGGATGAGGCTCAAGAGAAAGGAAGAATTTTTTAAGAGGAAACAAGATGCAAAGGGTCAACCAGAAAAAAAAATAAGGAAGACATAAAAGCAGGTCAAATGATAAAAATAGAAACGAAAACAATAGAGTACTAAGAGGGGGGGGGGGGAGATAGAGACAGAAGCAGATCGAAAGAAACTGACGTATGGAGAAACGGTAATTAAGAGTTCAGCCGACTAAGAGTCAGCTAGCATAATGGCAATCACAAGGGAGAATGTAAGGATGAGAAAAAATATTGGAATTCTGAAAGAAAGCAGGGTGAATCACACAGAGTAGAACGAAGATTATTTCGCACCAAAGACATAAATGCACAATGAAAAAATATGCATTTATGTCGTTGTTTCTCCAGAGGTGCGATTTAAGAGGAATCAAAATGCAGAGAAATAATAAAAAAAAAAAAAGAAACAGGTCAAATAATAAAAAAAAAATAACTGAATTGTATTTAATGATTTGTAAGAGCACTGAGAAGAGGTAGAGAGATAGAGAAAGAAAGTGGCACAGAGAGAGATGAAAAAGAAACTGAGGTATTGAGGAAACGGGAAGTAAGACTGCCAACTAGTAGGGTGATAATCAAATATTCTATTTTGTCATATATGACCGAGAGTGTGAAAGAATGTAATGATAAAAACAAATATCAACTCATCAACTCACTAAAAAAAAAGCAGGGGTGAAGCAGAAAGGCCACAAAAGGTACTTTAAAAGAAAAAAGGTACAAAGTAAGAATTCGAAAAAAAAAAGGAGATACAGGACGAACGACAAAGAGAGAAGCGATAACTGAGTTTCCTTTCGTTAGAAGTAACAGTACTAAGAGAGAGAGACAAAGAAAGATAGATGTGACATAAGATAGAGAGAGTGGAATAATAATGTGGGCATGGGAATAAACGTCGCAATATTGAATAGGAATTGAAGAAAGCAATGGTGAAACACAACGTGCAAGAAAAGGATTTTATCTTGAAAGAAAAAGAGGCGCATAAAGAGAATTAAGGAAATAACAATAAAGAAACAAAAGATAACTAATTTTTATTAGTAGTAGGAGTACTAAGAAGGATAGAGCAATAGAAAGAAAGAAGGGAAAGTAGAGACGTAAAAGAGAGAGAGAGAGAGAGAGAGAGAGAGAGAGAGAGAGAGAGAGAGAGAGAGAGAGAGAGAGAGAGAGAGAGAGAGAGAGATAGGAATTTAAGTATTCTACTTCCTAGTGATTAATCATAGTTCCCTTCAATAATCTCGTCTTCTTTTTTCGGTTTTTTTTTTCTTCTTTAGGCTATGCTGTAACTTTTACTTCAGCAACTTCCGCGTCCTCAGGTTTTGGTAGTTTCTTGAATAAAAAATTGTTTCAGCCTCCACATCTTCTGCTGGTTATTATTTCTTTAATACAACTTTTACAGTTTCAGGAACAGAAACAGTTTCCTCTGGATTTTCCTTCTTCAGTTTAGTCTTTTTGTTCCTCTTTTTTTAAGTCATTATGGGCAGCGATTGCCGTCTGGTTTTAGTAATATTTCCTTTGTTTCCTTCGCTTCGATGGCTTGATGAATTTAACCACATTTTCTTCTTCTTATCCCTGAGGTCTCTTTACCAGTGTAATAGTAGTTAGAGTAATAGGTTCTTTACCGGTTTAAGCTTGAATTAATCAGGTTCTTCCTCGGGTCTAGGTAGGTCCAGGTTTATAAGCCTTCTTTGCAACTATCTCATCCTTCCGAAACTTTGGTACACACTTTTCGTTGGTTATTTCCTCGGTTTCAGGTATCGATTTCTCTGTTTTTCTGGCTTTGCGTTTTCTTCTTATTCTTAGCCGAAACCGTATCGTGTTACTCAGGACTATGAAGTTTTATGCATATAATTTAATCGAACTGTGACGTCTTGTCTTAGATCTGCGTCGCTTTCGCGCGTCTGCTCAATTGATTAGTACTTTTAAGCAATATTATTTGTATGATCATATATTATATTTTATTTTATAAAGAACTGACCAGTCCTGAAAAAGAAAACGACAAGGAAAAACCTGTAAAGGAAAATGAGAAACAAAGTGAGAACAACAGAGGAACAGAGCAAATAACCAAAGAGAATGTTATGCTAAAGCCTTGGGAGGAAGAGATTGAAGAAGAAGTTACAAAAAAAAACCTGGACCCGAAGAACTCAAACCTGAGAAATTCAAGCTTAAACCGGTAAAGAGACCTGGGATGTGGAGAGCAAGAAGAGGATTTAGTTAAGATCGCCAAGCCATCGAAGCCTGAGGATATATTGCCAAAACCAGCCGACGATCACTACCCATAATGACCTGAAAATACTATAAGGAAATACCCAAATTAACATCAACTTTCCGTATAACCGGAAGTGCTGCTATCCTGAACATATTTTAGGTCGATAAAGCAAGATTATTTAGCTCTCTGTACAAATTTTCAGACAAATGCTGTTTGGTTTTCCGTAAAGGTCTCACGTATCATCGACTGTCGGACACCGTGTATGTAATCATGAATTTCAAGTGGATTTCGACATTCTTGACAATTTGATACAGTCACAATAGATGACGCCTCTTATACCAAAATACTCACTAATTAGTGACTACAGAGATAGAAGGGAGGTGGCCGAAGTTTTTTGTAATTTTTTTATAATTAAAACATAAAGTTATAAATTCTCAATTTCCAACTCCAACAGTTTTTGTCTACACTCATGTTTGCCAAAAACTCACTTATGGGACAAATTTAACTCGTATTAACATTAAAAAAAAATTAAATTCTCTGGTTCGTGATGGTTAGTTTATGAGTATTTTATAAGAAAATGGTGTTGTTTAGTCATATTCACAGCTGTTAATCCCGCGTCTTAAACGTTTAGTACCCCATTAAATAGCTTTCATAAACCCAAAATAATCGCACGTTTTAAAAACGTTGATAGTGCACGGCACGTCATGGTTTACAGAGATTATAAAGTTCCGTGCGTAAATTTAAGTCTCGTTAAAGTGAAAACTTCATCTTTTATCGATTTGGATATCAAACTCGGATATAAATTAAGGCCGCGTAAAAACTGCTTTCCCATGATTTCGGGAGAGGATTTTGTAACGTGCATAGCAAAAGTTTGTTATTAATTATCTAGTCCTTAGTAAAGCTTTCCTTATGGAGAAAAATACTCTATTAAATGCTAGAATTCGAATTCTTTTTCTCGGGATTATTAACTTTAATAAGCTTGAGAAGCCCAAGTTTGCCATCAAGGAAGTAGTCAACTTAAACAATTTATGGGTACCGAACCTAATTATCGAGTGCCAGTTTTGACATTTCATTCTCTTTAGATCAAAACGTACGTGATTGACGTAATTGTTTTTTCGAGGAAAAGCTACCGAGTTAAACTAGAAATTTCTCTTTGAACATTTTTAGAAAAAAACTTTTTTCTGGTCTATGGTAATGCTTAAGCTGATTTATTGAACCAAATCTTAGGCATTTACGTGAAACCAACAGCACGGTTGTTTTGTCTAATTAGACTTATCGGAGGATTTGAAATTCAGAACGTGGCAATTAAATTTAGGCTTTTCTTGTACCTGCTGCCTAACGCGAAACATTATTTCGCAACAATTGTAAATCAGTGTCGAAACTGGCAATTATCATTATTTGAGCGCAACGATTTAAGATTCAATAAACAACCGATATGCTTATTGATCTAGAAAATAATTAAGGAAATTGCACTGGTACCGACGTTTTGCTGAAATCTATCAGCTGTCGTTTTTAACGGCATTGAAGAGTGGTGCCGCATCAGGTGGCAAATCACCTGTTTCGGGTCAGGCTATCGAACTTTGTGACACTTATTAGGATAAAACGCATTTTATTGCAAATATCTTATTTTCTATCTTCACATCTTTGGGTTATTAAAACAGTCCATCCATTTTACTTACTTTCATTTTTTGACTGAAAGTTTTACACTCTCTAGAGGGCAAAACCAAAAACCCAAATAAGAATTTAGGAAACCTTGGAAATGTATTTTGAATAACGGATAAACTCTATGAACATTTGATGAAACATTTAAATAAACATCAGAGTTAAACTCATCTGTAGACACGGTTGAAAAAACTTCAAAAATGCAGAAAATATTATAACAGTAAATTAATCAATAATATTATATAAATTATCAACAAAACTGAAAAGAATATAAGACCCAAATTTATTTTTTTTTACAACTGAATTCAGTTGCTGAGGCTTTCATCAAGCAAACAAAAACTTTGTTATTTCCTCAGTACTGAGTTCAAAGAGTACTCACTAAACTTCTGAACTCAGAAAATTACTCCATAAAATTGCACCCAACCGTCTCATAAATTTTATTTTTTTCAAGAATTATGCACAGTGAGTGCTGCAGTTTCGACGTAACAGACTCAAGCTTCGCCTGTTTTTCAGAACTGAATTCAAATAGTTACTACAGACTCAATCTTTGTTGGTTCTTCAGAACTGAATTTAAACAGTAGCTATTGAGCTGCTCAACTCAGATAATGATAATGCTTAAAATTTCATCCAACAAACACAAACGTTCTTTTTTTTTCAAAATTGAACTCATTTGCACTGGTTGTATCCAACAAAGGCAAACTTCGTTTTTTTCTCAGTATTGAGTTCAAAAAGTACCTACTAAATAACTCAACTCCGATAATAATGCTTTAAATTTTCACCCAACAAACACGAACTTTTTTTTTCTCAGGATCTAACTCATTCAGAAAGTGCTGCAGTTTCTATTCAACAGACTCAAATTTTGTTGGTTTCTTTCACTACCTTTCAAACCCTAAAATTCGTCTTAACACACACAAACTTCCTTTTTTCTCAGAATTGAACTCAGTAGGACTGGTGAACTTTCAACCCAACAGATGCAAACTTCGTTTTCTCCAATATTGGGTTCATAGAGTATCTACTAAACCGCTCAATTCAGATAATAACTGCTTAAAATCTCAATAGACTGACACAACCTTTGTTTTTCTCAGGATTGAACTTAGTTATACTGAAGAATCTTTCACCCAACAAACGCAAACTTTGTTCTTTGGTCTGTGCTGAGTTCAAAGAGTACATACCAAACTGCTCAGATAATAACTCCAAAAAAATTCACCCAATCAATACAAACTTTCTTTTGTTTTCAGAATAAATTCAGTAAGTGATGCAGTCTCCACCCAACAAACTCCAACTTCGTTAGTTCTTCAGAACTGAGATCAAATGGTAACTATTGAACTGCTTAACTCAGATAATAATTGCTTAAAATCTCACTCAACATACACAAACTTCTTTTTTGTGTCAGAAATAAACTCAGTTATTCTGGTGATCCTTTCACCCAACAACTTTCCTCAGTATTGATTTCAATGGGTACCTACTAAACTGCTCAACTCAGAAAACTCCATAAAAAAAAACCACCCAAAAAAACACAAACTTTTTTTTTTCTGAGAACTAAACTCAGTAAGTATTGCAGTTTCCACTGAACAGACCCAAATTTCGTTGATTCTTCAAACCTGAATTCAAATAGTATTTACTGAACTGCTCAACCCAGATGATAAATGCTTAAAATCTCTCAAACTTAGGGAGTAAGTGTTACAGTTTCCACCAAACAGACAGTTGGTTCTTCAGAAGTGAATTCAAATAGTAACGTTAATCTGAGTTGTTCAACCATTTTTTTCTCATAAATCAACTCAGTTATATCAGTGCACATTCCACCCAAAATATGCAAACTTTCTTTTTTTCCCCTTTTAAACATAGTAGCTGAAGCAGTTTCCACGCAACAAACTCAAACTTTGTTAGTTCAAATTCAAATAGTAACTACTGAACTGCTCAATTCAAATAAAAAGTGCTTGAAATTCTAGCCAATACACACAAACTTCCTTTTTTTAAGAATTTAACACAGTTAAGTGGTAAACCTTCCACCCAACAGACTCAAATTTCGCTTGTTCTTCAAAACTGAGTTCAGAGGGTAACTACTGAACTGCTCAGTTCACATTATAACTGCTTAAAATTCCCCCGAACAGACGCAAACTTTGTTTTCTCTCAGAGTCAAACTCACGCAGTAAGTGTTGCAGTTAACAAACTCAAACTTGGTTGGTTCTTCAGAACTGAATTCAAATACTGAACTGTTCAACTCAGATAAAAACACAAACTTCTTTTTTTTTCTAAAAATAGAACACAGTTATAGTGATAAACCTTCCACCCAACAGACAGACACTTTCTTTTTTTCTCAGAATCTAACTCATCCAGAAAGTGCTGCAGTTTCTTTGCTCAACAGACTCAAATTTTTGTTGGTTTCTTTCACTCTCTCTCAGAACTCAATTCATAAAGTAACGTCTAAACTTCGCAACGTAGATAATGACTGCGAGATAATGACAACTTTCTGAGAAAAAAGGAAATTGGTCTCAACAGACACAAACTTCCTTTTTTCTCCGGATTGAACTCAGTTGTACTGGTGAACTTTCCACCCAACAGATAAGACTTTCTTTCTTTCTAAGAATTAAACTCTCTCTGTAAGTGCAGCTTCCACCCAACAGACTCAAATTTCGCTTGTTTTTCAGAACTAAATTCAAATAGTAACTACTGAACTGTTCAACTCAGATAAAGACTGCTTGAAATTCCACCCGACCGACATAAACTTTTTTTTTTCTAAAAATTGAACACAGTTATAGTGCTAAACCTTCCACCCAACAAACACACACTTTCTTTTTTTCTCAGAATCTAGCTCATCCAGAAAGTGCTAAAGTTTCTACTCAACAGACTCAACTTTTGTTGGTTCCTTTCACTCTCTCTCGGAACTGAGTTTATAAAGTAACGACTAAACTGCGCAACGTAGATAATGACTACAGGATAATGAAAACTTTCTGAGAAAAAAAAAATTCGTCTCAACACACACAAACTTCCTTTTTTCTCAGAATTGAACTCAATTATACTGGTGAACTTTCCACGCAACAGATGCAAACTTCCTTTTTTTTCTGAAGAATTGAACACAGTTAAAGTGGTAAACCCTCCACCCAACAGACAAAACTTCCTTTCTTTCGAAAAATTAAGCGCTCTCTATAAGTAATGCAGCTTCCACCTAACAGACTCAAATTTCGCGTGTTCTTCAAAATTGTTTCTCATATTATAACTGCTTACAATTATACCGAACAGACACAAACTCTATTTCTTCTCAGCGTCAAACTCATGCAGTAAGTGTTGCAGTTACCACTTAACAAACTCAAACTTCGTTGGTTCTTCAAAAATGAATTCAAATGGTAGATAGTGAGTTGTTCAGCTCAGATAAAAACTGCTTGAAATTCCACCCGACAAATAAAAACTTGTTTTTTCTAAAAATTGAACACAGTTGTAGTGGTAAACTTCCACCCACCAACAGACACATACTTTCTTTTTTCCTTAGAATCTAACTCATCCAGAAATTGCTGCAGTTTCTACTCAACAGACTCAAATTTTGTTTATTTCGTTCATTCTCTCTAAGAAGTGAATTCATAAAGTAACGACTAAAACTGCAAACGTAGTTAATGACTAATTAAATTAAAATTGGTCTCAACAGGCACAACTTTTTTTTTTCAGAACTGAACTCAGTTATACTGGTGAACTTTCCACCCAACAGATGCAAACTTTCTTTTTTTTTCGAGAAATTTAATTTTCTCTTTGTAAGGAGGCGGCATCCACCTAATAGACTCAAAGTTCTTCAAAACTGAATTCCAAAAGTAACTACTGAACTGCTCACATTGTAACTGCTTAAAATTCGACGAACCAGGCACAAACTCTGTTTTTTCTCAGAGCCAAACTCATGCAGTAAGTGTTGCAGTTACCACCTCAAACTTCGTTGGTTCTTCAGAACTGAATAACTACTGAGCAGTCTGAACTCAAAAACTGCTTGAAATTCTGAATACTGAGTTTAAAAAGTACCTACTAAACTGCTCAACTCAAATATCTCAAATAAAAACTCTCTAACAAAATTCGAGCCAACAGACTCAAACTTGTTTTTTTTCTCAGAATTGAACTCAACGAGTAACTTCAGAACTGATAACAGACGCACAGTTTCCTTTTTTCTCAGTATTGAACTCAGTTGACAACTGCTGAAAGTTTCACTTCCAAGTCATAGTTTTTAGTTCACAAATTGGAGTGTTCCAAGTTCCAACAAAACAATCAGAATTTTCCAGTTTGTTCCATCAGAAAAATTGTTGATTTAAACAATTTTTCTGCTGTTGTGATAAATTATTGTTTCAAAAAACAGTCACCAATGTTTTAAAGAGATTTTCTAAAACTACAAAGATTCTACAAAAATGCCTGAGGAGCTCAATTTAGAATAAAAATTCCAAGAAAAATATCAGATTTTTTTTCTGTTTGTGCCCTCAGAAAATTTGTTTATTTAAACATTTTTTCCGCCACTTTGAGACATCAAGTTTCAAAAACAGCTATTAATGTGTTTTGTTTTAAAAAGTGTTTCTTAAACCATAAAGGTGTTCCAAGGAGAGCAGTATTATAATGGTATTGAGTTTCAAAAATGTCTCAGAAGCTCAATTCTGAGACATTTTTCCAACTCATTCTGGTTTATTTGCTCAGAAAATTTGTTGATTTAAACATTCGTTTTGCCACACTGAGATATTGATGTTTAAAAAAATAGCAACCAATCAGTATGTTTCTAGAAAGATTTTCTTAAACCACAAAGATTCTACAATGAGAGTAGTAGTATGATAGTGTTTTGTTTCAAAATTGTCTCAAAATTTGTTGGTTTAAACATTTATTTATTTTACAAACACGAGAAAATTACACTAAAAAAGATGTTACAAAAAGTTCAGTAGTATAATTGTGTTTTGTTTTAAATATGTGTCAAGTCATCAAATTTACTTAAAATTCCACGAAAAAATCAGAATTTTGTCGGTTGGTTTCCTCAGAAAATCTGTTGATTTAAACATTTCTTCTGCCAATCTGAATCATTATTGTTTGAAACAACAGTCACCAATATGCATGTTTTTAACAGAGTTTTTCTTAAACTACAAAGTATCTAAAAAAGAGCGTTAGAATGGTGGTATTTTGCTTCAAAAATGACCCAAAAGTTCAAATTTACTTGAAATTTCCAGAAAAAATCATGTTTTTTTTTCGGTTTGTTTCCTCAGAAAACTTGTTACTTTAAACATTTCTTCTGCCACTTGGAGACATTATTGTTTCAAACAACAGTTACCAATGTGTATGTTTTTAACAAAGTTTTTTTACACTACAAAGATGCTAAAAAGAAAGCGGTAAAATGGTGGTATTTTGATTTAAAAATGTTCCAAAAGTTCAAATTTAATTGAAATTTCAAGAAAAAAATCATAATTTTGTCGGTTTGTTTCCTCAGAAAATCTGTCGATTTAAACATTTCTTCTACCACTCTGAATCATTTTTGTTTCAAACAACAGTCACCAATGTGTATGTTTTTAAAAAGTTTTCTTAAACTACAAAGATGCTAAGAGGAGAGCGGTAGAATGGTAGTATTTTCATTCGAAAATGTCTCAAAAGTTAAAATTTACTTGAAATTCCAAGAAAAAAATTAAAGTTTTTTCGGTTTGTTTCGTCAGAAGATTTATTGATTTAAACATTTCTTCTGCCACTCTGAGACATTTATTGTTTCAAACAACAGTCACAGTAAAGAAGTTTCCTAACTACAAAAATGCTAAAAGGAAAAAAAGGTGGCATTTTGTTTCGAAAATGTCTCAAATATTCAAATTTACCTGATATTCGAAGAAAAAATCAGAATTTTTTAAACCTGAGAAAATTCGTTGATTTAAACATTTATTCTGCTTCATTGAAACATTATTGTTTTAAAAACAACCTTCAATGCACGTTCTTAAGCAGATTTGCTTAAACTCCAACAACGAGAGCAGTAGTATCATGGTATCAAAACCTGAGAAAACCTCTCAGAAAATTTGTTGATTTAAACACTTCTTCTGCCACTCTGAGACATTATTGTTTCAAACGACAGTCACCAATATGTATGTTTTTAAAGAGGTTTCCTAACTACAAAGATGCTAAAAGGAATAATTGGTGGTATTTTGTTTCAAAAATGTCTTAAAAGTTCAGATTTACCTGAAATTCCAAGAAAAAAAATCAGATTTTTTAATCATGAGAAAATTTGTTGATTTAGACCTTGAATCTGCTACTTTTAGACATTATTGTTTTAAAAACAGCCCTCAATGCACGTTTTTAAACAGTTTTGCTTAAACTACAACAAGGAGAACAGTAGTATCATGGTATCAAAACCTGAGAAAATCTCTCAGAAAATTTGTTGATTTAAACATTTCTTCCGCCACTCTGAGACATTATTGTTTCAAACAACAGTCACCGATATGTATGTTTTTAAAGAGGTTTCCTAACTACAAAGATGCTAAAAGGAAAAAATGGTGGTATTTTATTTCAAAAATGTCTCAAAAGTTCAAATTTACCTGAAATTCCAAGAAAAAAAATCAGAATTTTTAACCCTGAGAAAATTTGTTGATTTAAACCTTTAATCTGCTACCTTTAAACATTATTGTTTTAAAAACAGCCCTCAATGCATGTTTTTAAACAGTTTTGCTTAAACTACAACAAGGAGAGCAGTAGTATCATGGTATCAAAACCTAAGAAAATCTCTCAGAAAATTTGTTGATTTAAACATTTCTTCCGCCACTCTGAGACATTATTGTTTCAAACAACAGTCACCGATATGTATGTTTTTTTTAAACAGGTTTCCTAACTACAAAGGTGCTAAAAGGAAAAAATGGTGGTATTTTGTTTCAAAAATGTCTCAAAAGTTCAAATTTACCTGAAGTTCCAAGAAAAAAAATCAGAATTTTTAACCCTGAGAAAATTTGTTGATTTAAACCTTTAATCTGCTACATTGAGACATTATTGCTTTAAAAACAGCCCTCACAGCACGTTTTTAAACAGTTTTGCTTAAACTACAACAAGGAGAGCAGTAGTATGATGGTAGTAAAACCTGAGAAAATCTCTCAGAAAATTTGTTGATTTAAACATTTCTTCCGCCACTCTGAGACATTATTGTTTCAAACAACAGTCACCAATATGTATGTTTTTAAAGAGGTTTCCAAACTACAAAGGTGCTAAAAGGAAAAAATGGTGGTATTTTGTTTCAAAAATGTCTCAAAAGTTCAAATTTACCTGAAATTCCAAGAAAAAAAAATCAGAATTTTTAACCCTGAGAAAATTTGTTGATTTAAACCTTTAATCTGCTACATTGAAACATTATTGCTTTAAAAACAGCCCTCACAGCACGTTTTTAAACAGTTTTGCTTAAACTACAACAAGGAGAGCAGTAGTATCATGGTAGTAAAACCTGAGAAAATCTCTCAGAAAATTTGTTGATTTAAACATCTCTTCTGCCACTCTGAGACATTATTGTTTCAAACACCAATATGTATGTTTTTAAATAGGTTTCCAAACTACAAAGATGCTAAAAGGAAAAAATGGTGGTATCTTGTTTAAAAAATGTCTCAAAAGTTCAAATTTACCTGAAATTCCAAGAAAAAAAAATCAGAATTTTTAACCCTGAGAAAATTTGTTGATTTAAACCTTTAATCTGCTACGTTGAAATATTATTGTTTTAAAAACAGCCCTCAATGCACGTTTTTAAGCAGTTTTGCTTAAGCTACAACAAGGAGAGCAGTGGTATCATGGTATTAAAACCTGAGGAAATCTCTCAGAAAATTTGTTGATTTAAACATTTCTTCCGCCACCTGAGACATTATTGTTTCAAACAACAGTCACCAATATGTATGTTTTTAAAGAGGTTTCCTAACAACAAAGGTGCTAAAAGGAAAAATGGTGGTATTTTGTTTCAAAAATGTCTCAATAATTCAAATTTACCTGAAATTCTAAGGAAAAAATCAGAATTTTTAACCTTGAGCAAATTTGTTGATTAAAACATTTATTCTGCTACCTTGAAACAATATTGTTTTAAAAACAGCCATCAATATACGTTTTTATTCAGTTTTTCTTGAATTGCAAAGATGCTGCAAAGAGAGCAGTAGTATCATGTTATCAAAATCTTAGAAAAGGAATCTCTCAGAAAATTTGTTGATTTAAACATTTTATTATACCCTGAGACATCTGTTTTTAAATAATTTTTCTTAAACTACAAAGATGTTCCAAAGAGAGCAGCCGTATGATGTTGTTTTGTTTCAAAATTTTCTCAGGAGCTCAAATGTAGTTGAAGTTCCAAAAAAAAAAATCACAATTTATTCACTTTGTTTGTTATTCACAAATTTTTTTAGAAAATTTGTTGCATCTTGAGAAAATATTTTTTGAAAAGGCAGCCACCAACGTGTATGTCTTTAAAGAGTTTTTCTTAAACTCCAAATATACTACAAGGAGAGCAGTAGTATGATGGTGTTTTTTACTTCAAAAATGTCTTACGAGTTCAAATGTACTTAAAATTCCAAAAAAAAATAAACAGAATTTTTCCGATTTTTTCCCTCAGAAAATTTGTTAAACATTTATTCTTTTACTCTTACACATTATTGTTTTATAAAACCGCTATTAATATATGTTTTTAAACAGTGTTTTCTTAAGTTGCATCAAAGATCCCTCAAGGAGAGCAGTAGTATGATGTAGTTTTGTTTCAAAAATGTCTCAAAAGCTCAGTTTGTTTGAAGTTCCACTGGAAAAAATATAATTGCTTCGGTTTGCTTCTTTTTGCTTTATAAAATTTGTTGATTTAAATGTGTGGTCTTCTAATATATTTATGTTTCGAAACAATTTTAAAAGTTTTATTTGTTGATAAACGAAATAAAATTATTTCAATCCGATTACGAACGGTACATCTAACTTGAGTGAAAATAATAAGTTTTCAAAGTCAAAAAAATAGCAAAAACGATTACAAAATGTCTACAAATCCACTATCGAACTCCAGTCCTGTTGAACCCACAGGACTGCAGTTTATTACTATAATAGGAATTCGTTCAAGTGCTACAATTTCCACAATACACTGATTTATTCAAACAGATGTGAGATAATAATATCTGTGTAATTTCACAAACAATGGAAATTTATGCGAATACATTAAAATACTTCTTTCGGGTATTAACCTTATCCGAGCTGGATTTGAATTACTACTAAAGTTAAAATCCTTGGGCATAAATAATAGGAATTTGAATGTTTAAAAACTTGCTTTTTTAGTCATTTAATGGAGAAAAGCGTTATGCGAAAACGATGCTTTCTAGTATAAAATACCCATTCTAAAAAAAAAGTAAATCAAGTCGATTGCACTTTCGATCAGTAAGCAAGAAACAACTATTCCTGCTAATTAGCCATTTTTGTTAATTAATAGCCGAGCCGCATCAATCAGCCCACATTATAATTCATTTACTATAAGCAGTAGGTAGGTAACTGTTTTATTTTTAGCAGTGATTATTGGATTCATCTTGGACAAATTACCTCGTTAGAAGATCTATAATTATTATTGCAGAATGTTTGTGGATAAATTCTTAATTAGAGAAGTATTGGCGTCAGGTTGGTTTAAAAATTTGCCCTGCAGGAAGCGTATATACATAAGAATTTGCGACAGTCTCGTAATTGAGTGTGCTTTTTGTGCGATTTCGCTAACAATTCCGCGCTAAAAACCTTTTCCAGTTAAGAACCATATTCTGGGTTAACCACAAGTTATGCGGTCAGCAAATATTGGCAAAGTATCGTTCAAAGACTCTTTGTAGGTAGGATATAAAATCACATCAACTAAAGAAGGTGTACCACAATAAAAGGTATATCTCATAAATCTTGCGACAATTTATATGACATGGGCACATAAAAATATATGGGGCCTCCACAAAAGGCCAAAACAAACAACCAAGGTGGAGATAATACGGGTCTGGTACCATGATGCCTGCACACATATTCGTTATTTTTATGACGTTTACCTTAGTTTCTAATCGGCAATGGGCATTTTTACTGCTGTAATGGGTTTCAGAAGGTTTATGGGTCGGAATTAATAATGGCTCTGGACAAAGCGAAGTAAGGTGTGAGAAGACTACCATACATAAATGGCGATTAAAAAAAAAGAGGTTTATTCCTATAACTCTTTGTCGATTGCTTTGAAATGGGTCAACGTCATACCAATCATCCTACGGAAGTCAGCGTATAAATAAGACGTCCACCATTATGGTAGGAAATTTAATTGAAATGCACGTTACATCATAAGATATCGCATAAAAACAACTAGCCGATGAGCGATTGTGTCTTTTCTACACGGGGTCTTCATCAGCAATTCAAGTCTTTGTCATGGTACATTTCAATGGTTCGTCAAAGGAATTCTTAATTAATATAAGTGGCTTTCTTTTTTCAGGAAGTTACTTGTAATAGAAAATCCCTCTTATTTTTCCTATTTTACCTCAAGCACCAACTGAACCAGTAACCTTTTTTTTATTGGTTTTCATAAATAATCTGCTTTTGTGTTTAATTTCGTTTTCTAGGTCATGTGTGATAGTTATTAACCAACGTAAGTCCATTATTCAGTGCAACCTTATTATAAGGTAACTGTCGCGTAATTTATTAAAAATTGATAATATCCATGCAGTCAATTGAGTAATGAACGTCGCACCATTGTTTTCCTGCTTCTAGGTGAAGGTGACTGAACTTGTTTTTTTTTCCTGCGGTAATTACAAGTTTTTATAACAGAGAAATGCTTCTGTTTGTTTTAGATCATGATGGTAGCGGGATTCAGTGCATATTGCTTCTTGGTGGCGTATGGTGGTACCTTCAAGGTTTTCACAATAATTACCCATATGTCGATAATTTACGACTTTATTTACGACTTAATTTACGACGAACTTTAATCTAAATTATTGAGGGTTACAATGAGTCGATACACAGATTTATATAATAACAGGTTGGTCGCCCATAGTTTAGAAAATATCCGAACGTTCCTCTTATGTAGCCCAAATTACCATAAAGTTATGAAAAAAAGGACCTGATGATGCCTAACATTCTTAAAAGTAGCTGAAATGTCGAAACATCTGAAATATTTTATTTCATATTCTGAATCATTGTGAAATAACAGCTTTTGAAGAATGGTAAAAAATGTGCTAGAATTCATGAAAAGATGTAAACCTTTAATTGTTCCTAAAAATGTAATATTTTCCATTTTTGGGACACCCTATAGCATCTAAATCAAGAATCAAGGCTTATAAGGTCAATAAAACAAACAAAAATCTAAACTTAAATGTTGCAGCATTATTTGGGACGCTGTGTACTATCTACAACAGAAATCAACGCTCTATTTTTTATAAAACTCCTCGAATTAAAGCATTAAATTAATTGATGTAGATCTACATGCTAAAATTCCATGTTACAGCATTTTTTTGGGACACCTTATAATATCTAAAACGTGCCCTGTTTATCATAAAACTACTGGAACTAACGAACAAAATCGATTACTATTGATTCATATGGAAAAAGTCGATATTTCTGCGTTAAACATATGGGGCTCTCAACCGGCTCAAAAACCTAAATTTGGAGATTAAAATCGTGCATTGCGGCCTTTAACAGCTCATATCTCGTTTCGATGAAGATTTATCCGAAAATCTATAAGAGCTAAAAAAGTAGAAAAATAGAGCTACAAGTTAAATCTTTTTTCGAATATCTGTCTAGAATAGTTAATAAGCACGGGTGGCCCAAAATTAAGTACAAATTTTGCTTTTTTTTTAATTATCTCGAAAAAACTGCAAGGCAGCTTCGTTCTCAGCTGTCACTTGACGTTCACTGGGAGGAGCCAAAGTCCCGAATGGTTCCCGAAAATTCTGTATCTTTCGCCGCGAAATTCAATTAAGACCATTTCGCAACAAAAAAGTGGTTTGTAAGTCCCAAAAAGGAAACATTCCAATGTATTCGATAGGAAGCGATTCGATTGGATGCACAGTCTCGCCACAAATATACCTCAAAGTGGCTTTGAAATTGAAAGTTTAAAAAATTAGTCAAAACTTCATTCAAACATTAAAAAAATTCATTCAACAAATTCAAAGTTAAGACCTCCATTTTTGGCCAGGTTGAAAGGCAGTATGTATCCTACCTCTCTGAATTATTTCAAATTTTTTGCTGTATAAATTTTGAATCTACAGGGTGAAAACTGAGAAAAGTACACCCAAATTCTCCCCAAATACAGTTTTTCTGTGCCCAAAAAAAAAAAAATGTGCCACAGAAAAACTTGTGTACCTCGCCCGATAATTTTTTAGTATAAAGTGACATCTTTGGGGGGGGGGGGGGGCATTGCCCTTTCCCATGGTATTGTAAAGAGCGCATTTTTTACTTTTGTACGCCACTGCTGCCCCCCCCCCCCCCTACGCCACCGCTGCCCCTCCCCTTCTCCCCGTTTTTTTGAACATGCAAGTAAGCAGAAAAATAGAATATTTAAAAATTTATATACTACTGATAGATGAGATGAAAAAAAACTTATTTCAAATCCTGCATAAACCCCCAAGAAAGGTGGAACGTCCTAACGAAATTATAAATTAATATGCACTTGAATTCAAAAGTAAGAAACGAATGAAAAAATATACAAAATGAAATTTCGAAAGGCCAAAATAAAAAACAAAATTGAAAGCAGGAAATAAACTCTAGAATTGGAAAAAGATAACTTCGAATGAACATAAATTAAGCAAAAAGCTTGGAAGTCTGAGAAAAGTGAAGAGAAAACAATTGTGAACGTGAAAGCTGCATATAAGTATACCGACAACTGAAAAATTGCAGGGAAAGTGTAAGGAAATAAAACACAACAAATTGTACAGATAAAGCAATTAATTCAAAAATTGACAAAAAATTGGTAACTAAATAAAAAACAGTACTGGAGAATAAAATCAAATATACAACATTGTTTTAAAAATTAATGAAAATAGTTTTTAAGGCACGCTTTAAAAAGCAAACACAGAATAAAAAAAGATTCCTTCCACATCTAATAAGAAGTGGCAGATTAGGAAAATTGCCCTAAAGGACTAAAATGAAAATACTTTATGAAATGAATTTTAAATCAATAAAAATAGTTTTTAATGCACCTTTTTAACATGCAAAAATAGAAAAAAATAATGATATTAGAGAAGTGGCACAGCTCAAAATGACTGAAAATGTAGGTAATCTCATAAAAGCAAATAATATTAAAAAATTGACCTAGAAAGACTAAAACAAAAAGGCTTTAGGAAATGGATTCCTTTCAGTCTGACGAAAATGAAGAGGAAACAATCGAACTGAAAGCTAAATATAAAAGGCAGAAAACACGAGTGAAAGATCGCAGGGAAAGTGTAAGAAGATCAGACGCGAGAAATTAAAAATATAAATCAATCAGCTCGAATTAACTCAATTAATAAACTCAAAACTTAAAATAAACTCAATTACCTTAAAAGTAGTAAAAAAATAAACGAAAAGTTAAAAAAAAGAAATCTATAAAAATCATTTTGAGGCTCATTTTTAATAAGTAAAAATATAATCCAAAAAGGCTTAGAAAAAAAAGGGTTAGGAAAATTGCACAATTCAAAATGACTGAAAATGCAGGGAATTTCATAGAAGCAACTAATACGAAAAAATGTACCTAGAAAAACTAGGAACAGGAAAGGACGTTATGAAATGGATTTCTTTCAGTCTAAGGAAGAGGAAACAGTCAAAGCTAAATATAAGAGACCTACAGACAAGTGAAAGATCGCAGAAAAATTGTAAGAAAATCAGACGGAAAAAATTTAAAAAAAAGCAATTAGTTAAAAAAATAACATGAAATTGGTAAATAAATCAAAAACAGTAATAGATACTAAAAACAACTATACAAGAGTCAACACAAAATCAATAAAAATAGCTTAAAGCACATTTTTAATAAGCAATAACATGATAAAAAAATATTGGAAATGGCAAGTTAGGAAAACTGGACAACTCGAAATTACTGAAAATGTAGTTAATATTACATAAGCAAATAATATGAGAAAATCGATTTAGAAAGACTACAATGAAAACCGGCTTTATGAAGTGAATTCTTTTCAGTTTGAAGAAAGTGCACAGGAAACAATCGAAGTGAAAGCAACATAAAAGAGCGAGACAGACAAGTCAAAGGTCGCAGAAAAAGTGTAAGAAAATCAGACTAGAAATTAAAGGCACAAAGGAATTAGTTCAAAAATTAACTTAAAAATAAATAATTCAAAAATAGTAATGGAGGCTAATAAGGAATGTGTAAAAAATAAAAAACAACAACAAAAAGAGTTCAAAAGCTTAAAGCACATCTAATAAGCAAAAACAGAGTAAAAAAATATATATTAAAGCAAAAGTTAGGAAAATTGTACAATTCAAAATGATTGAAAATGCAGCTAATCTCACAGAAGAAATGAAATAATGGCACTAAAAACGCTAAATCTAAAGGATTTTATGGAATGGATAGAAAGTTAGGAAAATTGCATAGCCCAAAATAACGGAAAATGCAGGTAGAGGCGGTAAAACGAAGGGGCGTTATGAAATGGATTCCTTTCAATCTGAGAAAAGTGAAGAAGAAACAATTGAAGTGAAAGGTGAATATAAGTGAGAGACAGAGAAGTGAAAGATCGCAGAGGTAATGTGAGGAATTCAAACACAAGAAATTAAAAAGATATAGCAATCAGTTCAAAAGTTAACTTGAAAGTAGTAAATAAATCAAAAACAGTAACAGAGTCTAAAAGCAGAGTTAAAAGAAAAAAGTCAACAAAAACTAGTTTAAAAGTTTAAGGCACATTTTAAATAAGCAAAAACTGAATAAAAAAAACAGATATTAAGGCAAAAGTTATTAAAAAATTATATTAAAAAATGGCTCTAAAAAAATTAAATTTAAAATACTTTAAGAAATGGACTATTTTTAGCCCGAGCAAAGTGAAGAAGAAGCAATCGAAGTGAAAGCTAAATATGTGAAACGTACAGACAAGTGAAAAAAATGTAAGCAAAAACTGATTAAAAAAAACAGATAAAAACAAAATAAATGAAAATGCATTTACTTTCACAGAAGCAAATAATACTAAAACATGGCTCTAAAAAAAATTAAATCTAAAAGACTTTAAGAAATGGACTATGTTTAGTCTGAGCAAAGTGAAGAAGAAGCAATCGAAGTGAATACTAACTGATATTAAGGCAAAAGTTAGGCAAATTGTGTGAGCTCAAAATAAATGAAAATGCAGGGAATTTCACAGATGCAAAAAAAAATAAAAAATGGAGTCTAAAAAATTAAATCTAAAAGTCCTTAAGAAATTGACTCATTTTCGTCAGGGCAAAATGAAGAAGAAACAATCGAAGTGAAAATTGAAAAATGACACGCATACAGCCAAATGAAAGATCGCAGAGAAAGTGTAAGAAAATTAGGCACAAGAAATTGAAAAGAAAAAGCAGTTACTTCAGAAATTGACATGAAATTGGTAAATAAATAGAACAGTAATAGAGAGTAAAGGCAAATATATAAAAGTTTTACAAAAATCAATAAAAATATTTTTTAGGACACATTTTTAATAAGCAAAAATAAAATTAAAAATGGTTAATAGAAGTGGCAGGTTAGGAAAACTGCACAGCTCAAAATGACTGAAATCATATAAATGAGGACAAGAATAAGGGGACAGATATTTTCATCAGGTCTTTGCATGCCGCCGAAATAACATATAGGAAATGATTTGTCTTACTTTCATCTAAATACTTAGAAAATAATAAAATTGTAATTTAGTTGTAAACTTTTTGAAAAGTGTTGTTACGGCTTTTGCAGTGCCTACTAGAGCTACAAATGGAGAAGGCACATACCAGAAATTATCAGGAAATGATGGACTTCTAAAACGACAATTTTCAGAATTTTCTCCACAAATGGTCAAACTTACTGTCTTAGTAAACCTGCTCATTTTATTGAAGGATATTATGCTGGTGACCAAAAAATGTAACTTTGGCTTTGAGAACCAGTCTGCCGAAACGATGTTAACAAAGATCAACGAGGTCGTCTATGTAAGGTATAACAGATGTATCTGAGTTCATTATGAGACATGATGCATTTCAATTCAACAGATGCATTTGAGGCATGAAAGTTTCATCTGAGGTATAAAAGAAAAATCAGATGTGTAATGGGTCCACCTGATGTGTAATGGACCCACAGTATAACAGATATATCTCGTGTATCACAGATCAATGTGAAATACAAGAGTGAAATACAATCTGAGATATAACAGATTCATCTGATGAATAATGAATGCATCTGAGGTATAGGATATCAGCATGAAATGTAACGGACGCATCCAATATTTAATAGATATATTTCAAGTATAACAGATAAATGTGAGGTGTAATAGATCCATCTGAGTTGTAATCGATGAATTTGATATTTTATAATAATCCATCCTTTAATTTATAATAAATCCATCTAAGGCACAACAACGTGCATCTGAGGTATAACAAATTTATTTGGGTGGTAAAAGATGCTCCTCAAGTGCAGCAGATACATTTGAGGTCTTGCAAATCCATAAGAAGCTTAACAGATTGAAGTGAAGTCTAAAGAGATTAAAACAATTCCATCTCGGGTATCACAAAACCATACCAGACGCATTGGAATTACATCAGATCTGAAGGATATTAAATGCATCTCAGGTATAAATATTAAACTGTAAATCTATTGAACTCTAGCTTACGGCCATAATGATATTATGGAGGTTGATATTTACTAACTGCATTAGTGCGGTTATACATATTATTAATTTTTTAAATAGCGACTTAGGCCTTGTATCAAGTAATTAAAAAAAAGTACAAAAAAAAACAGTCGAAAGTGTTCTTTATTAGATGCGTATCGATTTTATAGTAAATGCTTTCAACAGAATATCTTTAGATTGGATCAAGTAATAAGCTCCGGTTTTATAGCAGCAATTTAAACTCCTGCACCTCAAGTTAAATGGAAGATCTTACACAGACAAACAATGATGTAATAAAGTCAAATCGGGTGCTTAAAGAGGAGCTTTAGTATAAACCTACCTTAGCAGCAAATTAAGTGAAGGTTGAAAGAGAAAAAAGTCTTTTCTGATAAAAAAAAACGAAAATAATACGAATATTTCCTTACGGATTACAAGACATTCAGGCATATTCTTTAAGCATATTCCTACGGTTATCATTGCTTTTATATTGATAGTCTATCGGTTTGGTTAGTAGTCTCATTACTAGATGGCGAGCGCCCACATAACGTAACGGTTTAGGTTTATGTCCATGTTTTTTCCATCATTGCCATTTTTAAATGTTTCTTTTCAACACCGATTATAGCGACAAGTACGAGTCTCTCCAAAAAATGTTTTGAATAACTGTTATGTTATCATGCCAAATATGCAAAACTTAAATCTAACCAAAAATTGTGTAAACCTGCGCCTTTTAGTAGTTTCAATCGTTTCTTAAAAAGGTCATGAAATTTGTTCTCCAGAAATAAAACCTTTTCGAGATAAATTATTCATGTGAATTGCAACAAATGCATCTGATGCTTAACAAATTAATCTCAAGTATAACAAATCCATCTTTTGTACAACTGTAGGTAGAATTGTAAGATCAACTTACAATCGTGGGTTCACGTTACAGTTTTAGGTTTAAGTTACAATTGTAGATTGAAGTTACAAGTATTTTAAATTAAGTAATGTAAGTTCAACTTAGGATGAACTTGGAGTTCGTTTTGCAATTTTCGGTTCAAGTTACAATTGTGGGTTGAAGCTACGCTTGTAGGTTCAAATTATAATTATAAGTTTTCGTTACAATTGTAGATTGAAGTTACAGTTGTACGTCCAAGTTACAATTGTTAAGTTTAAGTTACAATTGTAGGTACCACTTACAGTTGTAAGTACAACTGACAATTGTTCGTTTAAATTATACTTGTAGTTTCAAGTTGCAAGCAAGCTACAATTTTGGCTTCACCTTACAATTTTTGTTTCAACTTACAATTATTGTAGATGCATCTTTACAATTGTAAGGTTCCTTGCGATTTTAATTTCAAGTTAATATTTTAGGTTTAAATTACAATAGTAGATTAAAGTCTTTATTGTTGCTTCAAGTTACAATTGTAGATTCAAGTTACAATTGTAATAATTATAATCGTAAGTTCAAATTACAAAGGGGCGAGCACACAAAAACTTCGAATTATATTCTAACGAAGAGTTTAATTTGTGTTGTAAAACACAAAATTAATTTTTTGTTTGTTTTTGGAAAAACGTGGGGCAAGTGTGCATTAATTTTTTTAGTTTTTTAAAAGAGCTGAAACCAACTGACCTGAACTGACCTAAATTAACTAGATATAACTTGTTCTAACAATTATATAAAGGTTAGTTCGCATTAATGCAATAAAGATCTATGCATCTCTCTTTTAAACGCTGTTTTCTTGATAAGTCTTTCTCTATCCCACTCATTATTACTTAAAAACGGTTTCGATTTTTTTGTTATTGTGAGATATTTCACTGTAATTTTTGACTTTTTTAAAAGAGCTGAAAGCAACTAACCTGAACTGACCGAAATTAACTAGATATAACTTGGTCTAACAATTATATAAAGGTTAGTTCGCACTAATGCAAAAAAAGATCTATGCATCTCTCTTTCAAACGCTGTTTTCTCCATACGTCTTTCTCTATCCCACTCATTATTACTTAAAAATTGTTTCGATTTTTTTTCTTGCGAGATATTTCACTGTAATTTTCACGAGTAATTTTTGACTTTTCAAAAGAGCTGAAAGCAACTAACCTGAACTAACCTAAATTAACTAGATATAACTTGCTCTAACAATTATATAAAGGTTAGTTCGCACTAATGCAAAACAAAGATCGGTGCATCTCTCTTTTAAACGCTGTTTTCTCCATAAGTTATTCTCAATCCCACTCATTATTACTTAAAAACGGTTTCGATTTTTTTTTCTTTCGAGCTCACTCAGTGTAATTTTTTACTTTTTCAAAAGAGCTGAAAGCAACTAACCTAAACTAACCTAAATTAACTAGATTTAACTTGTTATAACTATTATATAAAGGTTAGTTCGCACTAATGCAAAAAAAGTTCTATGCATCTCTCTTTTAAACGCTCTTTTCTCCATAAATCTGCCTCTATCCCACTCATTATTACTTAGAAACGGATTTCATTTTTTTTTTCTTACGAAATATTTCACTGTAATTTTTGACTTTTTTATAAGAGTTGAAAGCAACTAATATGAACTGCCTTAAGTTAACTAGATATAAATTGTTCTAACATATATATAAAGGTTAGTTTGCACTAATTAAAAAAAAAGATCTATGCATCTCTCTTTTAAACGCTGTTTTCTCCATAAGTATTTCTCTATCCCGCTCATTATTACTTAAAAACGGTTTCGATTTTTTTTTATAGTGAGATATTTCACTGTAATTTTTGACTTTTTCAAAAGAGCTGAAAGCAGCTAACCTGAACTGACCGAAATTAACTAGATATAAGTTGGTCTAACAATTATATAAAGGTTAGTTCGCACTATTGCAAAAAAAAGATCTATGCATCTCTCTTTCAAACGCTGTTTTCTCCATACGTCTTTCTCTATCCCACTCATTATTACTTAAAAACGGTTTCGATTTTTTTTTTCTTGCGAGATCACTCAATGTAATTTTTTACTTTTTTAAAAGAGCTGAAAGCAGCTAACCTAAACTAACCTAAATTAACTTGATTTAACTTGTTCTAACAATTATATAAAGGTAAGTTTGCACTCATTCAAAAAAAGATCTATGCATCTCTCTTTTAAACGCTTTTTTCTCCATAAGTCTTTATCTATCCCACTCATTATTACTTAAAAACGGTTTCGAAAACGTTTTTTTTTTTAGATATTTCACTGTAATTTTTGACTTTTTCAAAAGAGCTGAAAGCAACTAACCTGAACTGACCGAAATTAACTAGATATAACTTGGTCTAACAATTATATAAAGGTTAGTTCGCACTAATGCAAAAAAAGATCTATGCATCTCTCTTTCAAACGCTGTTTTGTCCATACGTCTTTCTCTATCCCACTCATTATTAATTAAAAATTGTTTCAAATTTTTTTTTCTTGCGAGATATTTCACTGTAATTTTCACGAGTAATTTTTGACTTTTCAAAAGAGCTGAAAGCAACTAACCTGAACTAACCTAAATTAACTAGATATAACTTGCTCTAATAATTATATATAGGTTAGTTCGCACTAATGCAAAATAAAGATCGGTGCATCTCTCTTTTAAACGCTGTTTTCTCCATAAGTTATTGTCTATCCCACTCATTATTACTGAAAAACGGTTGCGATTTTTTTTTCTTTCGAGATCACTCAGTGTTATTTTTTACTTTTTCAAAAGAGCTGAAAGCAACTAACCTAAACTAACCTACATTAACTAGATTTAACTTGTTATAACTATTATATAAAAGTTAGTTCGCACTAATGCAAAAAAAGATCTATGCATCTCTCTTTTAAACGCTCTTTTCTCCATAAATCTGCCTCTATCCCACTCATTATTACTTAGAAACGGATTTCGATTTTTTTCTTCTTACGAGATATTTCACTGTAATTTTTGACTTTTTTATAAGAGTTGAAAGCAACTAATAAAAACTGCCTTAAGTCAACTAGATATAAATTGTTGTAACAATTATATAAAGGTTAGTTTGCACACTAATGCAAAAAAAAGATCTATGCGTCTCTCTTTTGAACGCTGTTTTCTCCATAAGTCTTTATCTATCCCACTCATTATTACTTAAAAACGGTTTCGAAAACGTTTTTTTTTTAGATATTTCTCTGTAATTTTTGGCTTTATCAAAAAAGCTGAAAGCTAACCTGAACTAACCTAAATTAAATTTTGACATTTAGAGACAGCCGAAATCAATTTACACGCGGGCGGCTTCTAGTTTAGGATCGCCCCTGAAACTAATAGATTTCTATTTAAAAATCAAAAGTGTAACACAATATCTTCATTATGAATCACCCTATATTAATGATTTTAAGTGGACAAGATGCCCCCTTATCAATCAAGATTGACGTGTTCCAGTGTTTCTCTCTAAACCCACCAGGAATGTCATAAATAGGGGTGCGACTTGTCGTGGGGCTACCCTGTATTATATACGTTGTTGTTACAACTAAATTAATTCCTGAATACTCACCCTGAATTTTATATACAATTGCACACGAAAACACAATCAGGATACGAAAATAAACCACTAATTAGTGCCGAAATATGCAACAGCCCAATTAGAGGTCCGTAATTGCTGATATAATTCGAGAATTGCGTAAGGTTTTTTACGGTTTCTGAAGCATGCTCTGAGATAATTAGTTTTAATGTGTTGTTTGTTGTATTGGCAATGAGCTGCGTCAAAAATTCCACAACCACAACGTGTTTTAAGCCTCGATTATCAACCACGCTAATTGCTAAAATATTTCCAAGGTTTATTTCTAAAACTCTCCCTATATGAGCCCCATCAAGGGGTTTAAAACTGTGACAATCTCTCTCATTGTCTTTAAAGCTCATAAATTTTAAAAGCACTGTGTTTGACTTCTTAATCATCGTCTAAGCAAACGAAACCTAAAAAGTATTCTTCAGAACTGACCGCACTCATATGCTTGATGCCTCTAATGTGTGTCAATTGTCTTAACCTCATTTGCGCCCAACTGGCGGATAAACGAGGTTTAGTCTTAATTACATTGTAGTGTGTAATTAATTGCATAGGCGGCGACAAAGACTATTTGTCATTTCGGTTCACTTTTCTGCCACACTACTGCACCAATAAACTTTCTTTGTTGATAAACCTAATCAACCATATCCTAAAAAAATGACGTTACTAAGGTAACTAATGCAGCTGCAAGTCCGTTAGGTAGCAAAAAGAATTCTCTTTGATTGTTAATATTATGTAGGTTAGAATGGGCTTTCATCGAGTGATAATGATGATGGATGATTGGGCGATTAAAATAGTCGGTTATTAAAGGGAAGAGATTAACATTTCCTTGGATGGGCGGATATGCAAGTCGCAGCAACAATGAGGCTTTGAAGTTTCTCATGTTTCATTACTTTGCTAATCACTAGAATTTCATATAGACACTTATCTCATTCTAAATTAAATGCATTGATAGCTTACGTTTGAATTATAATTTTTGGTCCCTAACGGCACTTAATCATACCTAAAGAGTAGCTTAAAAAAAAACGACAAATTATCACCAAGTGCTTTCCCAATGCAATAAAAAAAATTACTTTTTGTCTTGCCTTGAAATTAAGATGAAACTGATTAAAACAAAATAAAACAGTGTCGAGAAGACGCAAGTCTTGAGCCTTTCGAGAAATTCACGTTAAAATTATGGCTAAAATAGGCTAAAAATAACCCACATTGTCTAAAAATGTATATTTTAACGTTTTTGAAGAAATTCAATTTTAATTATAATTATCTTTTTGAAAATAAATTTTTAAAATAAGGAAGATTAAATACAAACGCCTCAAAAGGAGATTAAAAGTTACTCGAAGAATTCTGGTTAAGATCAAAAACCGGTTAAAAATAACAAAACATCTAAAAATGCAAAATTGAAATTTTGGAAAACTTGTCTTGAACTAAGCTTATTCAGAATTAGGGCCAAATTCAATTAAATATAATAACTTAAGGCGCTAAAAAATTCAAGTTACAAGTTTTTGGAAAATCTAGGCCAGAATTGGATTCAAAATCGATTTAAAATAACAAAGCGTCTAAAAATTCAAATTTGGAATTTTTGGAAAAATATAGGTTAAGATAAAGTCAAAATCTTTGAAAAGTTGGAATTAGGGCTAAAACATTGTCACACATTGTTTAAAAATGCAAATCTTGATGTTTTTGGAGAAATTCAATTTTAGGGTTTAAAGTTTATTAAAATCCTTCAATATATTGTTTTTTGGTAAAATAACTTTTTGGATAAAAATATGTTAAATTTGAATAAAAATGCCTCCAAATGTGGTGTTTCGAGAAACTCAGGTTAAGATTAGGGCCAAAGATCATTGGAAATAACACAAAACTTGTAGAAATACAAAGTTGAGGTGGTTGAAAAAATTGAAGACATGATTAGAGCCCAAATGGGTTATACAATAACTTATATCTTCTAAAAAGGCAAATTTTAGGTTTTTAGAAATATAACCTACATCCCATAAAAATAAAAATTTTGATGTTTTTGAAAATTTTAGGACAAAATAAGGCCAAACTGATTCAAATCTTCTTATTTTGTTTTTGGTTAATTACATTTTTACTTTAAAGCATGAAAATTAGTCCAAAACGCCTCAAAATACAAATTTGGTATTTTTTTGAGGAAGTTCTGGTTAGAACTAAGGCCAAAATCGGTGGACTCCAAACTATAAAATTTGGGGTATTTGGAGAAATTTTAGAATTGTGATCAAAATCGGTTGAAAATTACTTTAAGACACTTAAAAATGCAAATTAAAAGTTTTTGAAATCAACCACGTTACGGCAAAACTAAAAATGGTTAAAAAATACTTAAAGCGTCTAAAACGGCAAAACTATTTGAAAAAATACTGTTTTTTTTCAAGCGAACTAAAAGTACGTCATTTGTTTTCTCCATACGCACACCTAAAGTGGGCTTTCAACTCCTGAGACCAAAAAAGTAGCAAAAAAGTCCTAGGCAGTAAAAGTAAAGTCAAAAGTCACCGCTAGTGTCATGGTGGCGCATATATAAACGATTTTCATTCACCAAAATTATTTTAATAATAGATCACACCAAATAAACCGATCTGAGTGTATTGCCATCTTTACATTCTTGTTGAAAAAACAAAGGACAGAAATACTCTCAGAGCACTCAAGAGTACCATCCGAAACCGTTATTAGTCGAAATCGCATAGGTTCTCGAATTATGAATTCGTCTGTTAAATGTCATGCGCGTCATCATATTTATCTGTCAATGTGACATTTATTAATTTAGTATTGAAAATATTGCTACAAATTCTTAGTTTACCATAATCATTGGTTATTATTTAATACATTAAAACCATTGAATATTGAAAACCACCATTTTAACATATTCTATGTATTTTACAAATAATATACACAATTGGGTAAGTACCTAGACCCGCTTAAAGAGGATGAGAGAAAATTGCAAAACTGAACCACTTTGAAATAGATTTCTTATTTCTTGCATGCGTGAAAAAAAAATAGTATATGTTACTCGGAGTAAAACGTCTTTTTGTGCTTCGCCCAGTTGCAGGCCTCAGCTTCGCTTCGGCCGTCAATCTCTGGGCTCAGCACGAAAAGACCCACTTTTACTCCTAGTGACATAATCTACTATATGATTAAGTCCAAAATCGGTAAAAAATTACTCAAATCGAGTAAAAATACAATCTCATAATGGAGTGTTTGGGAAAATGCAGGTTAAGATTATGACCATAATTGGATAAAAATGAAACTCAACGCGTCTAATAATGCAAATTAAAAGTTTTCTGAAAAATCTGAGTCAGGATAGGTTCAAAATGGGTGTTCAAATAAAGTGTCTAAAAATTCAAGTTTGGATTTTTTGGAAAAATGCAGGTTAAGATTAAAACCAAGATTGGTTAAAAATTACTCAAAGCTTCTATAAATTGGGAAAATTTAGTTTTAGGGCATTCAGAAAAAAAAATCCATTAAAATCTACCAATTTATTTTTTTGTCTAATAATGTTTTGATAAAAATATGTAAAATTTGAAGATAAGTGAGAATGGCTAAAAGCTTGTCAAAATACAAATTTGAAGTTTTGGGAAGAATTAAAATCATCATTATTACCAAAACGGGTTTAACAATGACTTAAAAATTCCAATAAGGCAAATACTAAATTTTTGGAAATGTGCAGATTAGAATTAGGGCTAAAATTGATTAAAAATTACCGACATCGTCTAAAAATTAAGTTTTTTAGTTGTAGGAGAACATCAGGCAAAGCTGATTCAACTGAAGGGTAAAATCACATTTTTGGATCAAAATAATTTATATATCTGACTCAAAATTCCTGCAAAAAATCAAATTTGGTTTTTTTGAGAACGTCGGGCTAGGATTAGGGCCAAAATCTGTGAAAAATTACTCCAAGCGTCGAAAAATGCAAATTTAAATACAAATCTGACAAACCTATGTTAAGATTGAAGTCAAAATCGGATGAATATGACATAAAGGGTTTATATTTAGTAATTCAAATTTGGATTTAGTGGAAGAGTTCAAGTTAGAATTAGGGCCAAAATCGTTTGAAAATCTTACAAGCAACATAAAATGCGAATGTAGAATTTTTGAAAACATAGAGATTAGAATTAGAGCTAAAACATTATCAAAACCCAATTTCTAAAGATATAAATTTTGATGTTTTTGGAAAACCTCTCAATGTTAGTTAAGGCATCAATTCAGGCAAAATTAATTAAAATCTTCAAATTTGTTGAATGTGGTAAGATTAATTTTTGGACTTAAGGGGATTAATTTAAAATAAGTGAAGTTTGATTAAAAACGCCTCAAAATTATTGAACCTACTTAAAATAAATACAAATGTGAAATTTTGTAAAAATTTAGATCATGTTTAGCAATTAGGGCTAAAAAAGTTAAAAATTACCGACATTCTAAAGATTTAAATTTTGATGTTTATTAAGAAAATTCAATTTGAGAAAAAAGTAATCAAATAAATGATAAAGTTACATTTTTGGACCAAAGTAAGTAAAATTTGACTAAAAACCCTGCAAAATTCAAATTTTGTGTTTGTTGAAAAAGTAAGCTATGTAGTAGGTCCAAAAATCGTTAAAAAATTACCTAAAGGGACTAGAAAAGCAAATTAAAAGTTTTATGAAGAATTTAATTCAGGATTTGAATCACAATCCATGTAAAATTAATTTTAAGACCAACATCGTTTAAAAATTTCAGGAACGACAAAAATGCCAATGTGGAGTCTTTAGACAAATTAAGGTTAGAATTAGAGCTAAAACATTGTCAAAATCCATTGTTTTAAAATGGAAATTTTTATAATTTTTGAGAAACAGTGAAAGCAGGCAAAATTGATTGAAATCTTGAAATTTGTGGTTTTGAGTAAAATTTATTTTTGGATCAAAATATGTAAAGGTTTAATGAAAATCCTCAAAATAGAAATATGGTGTTTCTTAAGAAAATCAGGTTATGATTAAAGCTAAAGATTATTGAAAATTATGTACTCAAAGTGTGTGAAAATACAAGTTTGATGTTTTTGAAAAACTTCAGATTTTGATTAAGGCCTGAATCGGTTAAACATTAATTAAAACGATTTTTATTGAAAAACTCAATTTTAAGACCAAATAAGGCAAAACTGATTCAGATCTTCTATGTATTGTTTTTGAAAAACTACAATTTTGGATTAAAACATGAACATTGGATCAGAAAGCCTTGAAAATTTTGGGACTCAAAAATCAGTTCAAAATGACTCAAGTCAATTAAAAATATAAATTATAAGTTTTTGAAAAAAATCAGGTTGCAGTGATCATTCTTATTTTTACTTTTCAAAACAGGATTATCAATTTTGACAACTGTCAAATTGTGTTTACTTTTGTGATAGACGTCAAGTTAAATGTTTGGATGTACTTTAAAAAGTTAACACATGCGCACTACTGACTACCGTTGAAAATCGCCTATTGCAAATAGTGTACGCAAAGTGCACTTTGCGCACGCTCTCATACAGAAGGGGGCGTCCACGCTTCTGATTGCTTTGCATACGCTTTGCATATATTTTATAATACGAATGATCACTTATGAAGCAAAATCGCAGTCGTAGAAAAAGAATAGTGTGCCACACGTACGAAAATCACTCTTCACACTCCTGTGACTTTGCATCACTCGCCAAACCGTCACAGTCATGTGAAAAATGAAATTTTCGACGCTAGTTGCACAATAAACTATTCCACTCTAATTCAAACCGCTTGAAGATTAAGCACCATGATGGGATAAAACCTTAACGTAGTTGTTTCAAAAACAGTCGAAAATCGGAATAGAGTATGACGCATGAACTATTATTAGATTTCAAAGACCAAAGTATCCAAAAATAAAAAAAATATACAGAGTGTTTTATTAAAAAAAAATAAGTTTATGTCAAACGGAAACTTCACATTCACCCTGTATAAATAAGTAAACTTTTAATAAAAGCAGTTTTTCTTTAACCTTCACCTTTTGTCTGACACTTTTGGGACACCCTGTATCCATATAAAGATAACTTCACTTATTATGAATCAAATATCTTAAAAAAATATATTATTTTGAATTATATATGTATTGAAACCTATTTATATGTACTGACCGATAATCGATTGGTTTCAACTAATAACGTCTCCCAAATGTTTTAAAATGTATCCGTTTTTTCCTAGCAAATTGAAGTGAACTGATAATTTGATAAAACTAACTAATGATCTTAATCAGGTAAAATGAAGATAATTGCGTATACAAGTCTTCAAAACAAAAATTACCTACATTTCCATTGTGAATTCAAACGCATTGGAACTGAAATAATATTATCCAGCAATTATTGTAATAAAATTAAAAACGGTAGGCAAAAAAGTGGTATGTTAGTTGTAAAAACTGATAATTTGGAAAGATGAGACTGCTTACATAGAAACGATTATGTTTGCAAATAACTGATAATTCCTTTAGGGATTATTACTATTTCTTTTACTCACTGCTTCGTACTAAACTTAAAAAAGTTAGAATGTAATACTTTATCAGTTGAACAATCAACCCGCAATTAACAGTTTTATTTGTTACATGGTTACTGCACTTTTTCCCATAATCCCGCAACTGAATAGCGTCTATTGCCCAGAATAAAAATCGCTCCTCTCACCAATCCTTAATAATGGCAACTGTGAATGGTTTTGACTGTACTTAATCCCGACTAAAAACTTGCATTTACGGTTGCCTAATTGAACAAACACACTATCGGTTTTGCACTGCTTAATCCGGTTATTAGTATTTCACAAACGGTTCATTGTTTGGTAACTAATTTCTTGGGCAACTGCTGATTTTACCTTCTAGCTGAGGTATTCCGGGTGTAGGTTGTTTACACACACATACTACACATGGCCATGCAAAACCACTATTCAGAATTGGATTGTAGGTGTGTGATTTTGGGTATTTGTAATTGTGTGTCGTTTGATTTGGCCTTTTGATAGGGCACGGTTCATTAATTTGAATACAGCAAGAGAACGAAGGAAACATTCACAATATCATTTTTCAAATCGTTAACCGTAAAAAATTGCATACCCATTATGTCCACACCATGTAAATGCGAAAGTAAATATTATATACCTACTTTGAAACGTGTAATTTTCAATATTGCCGAAAGTGGAACATTATTAAATGATTTTTTTCGGATGTAGAAAATATAATGGAACGTTTTAATGGCAGCAAGTAGACAATTACTATTATTGCTTTTAAATAACATATTATTAAGCTAGTTTTTATAACTGTTGTAACCTGATTTTTGGCTATTGGTTCCGTATTCCGGAGGCCACAGCAATACATATGTGCATACCAAAAAATGGGTGCAGATAAGTGTGTTTTTTAATAACTCTTAAACGTATAGCAGCTTATAATGGTTTTTAATTAACCAAATTTTTTTGAATCTAAATTAGCAATAAATAGTTCAGCCACAATAATTCAAATAGTCACTTTAAATGCAAGGCATAAACAAAATTATCGGTTTGATTGGACTAATTATCAATTAATACTCGTAACTGCTTTAAGTGATATTAAGCAAAAACATAATAAAAAGTCAATTTCGACAGAAAGTTGTCTCGATGGTAGTGATTTCAATGAGTCATCAGTGTCCGCTTGTGAATAGCCTTTTTATGTACAATTGTGCTGTTACTGTTTATCCCCATTTCTTTTCTATTATCAGTTTTTACAGTTACGGATCACAACACATATTTATCACTTAATGATGTATCATGTAGCAACATCTAAGAAAACGAATTTTTGCCAACAAAGAGCATCTCGTTTTTTGGAGTTATCAGTTTTTACCATTAATATTACACTTAGACAAAATTAAGAAAAAACTACTGCTTTAGAGTCGTCACTGAAATGATCAGTTTGTAGAAAGAATATTACAATATTTTAATTCAGTTTGTGTCATTGTGTCACAGTGTCTTTGAAAAAAAATATTAATTTTTCCTAATCCCTAGAGGAGTTATCAGTTATTACCAAACATAATCGTTTCTATGAAATCTTAAGCAAACTTGCTGATTGATTGTTCATTAAAAAAAAATTAGTAAAATTATTTGTTATTATTATTAGTTGTAAATATCTGTACGAAACTTTAACCTTTAACCTTTTTACTTTAACCTTTAACCTATAACTTTAAAACGTATTTATCAGATCCTCTGACACAATCCAATTTTCAGTTTGAATCGTCGTTTGAAAACCAGTGAATGGCATCAAGTAAAATTATCCGTTATTTATTTGTTGAAAAATTATTACTTTTAGTATCTTTAGGAGCAATTATTATCAGTTTGAATGATAATTTTTTAATCATTCTTAGTATGTAGTTGTAAAGAAAAACTTTGATGAGTACCCAATTATTGAAAATTTGTTCATTTGGAAATTAATGAATGACGTCATGTGAAATTATCAGTTTTTTATAAAGCCTATTTATAACTTACTAATCTACATATATCTGTTTCAGTGTAATGTTATTATCACTAAACATAAAAATTTATTATTCAGATGTATATTAGTTTCAAATAGTTATCAGTTTGTGTCCGCAAATGTGTTCATATATTATCACCGCCTACATTTATAAACTAATTAAATACCACTATAGTTTCAAAATCCGAATATATTACACTTTGTCGTCACTGAAATTATCGGTTGAGAAATATTTTGTAGAACAATTATTGCATTATTTTGTAATAATTTCAAGTAAGTTATCAGTTTCTCCATAAAAATAATTTGTTGCAGAAATGTATTATTTTATTAAATTATCAGTCTATATCTAGTGGAAAAAAAACACGCAATTGTACCAACTACTAGAAGGATTATTGCTGTTTATTCAATATAATTATCGTTTCTATGCAATCGTGTTGAGTAGCTGTTTATGAAAAATTGCTAGGAAAATTATCAATTGTAACTATGTACAAATGTCTTTATCTAGTTTCAGTCAGTTTTTAAGATAACATGTTAAAGTAAAATAACTCCTAAATTTAAAAAGTAATTATCAGATCTTCTGCTACAATCTAATTATCACTTTGTTCTCTACAAAACTGCCCAATATAATCGGAACACACTGTTTACATTACATTACATTAGACGTTAGATTTTAAATATCGAGCATATTAAGTAGAATAAGAAGTTTCAATAAAAAGAATTGTTAGCTATCTATAGTAGTCCCATCTATTCAAGTTATCAGTTTTGACAATTATCATACCCCTTTTCACCTGTCATTATTAATATCATGGCAATAATTGCTGGATAATATTATTAAATCTTCAATCCCTTTGAATTTGCTATGGAAAAGGAAATAGTTTTTTTATACACGTTGGAGGCATTATCAGTTTCTCTGTTAGTAAATATATAAAGAAATTTTTTTATGCATAGACAAATTGTCTTTGCAAAAGATTGAGTTTTTTTTTTGAGGTAGTGTCCGCTTATAAACGGCATTACTATCTTTTTAAATTATTATCAGTTTCTGCAATTGCAGATCACAACACATATATTTATCACTTAATTAAAACATATAATTAAAAAAATGAAACACAAATAACTAATCAACGTATTGCGTTAGAATGCTTTGGAATTGTTTAAAACAACACTTTTTTTTTTTAAAAACTTGGAAACTCACGTTTTCCTACTTTGTTGGAAAAGGTTATTAGTTTTTCTTATTTAATTATCATACGTTTAACGTTGCTGTTCTGACACGTGGAAGAATAAATTAATTAAATTAACTTTTTTTTTATCCAATAATTATTGTTTTAAAGTCATCACTAACTACACACTTTGTGACTATTTAAATTACAATTAAATAATGCCCAAATGGAATTATCGGTTTCAATAAAATTAAAGTGTTTGCTACGTTGTTATTTATTTGATTTTCAGTGTTGATTTGGAAATCTTAAGTACACAATTACTGAAGAATGATTCTTTTGAAAATGGATGAATGACGTCAAGTGAAATTATCAGTTATTTCTTTACTAATTTCCTAAATCTATTCAATAACTTACTAGACTATATATCTCTGTTTAAGCATACCTAATGCAATTATCACTAAAAGAAAAATGTATTATTCAGATATTAGTTATTATACTTATTGTTATGCTATATGTTATATACTAGTTATTAAATAGCACTATAGTTTCAAACACATAATTTTTTAGTTTGTCTTCAATCAAACTGTCATACGTTATCTGTACACACAAGTAACATTCGGTTGTTATACTCTAATCTAAATAAAAGGTCAATGAGTAAAATTATCAGTTTTTGTGAATAAAACCTGCGGTTTTCTTTTGCGTCTTCGGATTATCAATTTATACAATTATGAATCCTAACCATTATGTAATACTTTTTCGGTGAGTGATTAAGAATTTGTTGACGAGTGTGTGTGTGTGTGTGTGTGTGTGTGTGTGTGTGTGTGTGTGTGTGTGTGTGTGTGTGTGTGTGTGTTTAATGAGTTATCAGTGTCGGCGAATATTTTTTTCTTCAGAATCGTAACACTTTTTCCTACGGTTTTTGTTGGAACAAACAATTAGTGTATCTTATTTAATTGTCAACCGTCTCAAAGTTGCTATTCTAACACTTGGAGGGATAAATGGCTTAAAAGGAAATACATTTTAGTAAGTTATTATTAATTTATTCATAGTCATATCTAATGTCAATTTACTCACTCAAACTGGAACAATGCACAAATTAAATTATCAGTTTTTAATAAGAAGTGTTTACTACGACATTTATTTATTTGTCAGTGTTGATTTGAGAATATTATTTCCATGTAAACAATAAGAGTGTTTGTTATATACATCGTTTAGAATTATCAGTTTCGACAATTATCACTTGAGAGAAGTAAGATGGTAAGATTGATGATTTTTGAGAGTAGTCATTTTACGCGAAACAAATTACGAACATTATCAGTTTTTGATTGTCATTTTAGGTATTTTTAAAACGGATAGGTAAACTTGTTTCATTTATCTACATCCATATTTCTTACTAGGTAATATGACCAGTTTATTTGATAATTTTTCAAAACTGGTTACTTTTAGTAACTTTACGAGCAATTATTATTAGTTTGAATTGATGATACTTTACTCACTCTTAGTGGTTAGAAAGAAAAACCCTTTGATGAGAACACCGTTATTGAAAATTTGTTCATTTGGAAATGAATGAATGACGTCAAGTGAAATTATCAGTTATTTCTTTGTTAATTACCTAGATTTATTTAATAACTTACTAATCTATATATCTCTGTTTAAGCATAATGCAATTATCACTAAAGGAAATATGTATTATTCAGTTTCAAATAGTTATCAGTTTTTGTCCACTAGCATGTTCAAACATTGTCCCTACCTACACTAATCAATTAATTAAATACCACTGTAGTTTCAAACACCCAAATTATCAGAGCGTTTTTAGCAATTATCCACATACATTATTTTTCCTAGAAAGAATTCTCAATTAAATTGATAATTTTTTCTACATTCAATCAAAAATTAAATTAACACTCTGCTTGGATTTACTATATAAAAATTATAGTTCTAAGTTACACAAATTATCAGTTTAAAATAATTATTATTCCTTTAGTAGATACGAAACCCTTCGATGCCTAAACCAAAGGCTGAATAATTATTTATTTGAAAATGTTTGATGTATGATAAGACTGATAAGTAAAGGTATCAGTAGGTGTTTAAATTGGTGTTTTGTCTATATTTCTCATTTTGTAAATTTGAAGAAATTATTACTGAAAAACATACAATATTAATTAGGTAATAACTTATCCGTTTGTATTCATTAGGACTTTCTCTGTACACTTCCGGTAATTAAACAGCAATCGAAATGTACAAGGAAATTTTTCAGTTTCAGTAATCTAAATTAAGTTAAATTATCAGCATATTGTAGATGAAACTGTCATACGTTTGGCGAAAGCTTCTTATAATATTGCAATTATCTTATATATTGCAATACATTAACAGTGAGTGAAATTATCAGTTTCCACAAAAACGCGTTGGTTAACAGCATAGTTAACTTTTAAGTTATTAATGACAGTTTCTGTAAGTACTGTGTATCTCTATTTAAAAAATTATCAGTTTTATACAGTAATTGGCCATACAACACACATTGTCCGTTAATGATTAAAGATTTGTTGAAGTGGGTCTGCAAATAAACTTTTAGTGTTGCCTGTATTTTTTCAAATTATCATCTTCTATATTTTTTGATTATAATAATGAGGACACTGATAACGAAATTATCAGTTTCCACAAAAACGTGTTGGTTCGCAGCATAGTTAATTTTTAAGTTATCAATGACAGTTTCTATTAGTACTGTGTAACTCATTTTTCATCATCTAAAATTATCAGTCTGGAACACACAGATAAACCTTTATTAAAAGAAAAACGATCTGTAGAGTGTTTCGTCAAATGTCAAAATTTATCAGTTTTTTATGTCGGGAGTAATTAACTCTTTTTTTTGTATTATAATTCTTAGATTATGTTATCATAAAAAAATTGAAACTCGGTTCAAAGTTAGTGGAATCTGTATTATCATTTACAGGTAATTCTGTAAAAAAAAATAAAAAATTAGACCTCAGCTTCAAGCATTTGGAAGCTTTCTACCTTCTGTTTGAAGTTCTGGTAATTCAAGGGCCAAGTGAAAAATGGTTCAGTATTTTATTTAAAGCATATTTGTGTATTTCATAATCAGAGAATTTTAGTTTTCTAGTTTAGAACTCAAGTTTCATCCGATTGGAAATTAACTTCTTGTGGACCCCGGTGTTTTTGCTATGATAATTCGTTGGGTCATTAGACATGCAAGAAATTCATCTAGGTGCAACCGTGGAATGTTCGATTTCATTTGATGCCTCATCCGACTATTTTTAGCGCTGAATAGGTAAAAACAGGTGTGCCCACTGGTTCGCCTAATTTAAAAATAATTCCACCTTTCGTCCGCAGAGTCATCTTGAAAACGGTAGCCTCTAGGTGGCATAACGATTAAGTAGTTGTGCCCAAGTAAGTGGCTCTAATAAATTCCTACAGGTGGTATAGGAACCATAATTTAGCTTTAGCTTAGTCATCGTCTTGGGTGTAAGTGAAAGCCAAGTAAATCTACATTTTCCAAGCATCTATTTATAGTACATGTCTTGGACAAGTAGAAACAACCTTAATGGATAATATGAAGGTTTTATTAGTATTAAAAGAAGATAATTTATGATGATACAGCGAAGGTTAATGGAATAGTAAATTTATTGCCCTGTTTCATAAAAACAAGAATTAAGGCAAATGTTTATTCATTATAAGTTCAAAATTTTAGACAAAAGTGAAGGCCACCATTCAAATGCTTCTTGTAATTAGTATCACTTTAAGTCTTTAAATCTAAACAGAGACGAGAGGACTAACCCGAGACAAATGACGACATGCATTCTAAATATTGTTACAAGATGGTGCCACATAAGGTGGGTGCCTAAACCAACACACCACCAACATTACCCATCTATGGCTATAATAAAGTCTGCGATCTACTTTTTTTGTCATGCCCACAGGTTCAACGTTCCATTTCCCATTTTCTCAGCACTATTAGAGGTTTTATGTGAAAAAAAGTTCCAATCCCAATAATATCTGAAATGAGCTAAGTATCTCCATATTCAGGAGAAACGCCTTGACATTTCGTGGAATAGAAAAGTACTGACTCTCGAAGAATGCAGTGCGGTGCTAAAAAAGTACACGCTAATTATTGCTTTTAACGGAGAATCGGATCGGTTTATTTTGTTTAAGAGGGACTTATTCATACGTAGATCCTATTGTACCTGGTAGTTAAATGGTGTAATGAAATGTAGATTTTTAGGTCTGAAGAGAAGAAGAAAGATCCTCTTATGTTATGATCTCCAGATAATGGACTCTCTAGAGAAGCGATTATTGAAAATGTTTTCGGAAATGTTGTCTTGTTTTGAATTATTAGAAGAGCAGAAGAGTGAGAGAGAGTGAGCCAAAAATTGGGTCAGGAGCCTCACAGGTATTAACTGTTGTTATGAACAATTTAGAAAATATGACAACAAATTGACGTTAACACAACAGAAAAGTAGAGGTTGAAAAAACTATCAGGAGCTAAACTCACGCTGAGGTTTCTCGACGCAAACTTACTAAGTTTTCTACTTCTTTCTAAAAAAAATATCGGTACACAGATAATGCTGTGTACTCTAATAAAGATAAAAATTTAATTAAATCCAAAATTTAGTTAATATCCTAAATATGAAAATTCATTAAATTCCAAATTCAGTGTCAGAATTTAGTAAAATTAAAAGAAGGCATTTAATTAAATTCTGAATTTAGTTAAACTGCGAATTTGAAGTCAGAATTTAGTTAAATTTAGTTAAAGTACAAATCATCCTAATTTAAAGTTGGAGTTTTTCGTGTTCTCAAGTCTAGAATTAGTTCAAACTACTTGTTTAAAGTTGGAACTTGGTTAAATTTTGTGTTTTAAAGTCGGAATTTAAATAAAAATTCCGTGATCACCTGAAGAATTTGATTAAATTCTGAGTTTAGAGACGGGATTTAATTAAATTCCTCGTTTAAATTTGGAATTTTGTTAAATTCCGTGTTTTAAAGTCCGAATTTGGTTAAATTACGTGTTCAGATTGGGAATGTAGTTAAATTCCAAATTCATAGTCAGAATTTAGCTAAATTTACAATTCAAACTCAGAATTCAGTTAAAGTACAAATTAGTTTAAGTTGGAGTTTTGTTAGAATTTTGATAAATTCAGTTTTAAATAAGAAATTTAATTAAATTCCGGATTGAAAAATCATAATTTAGTTAAATTAAAGATGAAAATTTAATTAAATTTTGAATTTAGGAAAATTTCAAAATACTCATTATATTTAGAATTCAAAGCCATAATTTAGCAGAATTAAACGAGGGAATTTAATTAAATTCTGAATTTAGTTAAACTCCGAATCCGAAGTCAGAATTTAATTAAATTTAGTTATTGTACAAATTATCCTAGCTTAAAGTTGGACGGCTTCCGTGTCCTAAACTCTAGAATTAGTACAAATACAGAGGTAGTTTAAAGTTGGAATTTAGTTAAATTTTGTGTTTTAAAGTGGGAATTTACTTTAATTCCGTGTTCACTCGAAGACTTTAATTAAATTCTGAGTTTAGAGTCGGAATTTAATTAAATTCCTCTTTTAAAGTTGAAATGTTGTTAAATTCCGGGTTTTAAAGTTGGAATTTGGTTAAATTACGTGTTCAGATTGAAAATGTCGTTAAATTCCGAATTCATAGTCAGAATTTAGGTAAATTTCCTATTCAAAGTCAGACTTCAGTTAAAGTACAAATTATCATAGTTTAAGTTGGAGTTTTGTTAAATTCCGTGTTTTAAAGTCAGAATTTAGATAAATTCAGTGTTCAATAGGAGATTTTATTAAATTCCGGATAAAAAATCATAATTTAGTTAAATTAAAGATGAAAATTTAATTAAATTCTGAATTGAGTTAAATATACGAATATTCATCAAATTTCGAACTTAAGGTCACAATTTAGTAAAATTAAAAGAGGTAATTTCTTTAAATTCTGAATTTAGTTAAACTCCGAATTCGAAGCCAGAATTTAGTTAAATTCAGTTAAAGTTCAAATTATCCTAATAATTTAATGTTGGACTTTTCGTGTTCTAAAATCTAGAATTAGTACAAACTACAAACCTTGTTTAAACTTGGAACTTAGTTAAGTTTTGTGTGTTAAAGTCGCAGTTTACTTAAATGGCGTTTATACCGGAAGAATTTAATTAAATTCTGAGTTTGGAGTCAGAATTTCATTACATTCTTGGTTTAAAGTTGGAATGTTGTAAAATTCGGTGTTTTAATGTCGGAATTTTGTTAAATTACGTGTTCAGATTCGAAATTTAGTTGAATTCCGAATTCATAGTCAGAATTTTGATAAATTTCTATTTCAAAGTTAAAATCCAGTTAAAGTACAAATTACCATAGTTTAAGTTGGAGTTTTATTAAATTCCGTGTTTTAAAGTCAGAATTTAGATAAATTCGGTGTTCAATATGAGATTTCATTAAATTCCGGATTAAAAATCAGAATTTAGTTAAATTAAAGATGAAAATGTAATTAAATTCTGAATTTAATTAATTCCAAAATAGGAATATTCATTAAATTTCGAAGTCACAGTCAAATTGGTAAAATTAAAAGAGGGATTTAACTAAATTCTGAATTTAGTTAAACTACGAATTCGATGTCAAAATGTAGTTAAATTTAGTTAAAGTACAAATCATCCTAATTTAAAGTTGGAATGTTTCGTGTTCTAAAATCTAAACTTAGTACTAACTACATACCTTGTTTAAAGATGAAACTTAGTGAAATTTTGTGTTTTAAAATCGGAATTTGGTTAAATTACGTGTTCAGATTGGAAATAAAGTTAAATTCCGAATTCATAGTCAGAATTTAGGTATGTTTCCAATTCAAAGTGAGAATTCAGTTAAAGTACAAATTACCGTACTTGGTAAGTTGCAGTTTTTGTAAATTCCATATGTTAATTTATATATGAGAGTTCATTAAATTCCGGATTAAACATCAGAATTTAGTTAAATTAAAGATGAAAATTTAAGTAAATTCTGAATTTAGTTAAATTCCGAAATACGAATATTCATTAAATTTAGAATTAAAAGTCAGAATTTAGTAAAATTAAAAGGGGTAATTGATTAAATTCAGAATTTAGTTAAACTCCGAATTCAAATTCAGAATTTAATTAAATTTAGTTAACCTAGGAATTATCTTAATTGAAATTTGGAGTTTTTCGTATTCTATAATCGGTTAGTTAAAAGTTTAATTCCATGTTCAAATGGAGAATTTAATGAAATTGCAAGTTTAGTGTATAGATTTTTTTTTATTTTGTGGTTTATAAATCGGAATTTAATTAAATTACATATTAAAATTTAAAATTTGATTAAATTCCGAATTCAAAGTCAAAATTTAATTAAAGTACCAATTACCATAATATGAAGTTGGAATTTAATTAAATGCCTTGTTTTAAAGTTAGAATTTACAAAAATTCCTTGTTCAAATAGGAAACTCATCTCTCATCATCATTTAATTAAATTCAGATTTTAGTTAAATTTAGTTAAAGTATAAAATGCCGTAGTTTAAAGTTGAAGTTTTTTGTGTTCTAAAATCAGAATTTAGAATTCCGTGTTCAAAGGAAGAATTTAAATAAATTCCAAGTTTAGAGTTTGTATTTGTTAAATTTTGTATCTATAGTTGCAATATTGTAAAATTTTATGTGAATTTAGTTAAATTTTGTGTTCAAATTGGGAATTTAATTAAATTCTGAATTCAAAGTCAGATTTTAGATAAACTCCGAATTCGTCAGAATTTCGATGAGTTTAATTAAATTCAGAATGTAGTTAATGTAGTTAAAGTACAAATTACCATAGTTTAAAGTTGGAGATTTTCTTACTCTAAAATTAAAATTTAGTTAAGTTCCGTGTTCAAAGGGAGAATTTAAATAAAATGCAAGTTTAGAGTATGAATTTTGTTAAAAGTGGAATAAGTCGGAATATTGTTAGATTCTGTGTTTTCAAGTTGGAATTTAGTTAAATTCCAAATTTGAAGTCAGAATTTAGTTAAATTTCGTTAAAGTACAAATTATAAAAGTTTAAAGTCTAAGTTTTTGTGTTTTAAAGTCGTAATTTAGTAAATTTCCGTGTTTAAAGAGAGAATTTAAGTTCCCAGTTTAGAGTCTGAAATAAGTTATATACCGAAATCAAATTCAAAATTTAGGTGAATTTCGATTTCAAAGGCAGAATTTTGTTAAATTCCGTGCTATAAGGTCAGAATTTAGGTAGATTCCGTGTCAAAAAAGAAAATTTAAATAAATCCCGAATTCAAAGTCCGAATTTAATTAAATTAAAAAAGAAATTTAATTCAATTTCGAGTTCAAAACCAAAATTTAATTAAACTCCGAATTCTAAATCATAATTTAGATAAGTTTAGTTAAATTAAGAATTTATATTAATTTAGTTAAAGTACAAATTATCGTAGTTTAAAGTCGGACTTTTTCGTGTTCTAACCTCGAAATTTAGTTAAATTCGGTGTTCAAAGCGAGAATTTAATTAAATTTCGAGTTTAGGATCTAAATTTAGTTAAATTTCAAATTCAAAATTTAGGTACATTTCGATTTCAAACTTAGAATTTTGTTAAATTCCGTGTTTTAAAGTCAGAATTTATCTAGATTCTGTGTTAAAATAGAAAATTTAATTAATTCCGCGTTTAACGTTAGAATATTATTAAATATTCCGTGTTTCAAAATCAGAATTTATTTAAACTCTTTTTTTGAAAGTTGGAATTTAGTTAAATTTCCTGTCAAAACTGGGAATTTAACTAAATTCCGAATTCAGAGTCGGAATTTAGTTATCTTTCAAATTCAAAGTCAGATTTTAGTTAAATTTTGAATTCAAAGTCAACATTTAGATAAGTTTAGTTACTTCAGTTAAATTTAATGAAATTTAGTAACGGAATTTAGTAAAAGTACATAATTACCATAGTTTAAAGTTGGCGTTTTTCGTGTTTTAAAGTCGGAAATTAGTTAAATTCCCTGTTCAAAATGTTGTCCGTTCTACTGCTTAAAAAGAGGGTAAAAAATGTAAAACAGGATGATACATACTCTACATACATAATTAAGTAGCTCATAGCTGAATATATACATTTAAAAGTATCATAAAAAGCTCTTATGAAAAAACAGAAAATGAGCCAGAAAGAGAGAGAAGTTGCGAAAACAGCGAGTAAGAAATCCACAAAATCTGACAATCTGTGAACTTCAGGATAGAAAATTTGTTTTACAATACATGGAAATGGAGAAGCAATTATTTTACATTTTACATGCACGTGAAAACTATGTAGACAAATAGGAAAATATCACTTCTTTTAGAGAACTTTAGTTTAATTTTTTTTATGTACGTACTTTTCACTAAATATTTATCACATTATAAATTGCCAACTGGCAAATTGTCGCTCTGCTATAGTTAGGGATAGGCAGATACATGTGTTTGTAGATAATGTAGATAATTATATGACAATTTTGAAATTAATGTGCTTATGCAAAGAGCAACTTTCTTCTGATTTAATCGCCTTCGTATCTCTTAACCTTTCGGAGATTTCCATGCAGTGCATCCTTATCTTGGACACACTGTATATGCCCCAATACTTGGACGGAAAATCATGCTCACACACGTAATTATACAAATCACCCACAGGGCGACTGTAGACAAACATTTCAACTAATTGTTCGGAAAACATACTTGCCATTTTATTACTGTTTGCAATGAAAGTGACAATAGAAACCTACATCGGACGCAACGCAACAATATACAAGAAATGACCGTCAATTCAAATAGAAAACAAGCGGTCGAAGTGAAAATGATTGATTGGAATTTTCTTCACAAAACATTTAGTAATCATAAATGAAGACTTCTTTCTGGTTTTTGCGTTAATTACTCAAGATATTGCCAGTCTAAAGAAAAATGTCATTAGGTACCAGGAATCGGCATTTTCTAGAACTGTCGTTACTAAAAGTCACAGTTATTATAACGGCTGCAGCGAGTTCACAAAGGGTTACAGCAAATTGGTTTCAGTGAATGGTAACATTACTATAATAGGCCTCAAGACGGCGCAATACAGGATCGGACAGTACCGAAAATGGCCGCTCTCTTTTAATAACTTAACGCCCGGCTGGGCACAAAACCAGCCGCAATCTTACACCCAGATAACGTAAAACTGAAAGTATTGTTACACTGGCATTTAATAACAATGTCCAAACCGGCAAAAAAAGAACTGCGGTAAGTACTGATTTTTGCGAGCCCCAAGATGGCAATATTATAGACCGCACCTCAGCCATAAGCTGATCGAGCAAAAGCACTTTCACTAAATTAAATAGTACTTTTTTTGCAACAAAATTGTACGTTGTCATGTTTTGGTACCACCATTTGGGTGCCAGTTTCATGCAGCTGTTTGCATCTTTTGCAGAGATTTCTGTTGATGTGGATAAAATGTCCCCAAGTGCAAAATAAGATTATTTACACTCTCTACAGCCTTAAACAGTGTTTTAAATATACAGCTGATCACTACAAGAGAAAATTAGAATACGCACTTTCTACGTGCCAACCAAAGAACAGTTCGAGGCAAAAAAGCAGCTTCCGGAGAGCCTTATTTGAGCAAAATTGGCTGATTTTTCTTCTTCGTTTTCTTCAACCTGTAAACAATGCAATTACGATTTTTCCTCACTAGGTACCATCTTCACGCAGCCATTAATGGGGCGAAAACATCTTTGTCGGCCTGCTGCTGTATCTTGACTTATCAATTCTTGTATGCAGTTTTAATTGAACCCACATTGATGTATACAACAGTAATAACTGAAGTCTAATGTATCTGAGAGTTACAAGAACCTGCCTACATGTGATCGTATTTCAGCCAAAAGTCAAGGTTACATCATGGCGCCTGTCTCATTGTTTTTTATGCTGGTTCACCATGGACCATGACCAGTCTTCATAATTAATTATCTTTACTAAGTAACTTTTGAGAAGTTTTAATCGTGTGTACCAGAAAAGCTGCGAACAATAAGACGTTTGCCAATTTGCTGCTTTCTGATTCACTGACTTTCTTCACGTTTTGTCGTGAAAATTAGGTACCTACCTAACGATAAAATTGTCGTCATAGGTACATTAAACATTTCCTCACCGTTATTAAACACACAAAAAGTGAGTAAGGTAAACAACGCACGGAAATAATCACTGAGCGTGATCTTTGCAGCATGAAGAGAAACTTTTGTTTGGAGTCGTAAATTGTGCCGCTACTGGCGTTAAATGACGTCTTCAACGGTCCACGATAATTAGTACTTTTCGTGCTTACTGGTACTAAAAGTAAAATACCCAAAAACTCAGAAACTCAAATTTGAAAACAAATATCTTCCTTCTCTAAGATTCTGCCATGATAAACGTTATCACTTTAAGGGCTTTCACGGTCTGTCAAAATACATTCTAAAATATTTTCCGGGCTTTGAAGCCATGATCTTGTACTACCTACTACCCTAACATTCCGTCCACAACTGCATTATCGGACATTATCAAAGGCGCTGAGTTTCGTTTGTACTCTCACCGCTATTCTAGGGTGGAGGAGCAGGGTGGTCTAGAATTTTCATGGTCACATTGCGAGTTACTCCATTTAAAATGGCATTACATTCTGAAAATGCCAAGATATGTTTACATGCAAATCCTCACAAGTTACACAGTAAAACATGGATCTACTTTTCAGAATTATCATTGCCAATTCCCATATGCGTCCTCTACAGAGATTTTTCTTGCTTTAAAGTTACAAGCTGAGAAGATTGTCGGCACCAGTACATTCTGAGGTACATCAGATCTCAAGAAAAAAATTAATTTACTGAAGGTTAAACATGGTTTTTAAACAATTTATTTAAAAAATGGAAAACCCAGGCTTGCGTTCCATTCTGAAAAGACTGAGAATCTATTTAAAATACAAGCCCCATGTTTATGTTACACTCTGAGAGGGCTAAGATAATATCATATTAACATACTTATCCTCAGAACATTCTGAGAAGATTCGGGACCATGGAACATTCAGAGGTACATCAGGAGATTTTAAGAAAACAGTAATTTACTGATCACTAAGCACGTTTCCTAAACTAATCCAATAAAAAATGGCAAAGAGCAGGCTTATGTTACATTCTGAAAAGACCGGGAATGATTCAGGTTAACTTAGTTCTATTGTCTTTTCAGAATGTACGTGCTACAGTTTGGATATAATTTTCAGAATTAATAAAATTGACAAACTTAACATCTCAGAAATTTATCATAGTTTCAGTTACATTCTGAGAAGATTCTGGATGCTAGTACATTCAGGGTTAGCTCAGGAGATCTTAAGAAAAAATTATACTGATTGTTAAGCAAGTATTTTAAGCAATTTATTTCAAAAAATAGCAAAACCCAGGCTTACGTTACAATCTGAGAACACTGTGAAATTTCCATGTTAACTTACTACTCTTCAGAATGTATTCCTACAGTTTAGATTTAATTTTTTAAATTGATAAATAGCCAAATCTATTAGGCTTCCTCTATCTAGATTTCTCAGTTACATTCTGAGAAGATTTTGAACAGAGTATATTTTGATGTAACACCCCAAATAGCCTAATTAGAGGAAGCATAATAGATTTGGCTATTTATCAAGTTTAAAAATTAAATCTAAACTGTAGCAATATATTCTGAAGAGTAGTAAGTTATTACTAAAATTTATCAGTATTTTCAGAACGTAACATAAGCCTGGGGATTGCCATTTTTTAAATAAATTGTTTAAAAAACATGCTTAACATTCAGTGTATTTTTTCTTAAGATCTCCTGATGTACTTGAGAATGTAATAGAATCCAGAATCTTTTCAGAGTGTAACTGAAACTATGAGAAATTTCTGACAAGTTAAATTTGTCAATTTCATCAATTCTGAAAATTACATCCAAATTGTGGTAAGTACATTCTAAACTAAGTTAACCTGAATCCGAGCCTGAATCATTCTCGGTCTTTTCAGAATGTAAAGTGTTGCCACCTTGCATTGGATTAGTTTAGAAAACGTGCTTAATTATCACTAAATTACTGTTTCCTTAAAATCTCCTGATGTACGTTTGAATGTTGCATGGTCCAGGAATCTTCTCGGAATGTAACTATGAAAAGATTAGCCTATACAGAACCATGAGCAGCTTCTGTATAGGATGCATACGGGATTGGTAATATTATCAGTTCTGAACATTAAAACAAAACTATAGTGAGTATATTCTGAGGATTTGTATGTTAATATGAAATTATCTTGGCACTTTTGTTTCAGTTACATTCTGAGAATCTGGATTCTAGTACATTCTGAGGTACATCAGACTGTTTAAAAAAAATGTTATTTACTGAATATTAAGAGTGTTTTGAAAATTAATCTAATTAAAAGCGACAAACGCAGGCTTGTGTTATATTCTGATGAGCTTACATAATTTTATTTTACTCATTTGTGTTTTAGAATGTCCGTACATAGACTTACATAGAGCTTTACATAGACTTCTCACGTTTCAGTTATATTCTGAGAAGATTCGGGACCATGGAACCTTCAGAGATACGTCAGGAGATTTTAAAGAAACAGTAATTTACTGATCATTAAGCACGTTTCCTAAACTAATCCAATAAAAAATGGCAAAGAGCACGCTTGTGTTACATTCTGAAAAAACCGAGAATAATTCATGTTGTTAACTTAGTTCTAGTGTCTTTTTAGAATGTAATTGCTTCAGTTTGAATATAATTTTCAGAATTGATAAAATTGACAAATTTAACATCTCATAACTTTAACATGGTTTCAGTTACATTATGAAAGATTCTGAATTCTAGTACCTTCTGATGTACGTCAGATGGTTTTATGAAAATGTTATTTACAGAATATTAAGAGTGTTTTCGAAATTGATCCCAATAAAACTGACAAATCGCATGCTTGTGTTACATTCTGATAAGCTTAAATAATTTCATTTTACTCACTTACGTTTCAGAAAGTTCTTACAGAGAGCTTTACATAGACTTCTCACGGTTTCAGTTATGTTCTGAGAAGATTCGGGACCATGGAACATTCTGAGATACATCAGGAGGTTTTAAGAAAACAGTAATTAACTGATCATTATGCACGTTTCCTAAACTGATCCATTAAAGAATGGCAAAGAGCAGGCTTGTGTTACATTCTGAAAAGACTGAGAATGTTTCATGTTAACTTAGTTCTAGTGTATTTTCAGAATGTACATGCTACAGTTTGGATATAATTTTCAGAATTGATAAAAATTGACAAATTTAACATCTCAGAAATTTCTCATTCTTGTGATGTTATTTACTGAATATTAAAAGTGTTTTCGCAATTAGTCCAATTAAAACTGACAAAACGCATCTTGTGTTACATTCTGATAAGTTTAAATAATTTTATGTTTAAACTTACTTACGTTTCAGAACGTTACTCTCTTACGTTTCAGAATGTTCTTATATAGACTTACATAGAGCTTTACATAGACTTCTCATGGTTTTCAGATATATTCTGAGAAGATTCGGGACCATGGAACATTCAGAGGTACATCAGGAGATTTTAAGAAAACAGTAATTTGCTGATCATTAAGCACAATCCACTAAAACATAAAGCACTAATCCACCATCCAAGCATGGTTTTCAGTTACATTCTGAGAAGATTCGGGACCATGAAACATTCAGAGGCAAATCAGGAGGTTTTAAAAAAACAGTAATTTACTGATTATTAAGCACGTTTCCTAAACTAATCCAATAACAAATGGCAAAGAGCAGGCGCGTGTTACATTCTGAAAAGACTGAGAATGATTCATGTTAACTTAGTTCTAGTGTATTTTCAGAATGTACATGCTACAGTTTGGATATAATTTTCAGAATGGATAAAAATTGACAAATTTAACATCTCAGAAATTTCTCATGCTTATGATGTTATTTACTGAATATTAAAAGTGTTTTCGCAATTAGTCCAATTAAAACTGACAAAACGCAGGCTTGTGTTACATTCTGATAAGTTCAAATAATTTTATGTTTAAACTTACTTACGTTTCAGAACGTTACTCTCTTACGTTTCGGAATGTTCTTATATAGACTTACATAGAGCTTTACATAGACTTCTCATGGTTTTCAGATACATTCTGAGAGGATTCGGGACCATGGAACATTCAGAGGTACATCAGGAGATTTTAAGAAAACAGTAATTTGCTGATCATTAAGCACAATCCACTAAAACATAGAGCACTAATCCACCATCCAAGCATGGTTTTCAGTTACATTCTGAGAAGATTCGGGACCATGAAACATTCAGAGGCAAATCAGGAGGTTTTAAAAAAACAGTAATTTACTGATTATTAAGCACGTTTCCTAAACTAATCCAATAACAAATGGCAAAGAGCAGGCGTGTGTTACATTCTGAAAAGACTGAGAATGATTCATGTTAACTTTGTTCTAGTGTATTTTCAGAATGTACATGCTACAGTTTGGATATAATTTTCAGAATTGATAAAAATTGACAAATTTAACATCTCAGAAATTTCTCATGCTTATGATGTTATTTACTGAATATTAAAAGTGTTTTCGCAATTAGTCCAATTAAAACTGACAAAACGCAGGCTTGTGTTACATTCTGATAAGTTCAAATAATTTTATGTTTAAACTTACTTACGTTTCAGAACGTTACTCTCTTACGTTTCGGAATGTTCTTATATAGACTTACATAGAGCTTTACATAGACTTCTCATGGTTTTCAGATACATTCTGAGAGGATTCGGGACCATGGAACATTCAGAGGTACATCAGGAGATTTTAAGAAAACAGTAATTTGCTGATCATTAAGCACAATCCACTAAAACATAGAGCACTAATCCACCATCCAAGCATGGTTTTCAGTTACATTCTGAGAAGATTCGGGACCATGAAACATTCAGAGGCAAATCAGGAGGTTTTAAAAAAACAGTAATTTACTGATTATTAAGCACGTTTCCTAAACTAATCCAATAACAAATGGCAAAGAGCAGGCGTGTGTTACATTCTGAAAAGACTGAGAATGATTCATGTTAACTTTGTTCTAGTGTATTTTCAGAATGTACATGCTACAGTTTGGATATAATTTTCAGAATTGATAAAAATTGACAAATTTAACATCTCAGAAATTTCTCATGCTTATGATGTTATTTACTGAATATTAAAAGTGTTTTCGCAATTAGTCCAATTAAAACTGACAAAACGCAGGCTTGTGTTACATTCTGATAAGTTCAAATAATTTTATGTTTAAACTTACTTACGTTTCAGAACGTTACTCTCTTACGTTTCGGAATGTTCTTATATAGACTTACATAGAGCTTTACATAGACTTCTCATGGTTTTCAGATACATTCTGAGAGGATTCGGGACCATGGAACATTCAGAGGTACATCAGGAGATTTTAAGAAAACAGTAATTTGCTGATCATTAAGCACAATCCACTAAAACATAGAGCACTAATCCACCATCCAAGCATGGTTTTCAGTTACATTCTGAGAAGATTCGGGACCATGAAACATTCAGAGGCAAATCAGGAGGTTTTAAAAAAACAGTAATTTACTGATTATTAAGCACGTTTCCTAAACTAATCCAATAACAAATGGCAAAGAGCAGGCGTGTGTTACATTCTGAAAAGACTGAGAATGATTCATGTTAACTTTGTTCTAGTGTATTTTCAGAATGTACATGCTACAGTTTGGATATAATTTTCAGAATTGATAAAAATTGACAAATTTAACATCTCAGAAATTTCTCATGCTTATGATGTTATTTACTGAATATTAAAAGTGTTTTCGCAATTAGTCCAATTAAAACTGACAAAACGCAGGCTTGTGTTACATTCTGATAAGTTCAAATAATTTTATGTTTAAACTTACTTACGTTTCAGAACGTTACTCTCTTACGTTTCGGAATGTTCTTATATAGACTTACATAGAGCTTTACATAGACTTCTCATGGTTTTCAGATACATTCTGAGAGGATTCGGGACCATGGAACATTCAGAGGTACATCAGGAGATTTTAAGAAAACAGTAATTTGCTGATCATTAAGCACAATCCACTAAAACATAGAGCACTAATCCACCATCCAAGCATGGTTTTCAGTTACATTCTGAGAAGATTCGGGACCATGAAACATTCAGAGGCAAATCAGGAGGTTTTAAAAAAACAGTAATTTACTGATTATTAAGCACGTTTCCTAAACTAATCCAATAACAAATGGCAAAGAGCAGGCGTGTGTTACATTCTGAAAAGACTGAGAATGATTCATGTTAACTTTGTTCTAGTGTATTTTCAGAATGTACATGCTACAGTTTGGATATAATTTTCAGAATTGATAAAAATTGACAAATTTAACATCTCAGAAATTTCTCATGCTTATGATGTTATTTACTGAATATTAAAAGTGTTTTCGCAATTAGTCCAATTAAAACTGACAAAACGCAGGCTTGTGTTACATTCTGATAAGTTCAAATAATTTTATGTTTAAACTTACTTACGTTTCAGAACGTTACTCTCTTACGTTTCGGAATGTTCTTATATAGACTTACATAGAGCTTTACATAGACTTCTCATGGTTTTCAGATACATTCTGAGAAGATTCGGGACCATGGAACATTCAGAGGTACATCAGGAGATTTTAAGAAAACAGTAATTTGCTGATCATTAAGCACAATCCACTAAAACATAAAGCACTAATCCACCATCCAAGCTTGGTTTTCAGTTACATTCTGAGAAGATTCGGGACCATGAAACATTCAGAGGCAAATCAGGAGGTTTTAAAAAAACAGTAATTTACTGATTATTAAGCACGTTTCCTAAACTAATCCAATAACAAATGGCAAAGAGCAAGCGCGTGTTACATTCTGTAAAGACTGAGAATGATTCATGTTAACTTAGTTCTAGTGTATTTTCAGAATGTACATGCTACAGTTTGGATATAATTTTCAGAATGGATAAAAATAGACAAATTTAACATCTCAGAAATTTCTCATGTTTTCAGTTACATTCTGAAAAGATTCTAGATTCTACTACATTCCGAAGTACATCAGAAGATCTTACTAAAAAAATATGCTGATTGTTAAGCTTGTTTATTAAACAATTTATTTCAAAAATGGCAAAACCCAGGCTTATGTTACATTCTGAGAAAACTGTGAAATTTCCATGTAACTTACTACTCTTCAGAATGTATTGCTACAGTTTAGATTTAATTTTTAAAATTGATAAATAGCCAAATCAATTATGCTTCCTCTATCTAGACTTCTTAGTTACATTCTGAGAAGATTTTGAACACAGCACATTTTGTGGAACATTAAAGTTTTGAAAAAAAAAATATTTACTGAATTTTAAACATATTTTTAAACCAATCTATTTAAAATGCAAGCCCCCATGTTTATGTTAGACTCCGAGAGTGCCAAGATAATTTCATATTAACATAAAAATCCTCAGAATATACTCATTATAGTTTTGTTTCAATTTTCAGAATTGATATATTGCTAATCCCGTATGCATCCTTTACAGAAACTTCTCATGGTTTACAGTTACATTCTGAGAAGATTCTGGACCATTGAACATTCAGAGGTACATCAGGATACTTTAAGAAAACAGTAATTTAATTATCATTAAGCACGTTTCGTAACCCAACCCAATACAAAATGGCAAAGATAAGGTTTGTGTTACATTCTGAAAAGACTGAGAATGATTCAGTTTAATTTAGTTCTAGAGTCTTGTCAGAATATACTTCTTACAGTTTGGATATAATTTTCAGAATTCTGAGAATCTGGATTCTAGTACATTCTGAGGTACATCAGACTGTTTAGGAAAAATGTTATTTACTGAATATTAAGAGTGTTTTGGAAATTAATCTAATTAAAAGTGACAAACGCACGCTTGTGTTATATTGTGAAAAGCTTACATAATTTTATTTTACTTATTTGTGTTTTAGAATGTCCTTACATAGACCTACATAGAGCTTTAGATAGACTTCTCACGGTTTCAGTTTTACTTCGAGAAGATTCGGGACCATGGAACATTCAGAGGTACATCAGGATATTTTAAGAAAACAGTAATTTATTGATTATTAAGCACGTTTCCTAAACTAATCCAATAAAAAATGGCAGAGAGCAGGATTCTGTTACATTCTGAAAAGACATAGAGAATGATTCAGGTTAACTTAGATCTAGTGTCTTTTGAGAATGTACTTGCTACAGCTTGGATATAATTTTCAGAATTGATAAAATTGACAAATTTAACATCTCAGAAATTTCTCATGGTTTAAGTTACATTCTGAAAAGATGGTGGTTTTTAGTACACTCTGGTACACTACGGTACACTCTAGTACACTCTGGGGTAGCTCAGGAGGTCTTAAGAAAAAATTATACTGATTGTTAAGCATGTTTTTTAAAGAATGTATTTAAAAATAGGCAAAACCCAGGCTTATGTTACATTCTGAAAAGACTGAAAAATTTTCGTGTTAACTTAGATTTAATTTTTTTAATTGATAAATAGCCAAATCTATTATGCTTCCTCTATCTACACTACTCAGTTACATTCTGAGAAAATTTTGAACACAGTACATTTTGGGGTACATTAGAGTTTTTGAGAAAACACTAATTTACTGAATTTTAAATACGTTGTAAACTAATTTATTTAAAATGCAAGCCCCATGTTTACGTTACACTCCGAGAGTGCCAAGATAATTTCATATTAACATACAAATCCTCAGAATATACTCATTATAGTTTTGTTACAATTTTCAGAATTGATAATATTGCGAATTCCCATATGCAACCTTTACAGAAACTTCTCATGGTTTGCAGTTACATTCTGAGAAGATCAGAAGATTTCAAGGAAACAGTAATTTAATGATAATTAAGCACGCTTCCTAAACTAATCCAATACAAAATGGCAAAGAGAAGCCTTGCGTTACATCCTGAAAAAACCAAGAAAGATTCAGTTAACTTAGTTCTAGTGTCTTTTCAGAATGTACATGCTACAGTTTGGATATAGTTTTTAGAAATGATAAGATTGACAAATTTAATATCTCAAAAATTTCTCATGGTTTCAGTTACATTCTGAAAATATTTTGAACACAGTACATTTTGAGATACATTAAAGTTTTTGAGAAAAAATAATTTACTGATATTTTAAACATGTTTTTAACTAATCTATTTAATATGCAAACCCCATGTTTATGTTACTCACTGAGAGTGCCAAGATTGGGCCTTTCTGGGGAACATTAAAGTTTTTGAGAAAAAATAATTTACTGAATTTTTAAACATGTTTTAAACTAATCTATTTAAAATGCAAGCCCCATGTTTATGTTACATTCTGAAAGTGCCAAGATAATTTTATATTAACATACAAATCATCTATATAGTTTTGTTTCAATTTTCAGAATTGATAATATTGCCAATTCCCGTATGCATCCTTTACAGAAAACCTCATGGTTTGCAGTTACATTCTGAGAAGATTTGGGACCATGGAGCGTACAGAGATACATCAGGAGATTAAGAAAACAGTAATTTACTGATTATTAAGCACGTTTCCTAAACTAATCCAATAAAAAATGGCAAAGAGCAGGCTTGTGTTACATTCTGAAAAGACCGAGAATGATTCAGGTTGAATTTGTTCTAGTGTCTTTTCAGAATCTACTTGCTACAGTTTGGAAATAATTTTCAGATTTGATAAAATTAACAAACTTAACATCTCAGAAATTTCTCATCACTTCAGTTACATTCTGAAAGATTCTGGATTCTAGTACATTCTGAAGTACATCAGAAAGTTTTAAAAAAATATTATTTGCACTATGCGTCTTCTACAGAAACTTCTCACGTTTTACAGAAACATTCTGAGAAGATTCTGGACTCTAGTACATTCTGAGGTACATCAGGAGATTTTAAGATAGAATTTTAAGAAAAAAAGTAGTAATTATACGTGTTTTGTTGGACGATTGTAAGGATTGTGTCACATTCTGAAAAGATTGAAATATATTCATTTTAACATACTACTCTTCAGAATGTCTTGCTAGAGCTTGGATTTAATTTCTTAAATTGATAAATTGCCAAAATCTATTATGCTTCCTCTACATACATTTCTCAATTACATTCTGAGAATATTTTGAACACCAATACACTTTGAGGTGCATTAAAGTTTTTGAGAAAAATATTTTTAAACTAATCTATTTAAAATAGAAAGTCCAAGTTTATGATATGAAAATGCAAATTAATTTTGCGTTAACATACAAATCCTCAGAATGTACTCATTGTAGTTAGGATTCAATTTTCACAATTTATAAAGTTCATCATCATCTACAGAAATTTCTCATGGTTTACAGTTACACTCTGAGAAGATGTTTTACCTAAATACATTCTGAGATGCATCCAGGGATTTTAAGGAAAAACTAATTTACTGGGTATTAAGCGCCTTTTTTTAACTACCTAACCAGTAAAAATGGCAAAGCGCCGGCTTGTGTTACATTCTGGAAAAAGTGAGACATCTTTATGTTTACAAACGACTCTTCAGAAAGTTGTTAAAATTGATAAAATTGCCATATCCAACAGCATTCTCTCAGAAACTTTGCATAGTTTCTGTTACATTCTGAGAAGATTCTTGAGTCCAGTACATTTTGTGGTACGTCATCATAGGGACTGATTAAAATTTATCAATCCCTTAATAAACTCCTATTATTCTGAAAGTACCTTTTCTATCAGAATATTTTGTTAACTGGCTTGAATCAAAACAGAACAATGCTGGTCAATTGTTAGAGAGAAAAGTTACAAAACTGACATAAATGAAGAAAGCACTTCTAGTAAAATATACAACTATTTATAGTACTAAAAGCACGTAGAATTAAGTAGGTACTATACCAGTGCATATCGCAAAACACGATTTTTCAAACTAAGAACTACAAGTAATTTTTGAATCAAGATATTTTGATTCAGAAACATTCTGGAATTTTCTTAAGTTGGGTACTTAACCAAGTCTTATTATGATTTTCCAAGTTGATAAAATAATTAACAGCTCTTCCACTAATTGCCCTTTCAAGCTGCTAGAAATCCCGTCATTTCGGAGGCCACCTGCCCACACCAACCCGGAAACCGGCTAAAAAAAACTTCACATTGTGCCTCCAATAACATCAAAACCACGTCAGAACTGTCGATATTATTACCATACGCCAGTTAACGGTTTGTGATAGAATAATGAATGTTCATTATCTATTACTTCACCCAGGGTTTGACCTTTTTATGGCATTTGCACCTAAGGAAAAAGTGGTAGTAAACAACGATATTTATGCATTATGCAATAAGTAAGTATTTGCATTGTGGCTCAAGGGATATCAATTCCAGGCACGTATTTTTTAGCAAGAAATGGGTGTACGGGTAATAAGGAGGTGAGATCCTTAATGCGATGGTAATGTTGATGACGCGTTAATGAACCGGACCTAGGACAAGATGATCGTTTGCTGATCGTGTAAGAAATTAGTTTGGTAATCTCCTATAACGGTCCAATTAATATCCAATTTCCTTTATAGATCGGTGACTTGTTTTGAAAAGTCATGAATGCATTATTAGTATTATTACACATAATCCAGACGCAACACTTACATTATGTATATAGGAAGAAGCAGATTTTGTTATTAGGTACTAATGTTGCACAATCTGTATTTACTTTATATTAAATATAAATAGGTCAAACACTACTCGTACTTTCATTTCTTCAACAGCAACAAAAAACCCAAAAGGCAAAGGTCGAACCAATCAATAACCCAACCAGATCACTTTTCCAAAACAAAGACCAGCTGCTGGGTCCCACCATTGTCCTACCACACGTAGGTACTTACATAACGAACGCCGACCATATACGGGGTACCCAACATTTTTGGAAAACGTTAAAGGTTAATGGGTCACCTTTGTTCTCATTTTTACATCTTCAGCGTACCCATTAAACGAGAATACTGCGTGGGTGCCAAACTATGTGATGGTGTTGGTTTTGTAAGGTTGTTGGGTCATCCTTTTTGGGGAATATAATATGGTGTCTCAATATTTTATAAAACTCTGGTAACTGTATTATAAATAGTGTTGCAGCATGATTACCTTATATATGAATATTAAAGTAAAAGATAACATATGTGTAATTTACTTATATTACTCCATGTTTTTTGTCGATGATTCATAGCTAACTTGTTGACTTTTTCTACTGAATCCCTGCTTTTGATCGTTGCAGCATGATTACCTACTGTATGAAACTTATGTTTATACAGACTGTGAAGGCTTTCACGGCCGGTCATAATACTATCTAAAGTGTTTTCCGGGCTATGAAGCCGTGGTCCAATGGAATTGCTTCGTGACGCTTCGTCCGCTACTGCGGCAGACATTATCAGAGGCGATGAGGCAGTGGGCGAAGTGATCTCCCTTGCTTCCCGACGATGACTGATGTCATGGAGATGTCATCAGGAAGCGTTGCAGCATGATTAGTTTTTCTATGAGACTTATGTGAAAGGTAGAGGGTGTTCCATAGAAAAGCGGTGATATGTCAAACAAAGAAGATAAGAAATCTGTAATCTACTTTTATTCATATTATAATTCATAGCCAACCTGTTGACTTTTTCTACTGAATACTTGCTACCTTCTGGAATTGGGATCGTGGCAGCATGATTACCAAGTGCATAAAACTTAAGTGAAATGTATAGGGTGTTCCATAGAAAATAAGCTGTGATATGTCAAAAGGAAAAGATAACAAATGTGTATTCTATTTTTTATACTCCGTGTTTTTTTGTCAATAATTCATAGCCCACTTGTTGACTGTTTCTATCTGAACTAACCTGAATACCTGCTACCTTCTGGAGAAATGTTCCTAACAGGAATATTTTAAAAACTATTTGTTAGAGCTTTTAAAGCTGCTATTTTCTCAATAACCTCTTCTGATCCCCCATCGAAGGTCATGAACTTAAGACTAATATCAATTATTCCATCTTCGCTCGTAAATAATATTTCATGCAGATCTTTGACCTGACGGTAACCATTAACGATCTTCAATAAGTACCGATGCGTTCCACTGACCTTATCGAAAGTTTAAAATCCAATCTGCGAAATATCCAAAGTGAGGCTCGTTCGCAGGAGGCCACACAAAAGTCACAAAACACCACCAAAAATCCACGATTGTGGGACACGGTCCTTTTAAAATTAGCGCACCACACGATCGGCAACAAAGTATTTCAACGTCGCGTTTCACGGAGTAACAGTACCACTATTACTACTCGCGGTTCCAACGCGGTACCGCCAGTACGTACCTCTTTCAGCGGCGCCGTTCACCGCGGAATGAAGAAAGAAGAAAGCCTGAGGTCTAACGTTGATGGTACGTGCTACGTTAAAAATTGGACAAAACCCGTAAAATTGAAAAACTTAGATAAAGCTGTTTATTGGAAAAAGTGGGCTTTTGTTTTTTCAGGTTTTTTCTTTGACACTTCACAGCTATCTAGATGACGTTTTTAAATTAACACCCTCTACTAGTCTACATGTAAAAGAAACAAAATAAAAAAATTTTATCTGCCTATACTTAACTACTTAAAGCGATAAATGGTGTGTTCTAAGGAGAGCGCCATCTACTAAAAGCCATAATGATCTAAACGTCACAAGATGTAACTAGATGGCGCCATGTATTACATCGTACTGATCTACCGAATAAAATTCGTGTTATGCACTGAAGTTGTTGTAGTAACAGGTTGTTGGCATAAACTTATTGATCAGTTTGTAGGAGAACTCTTTCTCACTACAACGTTTCGACTATTATTGTAAATATTGTAAATAAAGAATAAAGTGCAGCAACCTACAACAGTCAGTCCTTACTCTATGAGTAAACGTAAAAACTGTGTTTATCAAAGTACCGAGTTTGTGTCCATCTTTATTTTTGATTTTGTACCACCGTGTTGGTTGGCGCTCACGTGACTGTTTTGGCGAGGTCTCCCATCTGCAAGAAGTACTGCAAGAGAGAGAGTCCGTCGACCGGACTTCCTCTGCTGCCATCGAGTACCGCGCGATGTTCCATTGTCTTTGGGTTACATCCCGTGACTATCGGTTGTTTTTCGGGCCCGATGGGCTCGGAATTGGGTAATTCTGACTTAATTTTGAATGCAATATGTCTTATTTTAGTACTGTTATATTAAAGATTATATTCACAATGTTCTGCTCATTCCATGTTGAATAGTGTTACTATATGTCCTGAAACTAAACTAAACTACAAAATCAAAGTTCCACGAAAAACTTTTCTCGCTTCACACCACAATATTGACGTCAAAAGACGTTTCGATTTTATTTCATTTCAAGTCTTCATCAGAGCTAACTTCCAAGTTGCAGAGAGGCAGTCACTTACTTTTCGCTCTATAACCCTACGTAGAATAGGTACATTGATGTGACACGTAAAGACGATGCTTTTGCCAGATTTGTTCCTTTTTGGGTTAAGGAATAGCTCTGATGATAACTTAAAAAAAAATCAAAACGTCTCAAGTTGGTTGTTAAGAGAAGGCAAATAGTATTTTTGTATTCAAATAGAGGCGCTACCTAATTAGATCTGTTTTCTGGTTGGCAACTGTACATACTTATATGACTAATTACACGTTTATACATTTGGCTTTTAATTATCGACGTTTTGACTTTATAGAGGGGTTCATCAGGGTTGATTCTCAATTACAAGAGAGAGAGTCACTACTTTTCGTGCTATAACCCCCGACACACAATAGATATATTGATGGTAGACATGGAGACAATGCTTTTCCAGCATTTGTTCCCTTCCAACTTGAGAGAGAACTCTGATGAAAACTTACAAAAAAGTCAAAACGTTACCAGTTTGTTAGTTAGATAGTAGATACTATTTCTTTATTCTAACAGAGATGCAACCCAATTAGATCGATTTTCTTGTTGGCAACTTCACATAATTTTATGACCAATTACACGTTTGTAAACTTTGTTTTGAATTACCGACGTTTTGACTTTATGTAGGTGTTCATCAGGGCTAATTCACAACCACAAGACCGACAATCACTACTTTTCGCTCTCTGACCTTACATACAATAGGTACATTGATGAGACACATAGAGACGATGCTTTTACATGACTTGTTTTTTTTTTGAGTTGAGGCATAACTCTGATGATAACTTTAAAAAATGTCAAAACGTCGCCAGTTTGTTGATAAGAAAGATAGGTAGTATACTTCTATGACTAATTACACGTTTATAAAGTTGGTTTTGAACTACCGACGTTTTGACTTTATGTAGGGGCTCGTCAGGGTTAATTCTCAACTACAAGAGGAAGTCAATACAATAGGATCATTGTTGGTAGACACAGAGACTAGAGACGATGCTTTTACAAAATTTGTTTCCATTCGGGTTGAGAAGTAACTCTGAAGAAATCTTAAAAAAAAAATCAAAACGTCACCAGTTTGTTGTTAAATGAAGTACGCAGTATATGGATCTATTGTTGGGCTGGCAATTAAATTTCCTTGCTGTAAAAACTAGATACAGACCGAAATATTCGATCGAAACGTTGTACAAACAACTCTTTGAACTATTTTAAAAGTTGTCAACGTTTCGACCTGGTTTCGGTTTTTATCAAATATCCAAGTAGTAAGAAAAGTTGCACAACCTGATAATACTTGTAGTGGGTTTAAAAAATAAAAATTTGCTCATCTTTCGAAAAATTTCGTGCCAGGTTTCGACTTTTATTTCCTTCTCCATCAGAGCTAATCCTCAACTCACGAAAGTGTAGAACGGCAACAAAAAATTTCTTTTTGCAAAGTTTCCCACTCAAATTGTAGATGGAAGTTGTAACTGTATAATTCTTTTTTAGCGATTTCCAACTTTCAACTTTTATAACTTGAGCTGCCTGAATTACCGACAACTCCATCGGATAAGTAGTTTTGGAGGGGGGGGGGGGGGCTATTCCTTCCTTTTTAGCGATTTCCAACCTTGAAACTCTATAACTTGAGAAATAATAGACCGATTGGAGTGAATACATCTTTTTCCTTTTGTTATCCTCTTTCAGATACCTCCATCCCATCGGTTCAGTAGTTTCGGAGATATAGGGCCCTTCTTTATTCGATTTTTACATCCTTTTGAAATTACCTATAAACACACATCGTTAAAAAAGTAACTTAATCTGGCAACAGAAAAGTAGAAGTGTGAGTAGAATATAAATTCTTTATTCTCCGATAGTTTCAGCAGAAATTATGGAATTCCTTTTTGCTCCTTAGTTTTAAGCAGTCTCTGAAATGGAAGTTTTCAATTGGAATTTATTTTACTCTGAAGAATTATGAGAATTTTTGCACACACCTAAAATGAATAGAAGGAGGGAGATTTATAAAGAAAAATTAATTCTCCATTAGCTTTGGAATTTTTGAATAAAATGTAAATACGGAAGCTACAAAAATTCTTTTACGTACTTGGATCTGTTAATGAAATTTTAAGTTGACATAACACAAAAATGGAAATAGGAGAGCAGAGGTGTGAGGAGATAATTAGCTATTTTTCCAAGTTTCTCATTGTCCCAGTAAAATAGTAAACTAAAGAGAAAGAATTTATTTTTCTCCATCCAGTTAAAGGGATTTTTATATGGAAAACACAAACGTGTGGTACGTACATAATACGATACTTTGAATAGAAGATCATTTTTGGATCGACAGTTAGACTTTTTTACTCCAAGTTTTTGTGGGAACCTTAAGTCCATTTAACACAAAATATGCTAAAGGGAGAGCAGAAGTAGGTCATTTCTAACTTCTGATTAGAAGTCTTCAGTGTCTCTGTCTAATCAATCTCATCAGATACCCTTTTAAATGGACTTTTGGTAGAATTAACCACAAAAATTGGTAGCAGGAGATCAGAATTGAACAGATTTTAATTTTCCGTTTAGCTTTCGGAAACTTTGAGTAAAATGGAAAATTTGTGGCAGGAGCCGTATTTCTGTCAGTTATTCAAATTTTTCATGAAGGTTTGAAAATAATTGGTAACGCGACAACAGAACAAAAGAATAAAGTGAATATTTTTATCAGCTGCAACTGGTTCAAATTGGACATTTTGGAGTTACATAAACTCTCTTGCTGTACTTTTTGAGGAAACTTTAGGTGAACTTTAGATAAACAACCAATTAGTAATTATAATGTGTATTACCATTTTTTGCGGAACCCGATTCATATAATTGTTTCCGAAAAAGTCTACTGTTACCTTGAATATTGACAGAGAAACTAGCAACATTGCTGTACTAATACGTGACATATTATCTAAATGCGAGTTTAACATATTTTTAATTCTAGTATAACATAATTTTTTTTAATTTACAACAAGAATGGAAGCTAAACGTAAAAACGTACATTTAAGTAAGATGCCTCAATTGAAATTAAATTGAAAATGAAACACCTAACAGGTGCTTCAATTTTTTCAACGATAAATAGTTATTTTAACCCCTCACTCACATTTTTGGACTTTTCGGTACGTTTTCATTTAATTTTCGTTCGCCTAACACTCGATTTGCGATTTCTGAACTGACTCCTAGCAGGACTCCATCTCTGAACAGTTGCTGAATCTATGACAATTGACATTGATGATTGACGTTGACGCTGTGCCGTGCGCATGCGCATTTTTCTTTCTCGCCATGTTGGAATTGCAAATCCCCATTTTGTCTTTTCATTTCACGAAATTTTAAAGAAATTGCCTTCGTGGCCCCCTATCTTCACCTTGATTGCATTAAATACGAACCTTTATAGTGTGGTGATATTGTCTTATTACTTTAAATAAATGTTTGTAGTGTACGGGTAGACCGAAAATATGACGCAGTTTCTACCCCCAAATCTCTTGGCCTTATTTGCGCCAAGGGACCCCATACCCTACCTGCCTCCGGTGGCCAAGCTGCCTCATGAGAAAAAGAGCCGAGGCTATTTGGGAGTCGGGGCTTTTCTCGGCGAATTTGAGGTGAGTAATGCCTAGAATACTTAGAAAGTAGTATATAGTAGTTGTCCTCTCATTCTCCCATCAAAATATCACCTCCCAAAATGTTGAGTAAAATGTGTTTAGCAAACTTCCATTTTCCAAAAAAAAAACCAAAGATTCATTATAATTGACCTCAAAATTTACTTTAAATTTTACTAGGTACTGTATGAACCAAAATTCAGCAGTGCCTTTCTCAAGGGGCTAGAGTGTAATGGGAAATTTCTTGAGAATCCCTGTAATCTAGCATTTAATAGGGTGGTTCTAAGAGAGTTGGACCACTTTTTTGCAGTGCAATATTTTCAAGGGTACCATCATATATGTCTATTTGATTATGATTAAGAATACATATGTGCATGACTGCATAGTACCTACTAGTTCCGAGGGGTAGATTGCTGATGAATTTTTGTATACCAAATTACCCTTTCCCTCAAAAATGCTGCTCAATACCTTAAAATGCCTCAAAAATATGGTAAAATACCTTTATTTTTTTTAAATACCTTGAATTACCTCGAAAAAGACTCAAAATACCTTGAAATGCCTCAGAAATATCTTGAAATACTTGCCTAACCAATTCAAACTGATGGACTTTAATTTTCTTGAAAAGCAAAGGTGAACAAATTGTTGTATAATTTTATTTTTATATTTACAGAAATAAATTTTTAATTTTATTATCAAAAAGCTAGAAACTATTTTCCAAATTCTATCAACAAATTAACAACAGTTTTTCATAGAACATATGAAATACACAACAAAAGAATAAGAATGTATACTATATAATCTAAAATTGATGTAAAGCCCTGGGTAAATCTGAGGGATAATCTCAAACTCTGTTGGCTAAAACTACCTTAGACTAATACTTTTTCCTCAATTTTTCCTCATAGTTCATCAGTCAGATAATTAAAACTGTGAATAGTAGAAGTAGAGCTCCAGGTAAAACTCAATTTCCCCACTCCTTAGTATTGACTTGATAATATAATACAGGTCTTTTTTATTACAAACCAACAAAAACCTGAAAAGATTCACTATACAAACAGTTTACAATAAAGGGCACAGTTTAGCTTAAAGCCATTCACACTTTTGCTTCTTTTTGACTAATGCCGCAATGCTGTTCATATGGAACCCCATTTGCACCAAGTAAATTTAGGTAAACCTGAGGGTAAACCTAAAGTTAAGAACCCCTAAACCATAGCTATTAACATGAGTAACCATGGTAATAATAGAAGCCTTAGCTAGGTGTACTTGAAAATTGCTTGGTGCAAATGAGGGGTTAAGCACCAGTCAGGTTCAACTGAACCTGAGTTTGAACTAGGATACAACTAGGTCTTATGGACGTCAAAATATATAAAGCATTCCATAAAGTTTTACCAAAGGCTATTATTTGAATGACCCTTCTATAATTTTTGAACTATGTCAATGTTAATGGTTATGTTATAAAAACCCTAAAGGAAAGATTTCGCCAAAAACGCGACATACTAGTTATCTATAAACTGATTTGCCAAAAATGTGATTGACAAGATTTTAACCAGTAAATTAAAGGCAGGTGAAGATAAATGCCAATAACAACTTCCCTACAAGTTGTTATGATGATTTAATGTAGTTTTATTTTAATATCTGCCATTAGTTTGACTTTGAGTAAATCAACTTACTTTCCTCGATGTTGCTCGCATTATATTGAAAAAAGTTTCACTCAGTAGCTAGCACATTCAAGATGAATGGTTTTTATTTCTCTGCCAAACTACCGCTTGGAAAGCGGAGTGTTGTACTTACCATATCTGAAGTACAGATATATACTCTTCCTGGTCCAATTTTGACGGCAGTATGAATGCATTTTATGTGCACCTTGTTTCATAGCATGAGTATATCCCTCCCTTTTTGAAGATTTCTACAGTGAAGAAATGTTAACGTCTTGTAAAAGAGCTCATATACAGTGAAAGATAATTTTTGTAGAAAGATTTTTTGTTTCCAGGAATAAGAGCCATTTACATAAGACCTTTTAGTGGTTCAGTGTTAACAAACCTTCTCTTAATATATATTATGTTTTTGTATTTGACGTATTTGACCTGAAAAACGTAGTATCAGTTCTAGCACATGGATTTATTATTTTCACTTACCACTATTATTTTTGATAAGTTTTGGCAACAACATTTTGTTGTAATGGCAGCATTTTATAAACTTTAAATTATGTCAATATAACCAATATAAAACTGACACAGTTCAAATATTCTACAGGGAGCAATATGTCAAATTTCCATGGCCTAAATTTCCATGGCCTACTTTTCCAAAAAATATAATGAAAAGCTTTATATGTGGGTTGGGTTTAGCGAAACCATGATTGTACGACCAAACCTATTACTACCAATACTATTACTATTTAACTACTTATCAGAGAAAGACAGAAATGACACCTATTAAGTTATGCACATGAGAATTAAACATCATGTTTTGAAAATTCAGAACGAAAAATTAAACTTAACCAGAAATCTATTTGGAGCCACTGTTAAAGTTCAATTTAAACTACATTCTGCAGTTTAGCTTTCAGATTCCACATACCTATTGGACTGTTTATCTGTCAAATATGAAATATACGCTTAAGTGGAGTCTCGGGTGAAGTTTAAACTAAACTTGTAAAAGTAGTCCTTAATTTTTTTCTTAACTTGAATAACGATTTGAATACAAATATAATGTTTTGAAGTCGCCTGCACAAGGGCTTACTGGTAATAGTTATTTATTTATCATTTTAACACAATGTTTATTTCAAAAATTCATATTTGTTTTTTTGTATTATTTTGATCAGTTCTTTCGATCTGGGATGGATCAGTCTCTAATAATTAGATTGACCGATAAAACAAAACAAACAGTAAGCCTACCCTACCCATCTGCAAACAAACGGCAGAACATAATTTTTGAAACAACTCAAATCCAATTTAAACCGTTTCTACCCACTGGTGACATCTCTTGGAAATACATTATAATATATATATCTGGACTATCTGTCCCTTATACTATGGTAGAGATGGTCCACCTTATGTGGGATTGATGGACCCTCAATTTATTAAAACCACTACTCCTAAAAAACCTGAGACCGAGCCTAAGACTTAAATAAGTAGGTATACAAAGTCTTACAAAGAAGTGAGCCAATCTGTTAACCACCAATTCTCTGATGAAAAACAATGGAGTTTTCTATGCAAGGTGAAAAAGTTTTAACTTTTAAATTGTTTTTATTTAGTACCTAAGTTCGCTACCTACCTCCAAGAGTTTCTCCAAGGATTTATTTCATATTTGGTAGGCACATATTGAGTCTAAAGAACTACATGTTATAAAAAGTATAATTAAATAATTAATTGACAGCTAAGTATTGCATTTAAGAATTTAATGTACTTTTTGCCCCCTTAAACTTTTATGGTTCTTCATAAATGGCTTCCAATCAAGGGGGAAGTCACTAGTGAATTTTGGAGTACACACATTGGAAGTTTAGTGGTAGATATTTAGAAGAATTTATGACAAATTTAAGGTGATTTATATGGAATTTTTTAAGCTTTACTTCAAAATGCATTTTTAATGGATTATAAATTTTCCCTAAAAGTAAAATTATTGGTGAGTTTTGTTGTGTACGCATTGGGAATTTAGTGAATTGTAATGGAATTTGGTGGTGTTCAGTGAAATTTAAGAAAATTTAGCTCAGAATTTAGTTGAATTTAAGATGAATTGAATCAATAGAAGTAAATGAAATATGTCTCTTAGTTCAGAAACTGGGCATTAAAACATTTTGATAAAGTCTTTATTTTACAGAATTTTTATATGAATGCTTGTAAAACAAAAAAATTGGAAATTTTGCAATATGTTGTGGTCCATGTATCCTGTTTTATTTTGGTCCATCTATCCCAGATCAATAGCTGAGATAGACCATTTAATATTTCCTGGCTTGATACATAAGTATAGAATGGAGCCAATGACTATTTTACCTTCCCCCTTAATATAAAAAATTATCTTTCAAAAATCAAACAAAATATTCTAATTCTACTAATTAATTTTAGGTTTAGTGGCACGGTGGCTCTGCCAGGTTACAGGTTGTTTGGAAGGGATCTTTTGCAGTGTGTGTGGGGGGTGAGGTTGCTGTCTATGTGAGTGTGATCCAGCACAGTGCACTCCTACAATCTGTCATTTCTATTTTGGAGATCTTACTGATAAAAATTAAGCTAAAAAAAATCTCTCTGCTCCTTGTTGTTAACTGTCCTTCTGCTGCACTTTCCTCTCACACATTTTTCATTGTGTTTTTCTGAAAGTTATGCCAAATTCTGATTATGTTGTGGTCATGGTCAATCATCTATAAGTAACCCAGGGTGACGGTAATTCGTGCATCACTTCTGGATTCAATTCTTGTGAGTGATGTTGGTCTGTTGAAGACTTACGGGGTTATTAACGCAGTTTGATTTTTGGTTTTGAATAGCCTACTTGTCAAAACTGGTATTAGTACTTCAGTAGGCTCCCATTTAATTCATGTGGGCAAATCTCTGATTGGTTTGCATTCAAAAAATGAGCATATCAAACAAACTTAAGTACAAATAAATAGAGGTACTGGGAATGCAGCCAAGCATTCACTGAGGTGTATGCTTTTATTATAATAGAGAATGCAAACCTCAACTAATGTAACCTTTATTTTCATATTTTTTAATTTAAAGAAAAGGAAAACAATGTTGACTTGAATGAATCTCAACTTTATTTCATTTACCTCAAAAATGCCGCTCAATTCCTTGAAATGCCTCAAAAATATGGTAAAATACCTTTATTTTTTTTTAAATACCTTGGATTACCTCGAAAAAGACTCAAAATAACTTGAAATGCCTCAGAAATATCTTGAAATACTTGACTAACCAATCCAAACTAATGGACTTTAATTTTCTTGAAAAGCAAAGGTGAAAAAATTGTTGTATAATTTTATTTTTATATTTACAGAATTAAATTTTTAATTTTATTATCAAAAAGTTAGAAACTATTTTCCAAATTCTATTAACAAATTAACAACAGTATACATAGAACATACAAAATACACAACAAAAGTATAAGAATGTATACTATATAATCTAAAATTGATGTAAAGCCCTGGGTAAATCTGAGGGATAATCTCAAACTCTATTTGCCAGCCAAGCATTCACTGAGGTGTATGCTTTTATTATAATAGAGAATGCAAACCTCAACTAATGTAACCTTTATTTTCATATTTTTTAATTTAAAGAAAAGGAAAACAATGTTGACTTGAATGAATCTCAACTTTATTTCATTTACCTTATAAAAAAATTTGCAAAACAAAATTAAATCTAGTCAAAAAGTTGTAGACAATTGTTCATTCATATTAGTCATAAGTTTGGCTGGTGCTTGGTCTTGGTTAATCTGCAATGGATCAGTACCTATTTGAAGATAAAATAAAATTTCAATTTTGATTAGTTTTTCTAGTTTTGACCACATGCTATCGAAAAACTAGTTTTTGACAGGATGGTTAAAGCCACCTGTGGATTTTACCAACCAACTCTGAATTACCACTAAGTTTCCGGTGTGTAGGTACACTAAAGTTCACAACTGATTTTCCCCTGAATATATTTACCTAAACATTAGTGAGTTTGGCTTATATGGTATTCATTAGAAAATGTCATCTACAAGGCTATGAATTTTTGTTCCTACTTCCTTTTCACATTTCACAGCCAACTAGATGACGTTTTCACTTAAACACCCCCTATGCCATTTTCTTTGCATGAATCATGTGTTTCTGTTGAATTGTTTAGCTATTGAATAGATATTTTTCAATCTGCTTAAATATTGGTATGACATTGATAGAATCACTTGAAACCTGATATTGATTCGATCCTTTAAATTAGATTGTTTTTCAGGATGGACCTGTACTTGGTCTAAGATCTCTTAAAAGTTTTTTAAAAGAAGGGATAATATGTCACTCCCTTTCAAAGTATTGATAAAACCAATTATTTTAACAATTGGTAATGAAGAGTATCCCCAGCAACGTGTCTGTATACGAAAAAGAGTAAGCTTTTAAGCATTTTTTGACTTTTAAGATAAATGGTGTGACCCACTGCATTTTCAAATCGTAGGTAGATTGTTTTGGACTCTTGCCAGTTTGGTTTGCTTCGGGGAAGTTCTACCAAGTGGTGGGTAACAAAAACCTTGGATTAGGTTTCTCATGACATCCTTATTAGGATTATTAGGAAACTCTAGCAACACAACTTTCCACCATCGCGTCTGGTGGCACTGACCTAATACTACCATCTTCAGCAATTCTGTTGATTTTGAGCTTGAGCAGCTGCATAAACTGATCCTTGATGTGGGGATTTGCACAGAGGTTTGGTTCTGTGGCTCTTCATCTTGGGAGTCTGTACAAAGAGTCGCACTTTCGTGCACCTATTACGCTTATTTCCACGCACATAGAAGCTATGCAGTTCTTCGTTGGAGTCTCTCTGCATACTCCACTAGAGCTTTTGCAGAGCAGAAACGAGGATGTTGAGTGGGCTCGGATACTCGGTCTGCAGTAGAAACACTTGTTCAGTCGGATTAATTGCTTTCTATCTCTGGTTATCTTGGCGAGATGTTCCTGTCTGCGAAATTATTCATTAATAACATATTTGTGATTTAATTTAGATTATTATATTGGTGTGCGGGTTCTTAATGTAAATGTCTTTAAGATTTTAGATTTGACTTGTGAGGTAGTGTGGCGCACATGTTTCTTCATCAGTAAAATTACTATTTTCACAAGACATTTTAAATTTTCTTGTAGGACCCCAAGGACACACCGCCCCCGACCAGGGTGGAAACCAGGGAAGAGCGAATAGAGAGGCGCAGACGTGAGAAAGCTGAGCAAGTCGCTTACAAGTTAGAGCAACAAATTGCTCTGTGGGATCCAGCAGGGTCTACCAATATAACCACGGATCCGTTTAAAACGCTTTTTGTTGCTAGAATTGTAAGTAAATGTAGACACTTATTCTTAAGCTGGTAAACTAGTCATTAGAGACTAGTTCACTTTGAGATTTTTATTTTTTCGTGTATCTTGTCTCCTTTCTGCACATGTAGAGAAGATAGAATAAAAATGTCAAAGTCAGATTTTCAACGCCTACTTCATGTGAATAATAAGTGACTGACTTATTATTGACATGTAGTAATATTAGTAGCATATTAAATAGTTTATCGTTTAATTAGATGTATTTCTGTTTAGAATTATGATACATCTGAATCGAAGCTTCGGAGAGAGTTTGAAGTGTATGGTCCGATAAGAAAAGTGAGTATATTGTTTTTCTAATATTGATTTGTTGTTATAATGGTCGAAATGTTTCAGATTATCCTTATCCACAATAGCGTAAACGGTAAACCGAGGGGGTATGCATTTATAGAGTATGAGCACGAGCGGGATATGCATTGTGAGTATTAAAGTTTCGATAAAAACGCCATTCTATCTGTCGAGAGTGAAATGTATTTGCCGATATTTGCTTGTACTAAACTTACAAAATACATTACACTCTTGATTGGTTTTGTAGGAGCCTGGGAGGTTGAAGAATACGTCTTCGGGCTACTTTCGATTCATTCTCCATTTATGTAGCCAGCAATTCTAGCCTTGTAAACTTTAAAAAAAGCAAACTGAATCCAAAATACTACAGTTTAATTTTTTTTTATTTTTATACAGTTCAAACTTCAAGCAGCTAGTTCCAATTGCCGATCTGCTTTTTGCTGGCTATATAGGTTTGTATGTGTGGTAAGAACCCTACATACAACTAATAAGTATTCAAAGAAAAAAAGTCAAATTATAGTTAGTCAGTCATAATTTGAGGATAATAGGTAACGGTCACGTGGTAGGTTGTACACAGATTTGTATTATGAAACTTATCGTTTCTTGTTCAGTTAATCTTCTTTCTGTTTTTTTTTGTGGAATATCTGCCGTGTAAGGGATGTTCCTAACATGCTTGGGTCCAAATACGATTTAGATTCTATCCTGATTTTTTTTGGAATTAGCATTTGGATTAGTTTTTGCAAGGAAAAACTCAATTTAGGTCCATTTTAAACTTCATCTTTGCAAAGAAAATTTGTAAAATGGAAACACGTTATTCCTTTTAATTTTTTTCACTTAGAAATTTGAAACACTGCTTCCTGTAGGTGACATGACAGCTAAAATGTTAAGCTTTTTATCGTTAAGACTTTAAAGAAATGGTAATCCTGGATCAGGTTGAACACTACAGCTAATTTTCAGGCAACTGAATTGACTGATGACAGGCCAGGCGATTGGAAATCAGGTGCTAGTGATCAAGCCAATCCAGATTGCTGTTTTCAAAAAGGCTTATTATGACTGTCGATTCGTTAACTTTTAGCAAATAAGTTATCACACTGGTAAACTTACGTAATCAATTCAGATACTGGGAATTAAAGAGGTTTAAAATAATGTTTTGATGGGTTGCATAGAGGGGAGCACATAGAAGTTGTAATATTAATTAATAAATAAAGAAAAAACGAAAAGGAATTGCATTGATATTGACGTATGAAAATGAGTTGTTCATAAGTCACGTGCCAATTGGAAGGCGTGAGATTGCCTTTTTTAACCAAGGCCAGTTATCCAACTACCTATTCTTATTGGGAATCATATTCCTAATTTTAATCCATTACGGCACATAGGGAGTATTCAAAACACACACAAAAGAAACAAGACTCCATTCACTTTGATTATGTCATTTTTCTGTCAAAAATGCATAGCCTTCTAGACTACTTTTTTTAATGAACTCTCCTTAAAGCAAGCGTTGCTGTGCAATGCATTTTTTGCTTACATGAGTTGTAATTGGCGAAATTTTAAAGAAGGATTAGTTGGATAGCCCAAGCCTTAGTTATAAGTATTCGAAGAATAATAAGCAGATGTGGGATAGTGAGTAAAGGTCGATCAAATTCCCTAACTTTAATGAAGAGTGGCCGACGTTTCCACTTTTTATTGAGCGTAGCAATGTTGGAATTACACCGAATATGTTTTGATATTCATGAATACGCATAACATTTGCCAATTATTAACAAGATAAATTTGTATGACTCTTTTTTTAGGTGAAAAGTAGTTCTATTTAGAAAATTACTGCTGTCTAGTTTTTGGCTGGAATAATCGTTTTTTTGAGTAGAGGGTGTCGGGCACAACTAAACCGTGTTTTTACTGCAAAATGTGCAACATTCAGTGAAATACAGCTATTGCAATGAAATGTTATATATTTTAGAGTAGACAGTATCCCTATCATTTTTTAATGGTTCTTTGTTTAAATCACTTTCATATCTCTACTAAAAGAAAAAAATCGATTTTTAAAAAAATCCAATTTTTTATGATATTTGACTGTAGTAGTAGTGGAGAAAATTAGGCAGGGTTTTCAATATCTTAATTGCCTCTTTTCTTTAATAAGTAAATCAATTTAACTAAATTAATCAAACGTGAAGCACATTCTGACTCCTTAATAAGTAACCCGAACTTGGTCAATTTACTTTAGTTCTTTTTACATTTATAATTTTGTTTCATGTTTTTGAGCACACTTTACAATTTGAATTCAACTTGTTTTCAATTGGCAAAGTGTTTTCATTAACGGTTTTAAATTGATTCGAAATATGTAAATATTGAATTCGATTCGAAATGTAATTTTTTAGAGTAAAAGTAGACGGTTCGAACTGTCAGTAGTGTCAAATGTCACTTGTTGTTATTTGTTGACGGAATTGTTCGGGGTTACCAGATTTTAAAGTGAAAAATTCTTCCAGATTTTCCCCTGGGCTTTGACAGGTGGCAGCTGTAAATGTCCCACTTCAAATCAATTTCAATTCTTTCACATTTTCAATTTATTCAACTCTCGATCTCAGATTATTAAGAGATCGACCTTGGAACCACAATCCATTTGAAAATGAAATTTTGGGTGTTTTAAAACAAAAATGCTTTTTGATGATAATGTATTGCGTCCTCACAATTTACAGATGTAATATTTTGCAGATATAGGAAAAATAAAAATCCCTTGTCGTTTAAATAACGGCCAACGATTCGACGTTAATTCGCGTCTTCTTCAGGGCTATATTCGGCGACAAAAGATGACGTCAATAAACAAGATTACATCCATGATGCGCGTCACACATTGCACACGCCAGCACCATCACAGCAACGTCGGTGGCACCACCAACCACAGCTTTTCGTGTTTGGTGGTGAATATAATAGGCCGTTCGTTGTTTGGTGGTGCCACCGACCACAGCTTGTGCCGAACGATTTTGTTGCTGCGATGGTGCTGGCGTGTGTAATGTGTGAGGTGCATCATGGATGTAATCTTGTTTATTGACGTCATCCTTTGTCGCCGAATATAGCCCTGAAGGAGATGTGAATTAAACGTCAAAACTTTGACCGTCATTCAAATGATAAAGGAGTTTTATTTGTTCTATACCTGCAAAATCTTACATCTGTAAAAATGCTTTTTTTTAATATACAGATTTGGGGTCTACATAAACTTCTTTGTTGGTAATATTCAAATAAGCATTGGAATGGTAAAAATATTTGCTGTATTCACTTTACTGAACTTATACACTTTGAGTATAATCGGGGCTTACGTACGTCACCTCCCCTGACACGCTAGGGTGCTAGCGTTAGAAATAACGATATAAGGGTTAACGTAAACTTCTATTTTCTGTTACCCTAAAACCTACTCTAGCTAATTTGGGACAACAAAAATAAATACAGAAAACAACCCCAATAAATACACAGTAGATCTTACCTAATTTTTAGATAGACCAGGACCATATCTTGCCACTCAATTAAGCGGTTCTCGTAGCCCCGGCAAAAAGATTGTTTCCGCCCTTCTCTTTACTCTGAAAACCAAACTTGGATGTATGCTTCTACTGTATACTTTTTCACCAATCCGCCAAAACGACCTTTCTCGTGAGTCTCCCACAGCAACACTCCTTTTTTTTATTTTTAAACAGTGGACTGGTACCTACCTGATGGTGGTCGTTCGACCTTCTAGCGTAACGATACTCCTTCTCGACCCCTTTCACCAATCCCCAAAGACGACCCTTCTCGTGAGTCTCACACAGCAAGACTCCTTTTTTTTCTATTTTTAAACAGTGAGCTGGTACCTGATGGCGGTCGCTTGCCCTTCAAGTCCCCCCAAATCTGGACTGCTATTTCTCTCTCAAAAACACTCGTGCTAAGTTTATTTATCGTCAGCAAATTTTTCCCATTCGATTACAACCATCTTTTCCATGAAGCCAGTGAGCGATATACCCATATATTGAATAAATTTGCGAGGTTTGATTTTTAAATTTGGGTCAACTGGTGCTTGGTTACTAAACCGATCATCGGCCGACTATTTCTAAAAACTCTACAATTTTTTTTGTGTCATTTTGCTTCTGTGATAATTGATTCGCAAGAATTGTAACAAACTTTAGTCGAAGAACTGAATTCTTTCTTCAGTGATGTCGCCATTTTAAGAGTTTTTAGGAAATACAGCTGAATTTAAATAACATTTTTTTTTTCAAAATTAGTTCTAACTGCTCCTTCGTCTTTAAAAAATGTAATCTTTATAAAAAAATATCCAATTTCACGTCAGAGTTAATATATCAACAAAATTGTGTATTTTAAGACTTGAAAAGTATTTTAACCGACTTTAATCCAAGAATTGAATTGCATCAATGAGTTCGACAATTTTCACAGGTAATTTCAGAGGTATTTGAGATAATAATACCCATTCTAATATTTTTTTTTTAATCCACTCGATTATGACTTTCTGAAACGAATTGAGATGGGTCTGACCTGAAAATGATTTGAATCTTTTCATGAAAACATAGTAAATAACGTTAGAGAGAAAGTATGCTTTGTACGTTATTAAACGAAAACGTTTGAAACGTTTTGCGTCGAAAATAATTTGTTGCGATAATATGTCAGAGGACTCAGACTTGCTCTTTGCGTATCGATAGATTCAAATACTGTAAAAAACAGCCAAATCAAAGCAAGAGCAAGTTTGGGTCTGTTCGCATTTTACAAGAAAAAAAAATGGGTTTGCGCTCAGTAAGTAATTGCGCACCAGGTAACTCACTATCACTAATTGGGAGTATCCTGTTCGCCACAACGAAGTTTCTCGAATTCTCTGTTTTTAAATTGACGTTGTTACGTTCGACGTAAGTAGTTTTCGGTAGGTATATTTCATTTATACCTATTTAACACAGTAATAAAATCAGTGGTAGTGTTACTATGATAGCTGCAGCACAATTACTGCTCTCTCGATACCCGGGGAGATTTTTAGTCCTCCCTTTGTGTTTTTTTTTCTGTTACATTTTTGTTTCTAAAACGCACCACTCCCATAGAAACATTACCATCTATTTAGGGCTTTTCGGAAAATTGTCTCGGCAATAATAGATCTCTCATACCTTTTTTTTATAGAAAATGTCTCGTTTGTTGTTATTTATTTTCGTCTATGAAATCTAGATAAAATTTTGCAAAACTCTGTTAAAACGCAATAGATTTCGTAGATCAGCAATTTTCTTGGGAAAATGCGCCTTTTCAAGGCAGAAGGAGTTACAAGTGCCCCCTCACGACGAGGATCTAGACAAAAATATTACCTAAGTTTTCACTCAAGTGAAGAAGTGTTTTTGTTAGATTCCTCTTTAGGAGGATGTGCGGTTTATTCTTCAAATTGGTCGCGGCGTATTTTCCTTGGATTGCAAGTGTTTAATTTGGTACTATAAACAAAATCGTTTTACTGCACGAGCTAATGGTTTTCAGCCGCTTACAAACACGCAGACGGTAAGAAAATCGACGGAAAAAGAGTGTTGGTGGACGTGGAGAGGGCCAGGACCGTCAAGGGATGGTTACCGCGAAGACTCGGTAAGTTCGTTAGTAAAGTTGCTCTTTTTATTAATAATCGCTAGCGAAGTTTTATTCCGATGAAATCGATAAATAGGTACTTTTCTAATCAGTGCGGAAAGTCGGTAGTTCGCCGCAAGTAATAGTAATAATGATACAATATTTTTTCCTCCACTGGTGGTGTAATGTATAAAATTCAAGGCCTATAAGGGTGCGAAAAAGCAGAAAAGTGTGGGAATAGTTATTTATGTATGCGAAAAGCCGAATAACTCTAGCTCGAGTCGCCCAAAGGCATAAACATTTGTTAATGCCCGTGGTGCATACAAACTTTTATGTCCCACCAGTGTATATTAGTGTGTTTGAACATTAAGTTATTATTAAAACAAACCTAAAATGTCTTTACGTTATGCCCGCGCGGGCTCTAAACTACACTTTATGCTCGTGCGGGCATAAAATCATGTTTTGTGGATTTGGTAATTAAGCAATAAAAATACAGTAACGAAGTGGTAGGACATAAATAACCATTATGTATCAAGGGCATTAAGTAGATGTTTATGCCCTTAGGATGAGAAGCTAAAAAAAGCCGAGGGCCTTGGGCACGAGGATTTGTAAGTCTCCCAAAGGCACAAACATCTAATGCCCGTCGCGCATACAAACTTTTTCCCGTGTCCCACCAGTTTATGTTAGTGTTATTGAACAATAAATTATTATTGAAACAAACCTAATGCAAAAAAAATGTATCTACGTTTTGCCGGCGCGGGCTCTAAGATGCACTTTATTTATTTGGTAATTAAGCAATAAAAATACAATAACAAACTGTTAGGACATAAGTAACTATTATGTATCAAGGGTATTAAGTAGATGTTTATGCTCTTAGGGTGAAGAGCTAAGAAAAGCCGAGGGCCTCTGGCTCGAGGGTGTGTACGTTGTTAGTCTCCCAAAGGCATATGTCCTTGGTGCATACAAACTTTTATGTCCAACCAGTTCATGTTAGTGTATTTGAACAATAATGATTAAAACAAACCTAAAATGTATTTGCGGTATGCCCACGCGGGTTCGTCAGATGCACTTTATATATTTAGTAATTAAGCAATAAAAATACAATAAGGACCCGGTAAGACATACATAACTATTACGTATCAAGGGCATTGAGTAGAAGTTTATGCCTTTACGGTGAGGATCTAAGAATATCCGAGGTCCTCTGGCTTGAGGCTTTGCACGTCTCCCAAATGCATAAACATATGCTAATGCCCGTGATGCATACAAACTTTTATGTTCCACCACCCATATTAGTGTGTTTTAACAATAAATTGTTATTAAAACAATCCTAAAAAGTATTTACGCTATGCCCGCGTGGGCTCTAAACTACACTTTATGCTCGTGCGGGCATAAAATCATGTTTATTTGGTAATTGAGCAATAAAAATACAGTAACGAAGTGGTAGGACATAAATAACCATTATGTATCAAGGACATTAAGTAGATGTTTATGCTCTTAGGGTGAGGAGCTAAGAAAAGCTGAGGGCCTCTAGCCCGAGGATTTATAAATCTCCCAAAAGCATAAACATGCTAATGCCCTTGGTGCATACCAACTTTTAGGTCCCACCAGTTCATGTTAGTGTTTGGACAATAAATTATTAAAACAATGCTAAAATGCATTTACGCTATGCCCGCGCGGACTTTTAAATGCACTTTACGCCCGTACGGGCTTAAACTTTATGTGTTTATATTTGGTATTTAAGCAAAAAAAATACACTAACTAACTAGTAGGACATAAATAACAATTATGTATAAAGGGCATTAAGTAGACGTTTATGCCTTTAAAGTGAGGAGCTAAGAAACTTATAAACCATCGGGCCAGGTTTATAAGTTTTCCAAAGGCATAAACATATGCTAAAAACACACGAGCATGTACAAGTTCATGTGAGTGTCTTCCAACAATAATTTATTATTAATAAAGGCTAAAATTTATTAACTTTATGCCTGCGCCTATTACCTAAAATACATAATAACATGATTTTATGCCCGCACGAGCATAAAGTGTAGTTTAGAGCCCGCGCGGGCATAGCGTAAATACTTTTTAGGATTGCTTTAATAACAAATTATGTTATGAAATCACAACATGAAATATGAAATCTTTGAAATATGAAAAATGTTCCCATCTTAAAGGTGGCGGATTGGGAGGCACCAGAAGAGGAGGCGCCGACGTGAACATTAAACACTCTGGTCGTGAGGACAACGAGAGGGAGCGGGAACGATATCGCCTGGAGAGGGAGCGAGAGGAAAGAGGATTGGCTGCGGGTAGTGATGGGGGAGGCGGTGGTGGAGGAGGCGGCGGCGGGGGTCGAAATCGCGATAGAGATAGGGGATTTGATAGAGCCGAAAGACGTCGCTCGCGGTCAAGAGAGCGCAGGCGAAGGAGCCGATCGCGATCTCCCAGAAGGGAGAAAAGGCGCAGAAGCAAAGACAAAATTAGGGATGAGCCCGATGACTTTGAGCCGCGTTCCCGCGATAAGGACAGAGATAGGTAATGTTTAAGAATTAAACAACAACTTCATAACTTTGTAAAAGAGTGGTATTTTTGGGTAATAATTTTGTGGGTGCTGACTAAGTGCTGACTGTAATCAACAAAAGCATTATTTTTTCTAGGGATCGTGAAAGGGATAGGAAAAGGAGACGTTCAAGGTCCCGGGACAAGGACAGGGAACAGCGCAAGAAGGAGAGAAGAGAGAGACGTGAACGTGATAAGGGTGAGAAGTTGGATTACATTAAAACCGACGATGGAGGGGAAGTTAGGATCAAGGAGGAACCTGTTGATGGTGAGTGAACAGTTGATTTTTTGTTGTTAAATTTTTCGTTTCATTTTCAATATAGAATCCGAAGTTTCCAAATCTTTACGAGCAGAAAAGACTAGCAGACAGAATTAAGTTCATATTGACTTCATTGTATTCGTTTTTCACGTCAAAATGGTATTAATGAACATAAGTGCAAAGAATATTTTCACCACTAGTGTTCTGCTCGCTTCTGCTTACTATTTTCCTATTATCAACAAAGGTATGATTATTTCGTTTAATAGCTATTTATGTAACCAGTTACGAAAAGTCCGATTTTGTTTAACGAATGAATTTTTGCGGGACGAGCGCAGCGAGTTCCCGCAATTTGAATGAGATACACAAAAAAGGTTTTTCGTCACGTGTTTCATACAAGATTTTTTCTAATTTTGACTACAAATACCTACTTAGAGAGAGAATTATTATTATTAAACTTCAATATTTACTTTTAAACCACTTTGTATCTACTTAATACCGTAAAACTATAGCAACGGTGTGCCACAGCCGAAACCTGCAACTGGTGGTGACACCAACTTTTCATCACTAGTTACGAAAGATTTTACTTTTCGTAACTAGTTACGAAAAGTAGGACGTTACGTCACTGTCATCAGTATTGAAAAGTGCCACTTTATATGTCAAAATTAGAAAAAAGTTTTAACATTTCCAAATTTTGCTTAAAATGCGCCTTCATACTTTTTCAATTTTTTGTTTTCTATATTGCTGGTATGTTTAGTCTTGTCGAGTGTCAGGGACTTTGTTTAAAAACTTCTTTTGAAACTTTGCATTTCTATTCCCTTTAAGTTTCTCTTGTCCTGATACCAAATGTTTGATTTACCAAGAGTAAAAGGAGTCAATGTTTTAGCAAATTCCTGTATTTCGGAGTTCTTACTTGCTCTTACTGGGCTCTGAAGATTTTACATCATTGCCAGCAGTTGTTGGGGCACTCTGTATATTCCATTCAGATTTTTTTGGCACTTTACTAGCCATAATAATAATTTATTCATGCCAAGTACAGGAATCTGTTTACACACGTGACAAAAGAAAAAATGAATTGTCGGCAATCAGCCATTTTAAACAATTACATACATATTAAAATCGTGTCGGTTGACTAAAATTAAAGTTAAGATATTCGATAAAACTATAAAATGAATTAGCAATACATTTTTAATCCTATTCTTAAAACTATTCAGGCTGTATGATCTTAAGAGAGGGGGTAAGAAGTTAAAAAACTTATTGGCCCAGTAGTTCCGGCCATCCTGACACCTTCTTAGTCGACAATACTCAGACACAAGACCATCTCTTGTCCGAGTATCATACCCATGCACACCTCCATGGGTGGTAAATCGATCAGTATTTTGTTTCACATACATCAGGCATTCGACGATATAAATGATATCGCCAACAAACTGTACAGGACAAAAGCAGCCCGGCATTCATCCCTGAAACCCAAGCCTGCTAACAATCTCACCACAGCCCGCTGCTGCAGAGCGAACACCCTACTCATACCCGCAGAATGTCCCCATGCAATAATGACATACGAGGCATGCGATTGGAACAGTGAAAAGTAGGCCGACCTGGCCACTCCGTGTAACACATTATTCGTTAGGTTTCTAAGGATATATAAAACTCTGGAGAGCCTTCCGCACAGGCCATCCACATGTCTGTGCCAGAGCATTCCCGGATCTAGGGTACCACCAAGAAACTTGGCTACTTGATGATTACTCTCTAAACCCCCCAAACTACGAAGAGTGAACACCACACTCACAGTTTTGTCGCCATTTAGCAAAAGCCCGTTGGAATTAAGCCAGTCTTCTGCAGTACTCAAAGATCAGAATAGATCAAGAAGAATATGGGACCCAAAATAGACCCTTGAGGGACACCGCATGTGACCCTTCGCTCACCTGACAACCTATCACCCATCTTGACTCTTTGATGTCTGCCCGAGAGATATGATGCAATTAAAAGTATTCTAGAGTTTTCAAAGTTGTCATACTTGAGCTTCCTGATAAGAATCTCGTGGTCGATGCAGTCGAAGGCCTTGCTCAGATCACAAACAGGCATCCTGACCGTTAGTTCCCGCCATAGAATGTTCATTCTTTCTCTACCCATCTCCCTTTTGCTCATGCCAAATTAACAGACAATGTCAAACTCAAATTTTCAACGCTAACGAGATGCCAATCAATCATCAAAAGATAGCGCTTCGCATATTTTATTACCAAGAACAGGCGCGTCTTCAATCCATATCAATAAAATATGCGGAGCGCTATTTTACTAATTTAGGCAATTTTCTGTTGTAGATTTATCGAGTCTAGTAATGGAAAAAATAGTACATACACCGCGGTTGTGAACTACTTATGACCCTCACATCTTAGATCCCTCAGCGCTACGCGCTTCGGCATTTAAACTGGCCGTTGGGGTCATAATAATGTACTTCACAATCTTAGTATATAATATACTATTTAAAGCTGATTTTTAGAGGATAATTTAAAATTATCAGCTTGATGGCTTTCAGGGCCGGTTAAAATAAATTTGAAAGTGTTTTCCGGGCTTTGAAGCCGTGGTCTAAACAAAATTTCCTGACATTTCATCCACAACTGCGGCGACATTATTAAACGCGATGAGGGGACACACTGTGATGATTTACTTAATTTTATCCTATCTTATCAACAGACGTTAACTTCAATGAGAAAAACCTAATCCTAACACAATTTGCAGATTACGATTACGGCTACTCTACGCAACCCTACGACCAGACAAACGTCAAATATGAGGAAGAAGACGAGCAAAAGTACCAACCGGAGAAAGACCAGTCTTCTAACGGGGCGAGGAACTACGGAGATGATTACGAGGAAGGCGAGGCTTACTAAAAAAGGTCCCTATAATGCTATTTCCTATGGTTATTTTAGGTTAGGATAAGGTAATCAGGTATAGTTGTTGTTTTACGGTGGCGAAACGTGGCAACTGAGATTATCTTAGAGAAAACCGTGTTTTTTTTTTGGTACATAATGAACATTATGTTCCTATTATGTAGCTTCCTAAGATATTCTGTAGTTACCTTATCAAAAAATCCCTTTGAATTAGAAACTCCCAATTGTATAGTGAGTTGTATTGGTAAGTTGCTTTAGCGATTTTACAAAAGATCGCGTTTACTCTCCTCAATTTAACTCGATAGTGTTGTAAGTGCTTTCAAATAGTGAATCGAAGTGTAATAATCATCTTGGTAAGCACATATTTTTCATCCTAATAAATTATCCAAAATTGATTTAACCGAAGTGTTGAACTGAAATATGAACAATAAAACGACCTCCTTTATATATAGAAAGCGCTATTTTTATATATCAATTACAATAATACATATCGCCATATTCAACTCGTTAAAAACTAAATTAATTACTATTTACAAAAACTTTTCAAGAAAAAAAACAACAGTAAATCCTAAAACCTACAAATCAAACTCACTTTGCACAAAACAGGCGGCCGTACTGATCGATAACGGCGGGGTAGAGGTACCGTTATTCCTGGGTCTCGCCTTCTGGATGTAGCTGCACGGAAGTTTTCACGAAGCACGATCGGGCTACGGATTCGAATAATCTGCAACAAAAAAATATTTTTAAATCTTAGGTTTATACAAATTCGTCGCAAGACGAGGCATGTGCAGAAAGTAGTTTTTACCGCACGCGGTTGGAATTGAACAAACGACACAAAGTAGTGTTCGGTCAGCAATGGAATCGAGTACAGTATGGGCACTTGATTGCTGAGCGTTTTGTCTCCCTTAATACGCGTAACACGCACGCGTGTTAAGGGTGACAAGCGTGTGGTAAAACATTTTCCACTTTATTGCTAACCGAACCCGGTTTTACGTCGTCCGTTATTCTGCAGTCGCGTGCGGTAAAGAACCACTTTCCTCACTAATTAGGTGAAAAACTGTTAAGCCTCGTGTTCGTATGCGTGTTAAGGGTGACAAGCGTGTGGTAAAACATTTTCCACTTTATTGCTAACCGAACCCGGTTTTACGTCGTCCGTTATTCTGCAGTCGCGTGCGGTAAAGAACCACTTTCCTCACTAATTAGGTGAAAAACTGTTAAGCCTCGTGTTCGTATAAAAAAGTTAGTTATTTTTAACTCAAAAATGCGTGCGCTAAAAAGTTTTTACCGCACACCAGGGCCCATAACATTTTTCTTCACTTTTAGTGTTGGGCGTTTTGCACAGAGATTTATTGAAATATGTCAGGAGAAGGCAATGTAAAGTAACTTTTTAGCGCATGCGATTGCAATTGACCAAACGTTGCAAAGTAGTGTTCGGTCAGCAATCGAGTACGGTATAAGCACGTGATTGCTGCCTGTTTTACGAAACACACGTGAAGGGTGACGAACGCGTGGTAGAGAAAATTTCACTTGAGTCATTTTCGCACTGGTCCTGCATACACTCACTCAAGTTTGAAATTAGTCAACTGTAAGTCAACAGTCTCAAGTTTTATGTTGTACATGTTTCGCCTAAAAAGGCATCATAAGGCCTATAAACAATTGCAACATTTAAACATTTTAAACACGTTCACATATTTACAAATTGGCTAGAGGACTTAACAGTGGCAAATACCTGAAGGTCCGTAGTCGAGCAAAGTACGAGTACGCCGGTGGGGGGAGGGACGCTGATACGCAAATCATTTTAGATTATTAAAAATCAAAGTCGGTTCGAAATTGAAGACGTCATTGAAGCACTCCAGTATGGGACTCTTTTTTTGTTTTGGTTATTTCCATTTTTTCTAAAAGGTTAAGCTTAATCGACTTTTCACATTCATGAAGGATTTTGAGATTACCCGGAATTGAGGCTTTATGGCGATTATCCAACCAATAACTATTATAAAGCTTGAGGTGTTCGCTAACTCTAGTCATGAATGAGGCTTTATGGCGATTATCCAACCAATAACTATTATAAAGCTTGAGGTGTTCGCTAACTCTAGTCATGAATCTTCTGCCAGTCTGGCCTATATAAACTGCCGGGCAATTACCACAATGCAGAGCATACACTCCCGACTTCATAAGTTTGTCTGTGGGGTCCTTGTTTTTAACGATCTGGTTCTTTAGAGTATTATCCGCTCTGAATGCAATATTGACATCAAAAGGTCTAAAAAATCTAGCCAAACCCACAGAGATATTACCTAAATAGGATAAGGTTCTAAAACTTCTGCCTTTGCTAGAATTGTCATGTAACACATTGAGTGTTAATTTAGATTTGTTAAGAAATTTAAAATAAAGCCTGTTGAGCGTCTTAACTAGGAAGCCGTTGACGATTCCTATGTGTTTAATGGTGTCAACTTCCCTATTGAAAGCCGCCCTCGATAAGGGCAAATTAAATAGTCGGTGAAAAAATGAATTGAAAGCTGCCCATTTGTGGTTGTAGGGAGAATTCGACGCGAATTGGATTACCTACGTTGTCCGTGGGGTCGTGTGTTTTCTGTAAAAGTGTATTTCAATTGTGTTGTCCACATTAGTCAGCAATAGGTCTAGGAAAGGCAGCTGCCCGTCAACCTCAACTTCCGAGGTGAAATTCAAATCCACATGCAGTGAGTTTACAGATTCCAAAAAGGAAGCGAACTGTTTATCGGTCCCGTCCCAAATCAGCAAAATGTCGTCCACGTAGCTGCTTTTCCTAGACCTATTGCTGACTAATGTGGACAACAGAATTGAAATACTCATTTACAGAAAACACACCACAAATGGGCAGCTGTCAATTCATTTTTTCACAGAGTATTTAATTTGCCCTTATCGAGGGCGGCTTTCAATAGGGAAGTTGACACCATTAAACACATAGAAGTGGTCAACGGCTTCCCAGTTAGGACGCTCAACAGGCTTTATTTTAAATTTCTTAACAAATCTAAATTAACACTCGATGTGTTACATGACAATTCTAGCAAGGGCAGAAGTTTTAGAACCTTATCCTATTTAGGTAATACCTCTGTGGGTTTGGCTAGATTTTTTAAACCTTTTGATGTCAATATTGCATTCAGAACGGATAATCCTTTAAAGAAACAGATCGTTAAAAACAAGGACCCCACAGACAAACTTATGAAGTGAGTGTATGCTCTGCATTGTGGTAATTGCCCGGAAGTTTATATAGGCCAGACTGGCAGAAGATTCATGACTAGAGTTAGCGAACACCTAAAGCTTTATAATAGGTATAAGGATTCTGACATCTCCAACACTAGTTCGACTTTTGCAAATCACTTGTTGGAGAATCTCCATAAAGCCTCAATTCCGGGTAATGTCAAAATCCTTCATGAATGTGAAAAGTTAAATAAGCTTAACCTTTTAGAAGAAATGGAAATAACCAAAGCAAAAAAAGAGTCCCATACTGGAGTGCATCAATGACGTCTTTTCAAATCGACTTTGATTTTTAATAATCTAAAATGATTTGCGTATCAGCGTCCCTCCCCCCACCGGCGTACTCGTACTTTGATCGACGACCGACCTTCAGGTATTTGCCACTGTTAGTCTTCCAGCCAATTTGTAAATATGTGAACGTGTTTTTAATTTTTAACTATTTTAACGTATGTTGTGATTGTGGTGAATTCTGGTTGTTCTTGCGTTGCAATTGTTTATAATTAAATTTTAGGCCTGATGATGCGTTTTTAGGCGAAACATGTAGCCGTAATAAACTTGAGAGTGTTGACTTAGGGCGACTTTTAAAAGTTCAAGTAAAACTTCAGATTGAAGATAAAACACCAGACTTGATGTACATTGCATTGTTTACCTGACAGATAAACAATGCAATATTATATCTGGAGTATTATCTTCAATCTGAAGTTTTACCTGAACTTGTAAAAGTCACCCTTAGAGTTGACTAATTTCAAACTTGAATTTCTACCAGTCTCTTAGAGAAAACGATGGATTTTTTCTACGATTTTCTGTATACATTTTTATACGTACACGAGACGTAACAGGTATTTACTTAACAAGTGCAATAAATGGTTCTTTACTGTTCGTTAATACACATGTGTTCTGGTAACATTTTTATATGTGCACCATGCGTCGTAATAGTTTCTTACTCGAGTGCGGTAAGTGCTTCTTTATCGCACGCAATTGCACTTGAATGGACGACGCAAAACTGAGTTCGGTCAAATTCAAATGCGGTATAGACACATCCGCATGTGCCAGATTTAATTATTTTTCGCGAAAGCATTTGTATTAAGTTTGTGGTCTTCTGTAGTTCAATTCAAATATTACCGTGTGATAATAGATATTTATGTATTAAGAACGAAAAGTACAACTTTTTTGCTCGGAGAGTGAAGTTTGCAAGGTTGCTTCTCGAGTATTAGTTATTTACGTCCGTAGTTAGTCCGGTAAATATAGTTTTACAGTAGGAGTAAGATGTTTCGTAGAGTGTGGAATTTCGAAACGACTACTGTAACACGTTGCCGGACGTATGATGTACAACCTTTTACTGCATACTTATTAAAAACAGGAAAAAATTAATTTTATGCGCGGCTAGTATATTTTTGAGAAATCCGGTAGAGTTTCATATACAGGATACCGTGGATACAATGGATTTATTGAATATCGGCACAGGATGTGCCGTATTCAATACTGTAAAATTTCTTTACCCCATACTGTATCATTTAGGACACTTTTAGGTACTTGATTTTAATCCAGTAAATAGCTTTTTACAGGACTGGATATCGTAAAGAAATTTTACAGTATTGAGTACATATTCAATAAATCCATTGTGTCCACGGTATTCTACCGGTACAGGATACCGTAATGAAACTATTTGTCAAATTAGCGGATTTGTCAAAAATATATTCGCCGCGCATAAAATTATTTTTTTCCTTTTTTTAATAAGTATGAAGTAAAATGTCGTACATCATACGTCCGGTAATTCAAAAATCACAGTAGTCGTTTCGAAATTGCAGACTCGGCTATCCCCTGGTTCAGAAACATCTTACACTGTAATACTATATTTACCGGACTTATAACGTAAGTAACTATTACCGTACGAGCCAACAAAAAGAAACTTTATAAATTTACACTTTTAAATTTTCGGTGCGCAGTGCACGATATAATGATGTAAAAACTTGCGCTATATACAACTAGGTCCATAAGATTTTTCAACATTTTTAGTTTTGGGCGTTTTGTACAGATATTTATTCAAATTTGGCGCGAATGTATTGAAAAGTCGTTTTAACCACATGCGATTTCAATTGACCAAACGGCGCAAAGTAGTATTCGTTCAGCAATCGAATCCGGTATAGGCACCTGACTACTAACCGTTTTACCGCACGCATGTCAAGGTTGAGAAGCGTGCGGTAATATTATATTGTCTAACTAGTGCCAAAAACACTTTTCGACACTAGTTGGAGTTGAAGAGTGATTTTGGTACGTGTTGCACACTATACTTTTTCTACGACTGCGATTTTGCGTCATAAATGATCATTCGTATTATAAAATTTCAAGGGGTGTGCAAACACTCAGAAATGTGTGCAAAGTGTAACACTTTGCACACGCTTTTGTATGGAAGCAGGCGCAAAGTGCACTCTGCGCAGGCTGTTTGCAATATACGATTTTAAACGGTAGTTCTTACTTCGCATTTGTTCATTTTCGAGGCAGTCGTAGAAAAAGGAAGTTTTCCTCAATACGTGCGGTTGTCTCTTCACTGCAGTTTCCGTATTTGAACCACTTTCCGTATTTGCTGTGTAAATACTACGCCTCGTGTAAGAATTAAATTGTGTACTACTTCTAACTCAAAAATAAATGCGGTAAAAAGGCTTTACCGCACGAGAAAACAAAAAGATATTTAAAATAAACTTGTTTTTTTTTAACTTTCGTGCGCAGTTCACTGATAATGTTAAAAAAAAATTTCTCATCCCGCCCGATAGTATTTTTTACCTCAGGTGAGATGAAAGTAGCACTTTAGCGCATGCGCGACAAAAATTCTAATCACACGTGTTACACGCACACGTATGTGCGTGTAACATGCTTTTCCCACTCGTGTGACGTTGTATCACTCGCCTACGGCTCGTGTCCAATCCGTCACACTCGGGTGAAAAGTGCAATTTTCGACACTAGTTGCACAATATACTATTTTCTACGACTGCTTCGAAAATGAACAAATGTGCACTATTAACTACCGTCGAAAATTGCATATTGCAAAGAGCGCGCGCAAAGTGCACATTGCGCACGCTCTCATACAGAAGCTGCACAATATACTATTTTCTACGACTGCTTCGAAAATGAACAAATGTGCACTCTTAACTACCGTCGAAAATTGCATATTGGAAACAGCGCGCGCAAAGTGCACATTGCGCACGCTCTCATACAGAAGCCTGTGCAAAGTACATTTTGCACACGTTCCTGATTGCTTTGCACACGTCTTGCATATATTTTATAATATGAATGATCATTTATGAAGCAAAATTGCAGTCTTAGAAAAAGTATAGTGTGCAACACGTACGAAAATCACTCTTGTCATGTATCACTCGCCTACGGTTCGTGTCCAAACCGTCACACTCGTGTGAAAATTGCAATTTTCGACACTAGTTGCACAATATACTATTATCAGACGCTAATATTTCAATTGAACTACAGAAGACCATAAATTTAATACACATGCTTTCGCAAAAAAATAATTAAATCTGGCACATGCGACGTGTCTATGCACGTGTCACTGCATTTGATTGCTGACCGAACTCAGTTTTGCGTCGTCCATTCAACTGCAATTGCGTGCGATAAAGAAGCACTTTCCGCACTTGAGTATGAAACGGTGTACATGGGTGTTTCAAATTCACTGCATTTGATTGCTGACCGAACTCAGTTTTGCGTCGTCCATTCAACTGCAATTGCGTGCGATAAAGAAGCACTTTCCGCACTTGAGTATGAAACGGTGTACAGGGTGTTTCAAATTCGAGCCACATCATTGGGATCTCAGCAACGGTAAGAGACAGGGTCGGTTAAATCGGGGCAAAGTTGCGCAGTTTGGAGTTCAATAATATGCCGTCTTAACATTTGAAAAATTCCGATTACTTCCGGAGATATCCGAAAAAATACGAAATTTTTAAATATATTTTTTTATTTTGTTTGGAGCTTATTCGAAGAGATAATTCAAAATGATTGACACTTCGTCATTGCAACTTTTTTTGCCCTGTAAGATAACATTTTTAGTTTCTTCCTGCGACGTTTCGTTTTTTGGCAACCATCATCAACTTTACTTTTTTAAATACGGACCTGGATTTTTTATTTGTTATTTTGATCGCTCTTTTTAATCCAAACAACACGATATGATAATGGCATATGTTGCAATTAAAATCTAGCTACAAGTCGTTTTTCCTTTAAATTTTATTATATGAAATTCTTATTTAATATATAAGACCGTTTTTAGTAATAACCGAAGCACTAAACAAAAAGATAAAACATTAGAGTAAATACTCGAATAACTCTTCCTGCACCTCAATACATTTTTGAGTTCTTCTAAGCAAGTTGCTGGTAATTGCCCGTTCAATTGTTGTAGCTCGTAGAGCTCTTGCTTGAGTATGCAGCCCTTGAATATGCAGTTTTTCAAATAACCCTAAAGAAAGTAATCCAGAGGAGAAAGATTGGGACTTCTTTCTGGCAAGTGGCACGACCCCTTAATTTCCAATTCACTGGTTGGGAAAGAATTCGTTTAAAAAATTTGTAACAGCTCTTCGGTTATGCGGCAGTGCGCCTAACCTGTGTCCATGGTACTCAAATCCACGACACCTTTTTCAAAAATGAATTGATACATTAGCGTTCTAGGAAAAGCCAAACAGAATTGAATCATTATTAGCATTTAAAAACCTATATTATACCTTAGATGGTTAATTGTAATTTATTTTATTTGGGAAATATCTATTAGAGTATTTTTCTTGTTGCAAGTTATGTATTTATAAATAAATTCCGGAATTTTCGATAAAAAAAAGAAAATATAATAGGATAACAAGGGCTATACGCGACCTAGAGTAATTCAACGGACAATAACCAGGAAATTGCTTAGAAGACTTTTTGGTTAGTGCTTTGTTTGGTAGTTAGACTTCCTAGTAACAATATAAGTAGTAAAGGAGATAATATGTGTATATATAAAGAAAAGACGATTTTTAGTTAAACTGTAATTGCAAAATATCTCATATTGCATATCGTGTTGTTTGGATTAAAAAGAGCGATAAAAATAACGAATAAAAAATCCAGGTACGTATTTAAAAAAGTAAAGTTGATGATGGTTTCCAAAAAAACGAAACGTCGCAGGAGGAAACTAAATATGCCATCCTACAGGGCAGAAAAAGTTGCAATGACAAAATGTCAATCATTTCGAATTACCTTTTCGAATAAGCTCAAAACAAAATAAAAACGATTTTTCAAAATTTTGTGTTTTTTCGGATATTTCCGGAAGGAATTGAAATTTTTCAAATGTTAAAACGGCATATTATCAAACTCAGAATTGCGCAACTTTGCCCCAATTTAACCCTGTATCTCTTACCGTTGCTAAGATCCCAATGATGTGGCTCGAATTTGAAACAACCCTGTACATATAGAAATGTTACCACAAAGTTAATACACATGTTGTGGTAGAAAAAAATGGATCTAGCACGTGCGGACGTGCCTTAACCGCACTTGTCTGCTGACCGAACCCGGTTACGCGTCGTCCTTTGCAATTGCTTGCAGTAAAAAACCATTTTTTGCACTTGTTAATAACTATTACGTGTACGTATAAAAATGTACAGCGAATTCGGTTTTGCTACGTCCGTTCAACTGCTATCGCGTGCGGTAAAAAAACACTTATTGCACTTTTAGTTATTTACCTAACAAGTGCGGGACTGATGATGCCAAAACTTGTACAACCTTGCCTAATATTGGGTCTTATGCATAGATATTTATTAAAATTTGCCACGAGAAGACACGTGTAGAAAAGTTTTTTTACTGCATGCGTATGCAGTTGATCGAACGAACGCAAAGCGGGGTCCAAAGTTGGCACTTCCGTACGCCTTACATAACAAAAGTTTTACCGCACGCATGTTAAGGGTGCCAAGCGTTAAAAAAACGTTTTCCATTTGCATGAGGTTGTCTCGTTACCGCCATCATTTGGTAATGAAAGTAGCATCTTACCGCACTAGTGCGGGTAATTATTATTACACACACAAAAGCGGTAACCATTTTTAATGCTTGTTTGTTACCCTTGACGTGTGCGTGTAAGATTTTTACCGCATTAGGGCTTGTAAATTTTCTTACCACACGGTATTATTTAAATATATGCCACTTTTAATTTGCAAGTGCGTGTGGCAAATAGATTTTACCGCACTTTAATATGAACATATTTAATAAATCTACTCACTTTTCAATTTCCGGTGCACAATGCACGAACTGATGCTGCCAAAACTTGTACGTCGGATTCTTAATCAGCTCGATAAAGGTGATCAACAGCCCCCACGGATGGGGCCGATTGACGATCAGTCGTTCGAGCAGCACTCGCGTGATCTGTTCCTGGATCACTTCGGTGTTTGCTTCGGCGAACAGGTACAAAAAGGTGCACGAAAAGTAGTGCGTGTGACTGTTGGGGTAGCGCAGCTGATTGGCCATCGCGTTAAAGAACAGGTAACGTCCTTCAGTGTCCAGGTCCACAGTCAGGTTTTGGAAAATGTCCATGTGCGCGCTGTGGGCTATCGTAGACATACTCGGGGAATGACCCTTGAATCGAACGGTGTTGATCGGATAAATCGTATTAATTTAATTTAGTTTTAATGGCTTTGGCGGGCTACTTTGCCATCTAAAGTTTAAACCCTTTGTAAGGTTCAAAATACTGACTGAATTGCTTTGCTTTGTACCTTAGACGTATCTAGAGAACGGCTTCACATATTTATTTGAAGTTATGTGTGTGGCCATAAATGCGTCTCAAAATATTTTTACCATCGAGGGTGTTGCCGGTTCAGCTGAAAAAAAAAAGTAGCAACTTTCATTTTTAGAAAGATCACCATGGAGTTATTTGCGGATTCCTCATAGATTTCTTTATGATACTACTTTTGTTGATAAGAGTCACGTTTAGTGTAGTTTTAATTGCGAAGAAAACACGAGCAATTGGACAATCTTATTTAATGCTGATGTTATTGTAACATTCACTAACGTTTCCGCAGTCCTTTTTCTGCCATCATCAGGGCTAAGGACAATTTGACATGACCAAGTGGAATCAATGTACGATTAAGTAAATAATTGACTTTATAACATTAAAAAAAAAACGAGACAAACAAGAACGTTACTTTTCCACTACACGCAGACAATAAAACATTAAAAATATATTTTACCACGCATATCTCCATTACACAATAGCAGTGTTTGACTGGTTTTTCATTGTAAAAAAACAGAAATTGGTCTTGAAAGAAACATATCAATGTCTCTGATAAAAAAAATCACCCCAGAAAGGCACTAAATTGTGGTCTGTTGGCTGGCCGTACTTATCGATGAACGCCGTCAGTATCTTAATGGTCGAATCTACTACTCTCTCTCTTCACTTTAACTTCAACAGCCGATAAGTACGGCCGGCCAGCAGATAAATGTGACCACTCATTTCAGCTGCTTTGAACTCAAGAGTTCGATAGTGGAAATAGATGTTAGGGATCTGTAATTTCGAATTTAGAGGACATTTGCAAAAAAAAACTACAAAGACTTAATAAATAATTTTGAAACACATAAAAATCGCTTTTATAGTAATTTATATATCAAGGGCATAAAGTAGGTGTGTATGCCCTGAAGGCGACGGGTTTAGGGCTTAGCAAAGCTTTTTATAATAATAATAATGACTTTATTGCAATTCAATCTTACATACGTAAATCTAAAAAAAAAAACAATAAACCCAGCAAAAAACGAACTGCAAAGGGCGAAGTCGAATCGCAGATTCCTCACTTAACCCATTTTTCTTTAGGAAACTCTTTTTCAGCTGAACTGGCAACACCGCAAAAGGTACAAATATGTTAGTAATGAAGTTTAGACTTCAGTATTTGTGATCACACACAAAACTTGAAACAAACATATTAAGTGTGAAATCACTGTGAATGTGGTAGCTGAAAAGTGGCTTGTCCTACATCGGAATTCTTTCTACTACCTGATATTCCTTTCTTTTTAACACAAGTACACCGCGCATACTTATAGAAGAGATACGTGCTACTGCACGTAGCTTAGTGCGCAGTTACTATCCAGAGACCGAGAAGGGTCAAGTTCAATTCCTATGGACGGCCAGTGACACTCTATTTAGTTTAAATTATTGCGCCGCTAAAACCATCAAAACTACCTCAATTTAAATCTATAGCGATACTGTAAATTTTAAAAATTATTTAAAAAACTAAGAAAGCAATGGCGGTACTCACCTTGTTCCTAATATGCGCAATCGCTTGGGTGCCCACGTACAAAACCAACGCGTTCATCAGAGGAATATTGTACCGGATCCCGGGCTCGTTCGACACTTGCAAGTTACTCCTCAATTCGGACAAAAACGTAACCGGAGCCCTGGCTTTAAGGTAAGAGTCCAAATCCTTCTTGAACTGAGCAGGCGTGATTATCTGCGAAATGTTGGTCAAAATCCTAGGCGCGTAAGATATCTCCGGCAGCATGTCCACCTTTAAATTGGGAATGAAAGGATCGGGCAGCCTCATGGTGCGCGGAAACGCAGACAGAATCAAATTTCTCATTTGAATACAATTGGGGGGTATCACGTCGCAGAAGCCGTAGTAGTAGTCGCAGAGGAACTCAGGGAAGTCGTGCAACAGTACCAAAAGAACCCTCAGTGTTCCTTTATACAACATCGTAACCGGTTTGGCAAGCTCCGCGTTGCGCAGAAACGGCGCTAAGTACTTAAATAAGTCGACCAACAGCTGAGCATACAACGGCCAACACTTCTGTTGGGGCGTGGTTCCGAGCATACGCCCGATGAACACTCTGTGAGATATAAGTTCCAGCCATGCGTAGCAGAAGCCTGCGGCTTTCGAAGGTCGCAGAATGTGGAACGTGTGGCAATACGCCGTCATCACTTGAAAGTTTATCGCCTCCAGCACGGGTTCGGGAGCATTAAGCTCCAAAAACAACATGGTAAAAATCCTCTGATACGGCATTTGATGGAAATCCACGTTCCTGGTGTCGTGGTCTTGCAGCAGACAACCAGCAACTATTCCCAAAACTTTATTCAACAGCTGAACTTTTGTGGACGTGTTGGAAGTGTCTCCCGAGTGCTTAACCAATAAGGCGACCAACCGAACGAAAGCGTCCAGAGTGTGATAGCACTTGGGCCGCACGACGGACATGTTGGTGGGGTTGGACTTATCCAAAAGGGCGCGATACACCGTTTCAACGCAAAGCTGGGTGGAGAGCCGGAAGAACCTAGTTATGAGGTCGTCGGTTTTGAGGATGCCGTGCAGGTTCATTTGGTGCACGAACATGCTAAAGGCTTTGGTGGAGTCTCGTCCTTGGTGTTGAGAATTGTAGATGTTTATCCATTCACGTAGAAGGTAGTCGGTTTTCTCCACCAATCCGGGAGGATCTTCGTAGTTTGGTGCTCTCACCTGAAGAAAAACATCTCAATGTGAAAACTAACAGTTTTATACAAGTCATAAGAGATCTTCGAATAATGTCCATTACTACAGTTCGTACCATTATACAGGGTGATTCAAAACTAAACCTTTAAGGGGCCTATTCCTGGCATAAGAAAAAAGTTTATATCGACATGCGTCAGTCAAGGGTTCAATAAAATAAAAACCGTTTTTATTAGTCAATGTTTAAGAGCTGTAGCTCGGAAACAAAGCGTTTCTTGCCCCATGTCAATATAATTTTTTTTCTACTCGCGTGCGCGATAGTTTACTTTTCCGCACGCAGTTGAGTGCGGAAAGTTGTACTTTTCCGCACTAGTGCGGAAAAGTAAAAACCTCAAATGGCTGCTATTTTGCTTTAAATACCCTTGGTAACTATGGTTGGTATGGAAGAAAGTAATAAGAACCATGATTTATAGTTGTCAGGAATGGTGGCATTAGGTGCCTGGTATACCACCTTACTTATACCTGTACTGCATCTTTAATTTTAGTTTTGCAAAAAAAGAGGATATCGATCTCAACATTTTTTAATTGAAAAGGTTGATTTTATTAATTATTGCTATGTGCGATAAAAGTAAGCAAACATCATTCATCGCGCAGCTGAGGCAATAAATAGCAATATATTGACAGAGTTTTAGGATGACTTTCACTAACTTCCTAACAAGTGCTGAAACTTTTCCGCACGCGACTGCAGAGTTCGGGCATGATAACTATTTTGCAAGTGGCGCCATCGGACGAGGACAGGTACTTCCACTAGGGCATGCGAGATAATAGTGAAGTGAAACCAAGTCAGTTTTCTGCCGAAGTTGTCGCTTCGCACAGACATATGGCTGAGATGTCCTACCTACACCGTCCGGAGACGACGTTCAGCAGAGTATCAAACTCATTTCTCTATCAGGCAGAGGAACCGTCGGTTTCGCTCTTATTGGAGCTCATCAGTATGGTATACTTCGTATACCATTGGAACATGTGTTTCTGTCAGGTTTGAGGTATACCATACTGATGAGCTCCAATAACAGCGAAACCGGTCTATGGTTCCCCTGCCTGATAGAGAAATGAGTTTGATACTTTGCTGAACGTCGTCCCCAGACAATACAGGTACGAATCTGTCTGTGGAAAGCGACAACTTTGGCAGAAAACTGGTTTGGTTTCACTTCACTACAATCTCGCCTGCCCTAGTGGAAGCACCTGCCTTCGTCCGATGGCGCTACTTGCAATTGTACACAACGCTTTGAGCAAGAGATGAGACTCAAGTTTCATTCGAACTGGTATTTCTGTCAGGTTTGACGTATACCATAGTGATGAGCTCCAATAAGAGCGAAATCCGGTCTATGGTTCCTCTGCCTGATAAGAGAAATGAGTTTAATATTCTGCTGAACGTCGTCCCCAGACATTATAGGTACGAATCTCGGCCATCTGTCTATAGAAAGCGACCACTTCGGCAGAAAACTGGCTTGGTTTCATTTTTGACAGAAAAAAAAATGGAATTAAAGTAAAGGCTATTTTTGTTACTCCATCAATTCGGCGTACAGCTGCCAGTAGCCATACCATTTACCATTCTGTATACAAAAAAAAATCAATTTCGTTGCCTGCAAGAACTATTGGGAAAAATATGGCGAATGAGACGTTTTGTCCTCTTTATGACAAATTACCAGTCATTTAAATTTTCGGATTTTTATTCAGCCAGGTAGAGCCTATGTTTGTTACTCTATCAATTCAACGGGGTACAGTTTTCAGTAGACACAACATTCACCTTTTTGTAAAATGGAAAAGGCGCGTTTTTTCTTACTTTATGACAAATTATCAGTCATTATATTAACTTCTATTCAATTAGAAAACGTAGTATTCGGTACCTTAATAACGTTCACTAAAAAAATCGTCAAGTTGGCTAGGTATTTTTGACAGGAAAAAATGGAAATAAAGAAATAGAGCGTATTGTTACTGCATCAATTCAACGTACGGCTATTAGTAGACATAACATTCACCATTTTGTACATAAAAAAACTCAATTTCGCCATCTGCAAGAACTATTGTAAATAAAGTGGCAAAGGAGCATTTTTTGCTTTCTTTATGACAAATTACCGGTACTTTTAACCTTCAGAATACTATTCAGTCAAGTACGGTCATACAAAATAGTGTTCTTTAGAAAAAGTCAAATTTGGAATGTATTTTTGACAGGAAAACAATTGAATAACAGAAGTAAAGACCACTTTGGTTACTCCATCATTACATTCAATAGACATTACATTCACCATTCTGTACACTCAAAAAAACTTCAAATCTCTTGCTTACCTGTAGAATTCCGGTATGAATATGCACAGTAGGACCCATGGGCGACCTATCCCCGAAGAAGGTGGTATCGTGGCTCTGCCTCAGTATCTCCATAATGCTGCCGAGGCCTTCGGGGGGTTGCCTCGTGTGCGTTTGTATTTTCGCCAACACGTCCACGGTATTGGCCAGGTCGCTCTCGGCTACGAATTGCCCCGAACGATCGTTAATCAAATAATGTTCCACTAATTGCATGGCGAAGCTGACGCCCATGTAGTTGAGACCGTTTTCCAGACACTGAGCCAGGCTCAGGTCGTATTGCGGGACGTTGACGAGGCCCGATTTGATCAAGGTGTCGACCGCGTCGATGTTGTAACGCTGCTGTTCGTCGCGACACTCAGTGAGGTATCTAGTCACCAGTTTGATTACCCACTGCTGACTAAAGATTCCTGAAAGAAAATTACATATAATTACAGTAAAGATGTAATGAGTACCCGGTATTTGGCCGGATACAGTACTACGCTGTTTACAGAGACGGACTACCTACAGAGAAAAGGAATCACCATTATATATGGGGCTAAAGTTTTCTGTGCATCTCCTACTGACAATAGTAAGTTTTGAAATACCAGCCATGTTTAATTTCAAAATTGGCGTCGTTTTTATACTCAAAATGTATATCAAATTTTAGATCTTGATAACCCAGTCCTCCAATCTACAGGCAAAACTGTAACGGCGTCTAGATCAGACAAACCAACCAATACTTCAAAAATCCTTCTATTAGCGAACATAAAATAACTTTTTCCTACCTTGTAGCGTCTTCAAAATCTTAACATTCAAGTCCTTGAGTCGCAATACCACAGGATCAGTCTCGCTCAACGTAGGCACTAAGCAATCCTGCAAAGACTCAACGCATTTTTGCACCAAAGCTTGCGGCGGCGTCAGGGCGACGTCTCTCGTGCGCAGAAAATGGAGCAGGCAGTCGCGGATGCGCAGCATGTTTGTGTTCATCAACGTGTACTGAGCCTGGCCGCTGGTCATCTGTACGAATTGCTCGACCTCGGCTATGTACTTTTCGAACGTGAGGCTGATTTCGTCGCCGGCCAGCTGGTTGATGGGGAAAGGTGTGGGGGGGTGCGGCTGGGGATCGAGCGTGTTTAGCACCGGGTTTTGCATGATGATGGTGGCGTCCCGTTCGTTCGGCAGGAATCCGGGGATGTTGCGGCCGAATTCCTCGTACACGGCCATCTGGGAGGAGGTGAGGCCGCCGACTTTTAGTCGCACAGGTTCGGGCATACGTTCGGCCTGGTACGTTAAAGCCAGGGCATCACAATAACACCTAAAAATGGATGTAGAGTATCAGTAAAAAGTAAGATTGATGATTAATACATATATTTTTTTATGAAACACCCGTACAATTTGTTCCCGCCATTACTATAGAATTCAAATTTCCCGTCAATTCGCGCCGCATAGAATGATGAGTAAGAGGGCTTCCGGTGGGCATCTTAATCATTATTATTTATTATGAGATATGAAATATTTTACAGCATCCTGATTTATGCTTATGGATTACTATTTTTAATCTATTTTTTACCACTATGATAATGTAAGAGTGTAGTTATGTTAATTATCATTTCAAAACCGATAATAAATAGACCTTGAAGATGTCGAGGGATTCTCTATAATGTCCGAACGAAGAGAGGATATATAAGATTCTCATTCCCCAAACATTTTGGTTGTATATACCTACAGGGTGGCCCGACGAAAACTTTCCACCAGGATTTTCTGGCCTATGAAGAAGACACGAAAACGCTCGGACCCTTCAATTTTCATTCTAAGGGGGACATATTTTTATGATTGTCTTAGAGGAAACCATGAAGCCGGTGTGACTTTCACCCTAAAAATTTTAAATGGAAAGGGGTGTCAAGTTATACATCATTTTGAAGGGCGTTCAATTACCTTTTCGATGGCGCATCATTTTTTAAATTTGAATGATTGGTTCTCGAGAAAACAGGAACAGGAGACAGAAAAATCGATTTGACATTAAATTAATTTCAATTTATTAGTTGTTGAAAATGACCACAACCGACCTCCATACAGTAGTGAAGACATTGTTCAAAGTGCATTCGAACATTTTGCAACATTTGTGGAGTTATAAGATTACACTTTACACATTTACAATACGTTGCCGCAAGTCTTCAAATGAATCCGGTTGTGTAGCATAAATTCTGGACTTCAAATAACCCGATAAAAAAAAGTCCAGAGGGGGCAAATCCGGGGAACGTGCAGGCCATTATGTAGGTCCTCTTCTCTCAATCCACCTTTGAGGCAATGTTTTCAAATAGACCTGCCCGTTTAAGTTTCCAGATAAAAAGAATAGACCGACATTATGATCTCCAAAAATCCCTATCCAAACTAAAGTTTATCACCCTTATGCCCGGTTTTATAAAGTCGAGTTACTCTGCCCCTAGTGTTACAGATAGGGCGAAAACACAGCTGATTCTGGGTTAACTCTCAGGGCAGAGGTAACTCAGGTTTATAACACCGGCTATAAGTGGTAAATTGGAACCCTACTATAGGTACCCGTGTTGCTATATTTTATGTTTAAATGAACTCTAATAATTATTTTTCCATTATTCGAACGCTGTTAGACTTATGACTATAAAATAGAGTATTTTCGACGTTTTAACATTTCAGCTACCAGAATCAGAATTTAGTCATTATCATGTCTTTTTCTATAATTTCACGGTAGTTTAGGCTATATACATAAGAGAAGCGTTTAGACATTACCCGAACTATAGAAGCTTTGCTCGCGTATGCTTTACCTACGAAAACTTCTATACCAGTTTGTCCACACCGTTTGGACATCTCATAAACTTAGGCGCCCCACGCGGATGGTAGGACGCAAAAAAAAAGAGTTAGAGCCCCATAAACAGACCAACTCAAGATTTCTGCTGACCAACTATTTATCAACGTTTTGTCTTGCGTGGGCGTCCCATTGCCTCTTAGGCAAGCGAACAAATTAGTGTACCAATTTTTTTAAACTTTTTTTGTTTCACCATAAAAAAAAAGTATTAAACTGACACACTTCGCTCACCTTCCTTCTTTTCTAGCGATCCGTCTTAGCTCGTATTCGCTCGAGAGTCGCTTGTCGATATCCGGAATCGCTTTCTCAACCGCCGTTTTCTGGACGATGGCGCAAGCCAGCTCCATGTTGTCCGTGGCCACAATGCTCGCCGCTTGGTCGATCATCTCCTTCTGCTGCAGGCTCGGATTCACCAAATTCGCGGTCAATATCTGCTTCAAGTGCGTGTTGATCGAGGTCATTAATTGGTCGCGGCACGTGATCATCGCCATGCCAGCAGTGAGATTTCTGACCTAGATTTTCATTAAACGAAAAGTTTAAATGCTTGTGTACTGATGAAATATAACGTAACAAGTCCAGAAACTTGTTACGATGGTTACAAAAAACACAGAATAGGCAAATAAATTGGAAAAGTACATAATTATTGAAGACAATATAAAAAATTAAATTGTGCAGAGGATACCATTTACTATTAAAAAATTAAGTCTAAATAGCAAAAAGTTGGGTAGAATATTTGGCGCTCAACATGGGGCTGCACAACAGAACTGGCATCAGAAATATCAATTTATTTTTTTAATCTATTAATCTTAACTCTAAAAAGTTAAGTGCAGTATAAAGGTGGGCAGAATGTTTGGCGCTCAACATGGTATGGCACAGCAGTTTATAAAAGGCGGCATCGGAATGATGCAAATTTTTATGAAACTATTCACTATTAAAAAATTAAGTTTGAAGAGGAAAAAGGTGAGCAAAATGTTTGGCGCCGAACGTGGGGCTGCACAGCAGTTTATAAAGGACGTGATCAGAATAATCAATTTTTTTATACTATTTACTATTAAAAAAATAAATGTGAAGAGAAAAACAATAAGCAGAATGTTTGGTTGGATCAATTTATAAAAAATTGATCAGAATGATCCAACTTTTTGATACTTTTACTATTAAACAATTAAGGGCGAATAGAAAAAAAAGGTTTGGCGCCCAACATAGTGCTGCATAGCAGATTATAAAGGACGTGATCAGAATAATCCAACTTTTGGATAGTTTTACTATTAAACTTAATTAAGGGCGAAGAGAAAAAAATTTTTGGCGCCAACATAGTGCTGCACAGCAGTTTATAAAGGACGTGATCAGAAGAATCGAACTACTTTATACTATTTACTATTAAAAAATTAAGTTTGAAGAGGAAAAAGGTGAGCAAAATGTTTGGCGCCGAACGTGGGGCTGCACAGCAGTTTATAAAGGACGTGATCAGAATAATCAATTTTTTATACTATTTACTATTAAAAAAAAAATGTGAAGAGGAAAACAGTAAGCAGAATGTTTCGCGCCCAACCTGTGGCTTTACATCAATGTATAAACAGACTTTATCGGATTGGTCCAACTTCTTGATACTATTACTTCTAAAATATTAATCGCAAAGAGGAAAAATGTGGGCAGAATGCTTGGCGCCCAACATGGCGCTGCAAGGCAGTTTATAAAGCACGTGAAAAGAATAAATAAATTTTTTATACTATTTACTAGTAAGAAAATAATAATTGTGAAGAGGAAAACAGTAGGCAGACTGTTTGGCGCCAAACATGAGGTCGCGCAGCAATTTATAAACGACATGACGACAGAACGATCCAACTTTTTGATAGTTCACTTTTAAAACTTTTGAGATGAAAAGGAAAAGTGTGGGCGGAACGCTTGGCGCCCAACATGGGGCTGCCTAATTCCCCTATTAAAACTTAATTTACAACCCTATAAAGGCGATAATTAGATTTTACTCACCATGAAGTGTGCGGCTAATCTCATTCGGTCTTCGTCGGGCTCCAAGGAGAAGTCTTTGCGGACGATATGCTCGCACGTCTGAATTGCGATCTTAATCGAACGATCCAGCACCGGAGCGATCCATTCCTGGATCGCCCGCTCGATGGCCGTTTTGACTAAGGGCTTCAGTTGCGGTTGGGTTTGGAACAAAATGGCATTCGGCGATATTACTATGTGCGCTTGTAGGGCCTGCATTCCGTTCAGCTGAATGTCGCCGTAGCTGAACCGCGGCTCGGGCTGGACTTGCAGCGACGAGGTGGGTGTTGTGCTGATGTTTTGTATCACCTGATGATCAATGAGCAGGATCTTAACAATCTACTTATAAAACTGCCATATTTGGCGCCCAACTTGGAGCGTATCATCGCGCTTGCTAAATATATCCACTAAAGAGTTAGATTGATCCATTGTTTGCTCAACAACAAAAAACCAATGAAAGTTTCTTGGCGCCAAACATGGGTTTGTATGCAACAAAAGCCAAAATTTGTTTTTCAAGTTGAACTGAAGACTTATAGCGCCACATTAACACAAAATTTTACACCATATCACAAAGTCAAAATGAATGTTGAAAAAAGTGAAAATACACGCACTAAATTAAATGATCGATTGTGAGGCGTGTCGTAATTCTTAGTGCCAACTTTCAAATTTTAGCCCCCAATGTGGGCCACTACGTTTTCCGCTACGTTTATCATATTTTAATATATCATTATTAGAATCGTAAAATCAATGAAGTTTCTGGGTCGCTTTAAATCTACAGTTTAAATCATTGGGAATATTGAAACATCTTACCGGTGAACTGCTAGCCTGTCCCGGTAAAATATTGGCCAATTCCGGTTCGGTGATCAAGCCGCTTTGGCTGCTCTGCGACAGCGTCGGCTCCTTTTTGATCGGTTGCGACAACTGGTACTCGATTTTCCTGATCCGTTCCGGATCCTTCAAGTAGATAGAAGGCTTCAGTTGCGAAACGTCGATGTCCAGGTTTTTACAAAGAACCTAAGCCAGGAACATGATGATTTTTCAAACGCCATCGAAACACATTTATGGAATGAATGTTTGGAAAATGTAAAACTTGTGCGTATCAGGGGTTCCGGGTTATCATTAGGAGTTTCAAAGTTTTTCGCCCTCAACGTGGAACTCAGCACTTGGCGCCCAACATGGGGCCCCACGTCATTTAAGCAGAATATTAATTTTTAAGAAAAAATGTTACTTCTAAAAGCTACTCCCTTCTAAATTATACTCTCTGTATAGAGAGAGACAGACTAAGACAACAGTGTTTCTGAAAGCTAAGTTTTACATCTTGAAGCTGACATAATATGTGTTCAGAAGAAACACAGTCAAAACAATACTTAGCTTAAGCTCTCCTTAAACAAGATGCGACGGTGCAACTAGCCATAAAATCTAGGGTTAATGGATTATTTTGTCTATGTAACGACTCATTATCTCTTCTGTACAATATAGTCAAAACATTGGCGTTAATCAACACAAGATAGCTATCTCCATAACATTTTGATTCAAATTGCATACACATATGTGAGGACATAAATTGGATAATTCTTGGCACCAAACGTGGGCCAAAAATACAAACAATGGTGTATACGGGGTACGTGGGTCGGCGAAGAACTGAAAACTAAGCGGAAAGTAAAAAGATGTCTATTACTGTCAAGCAGCACAAGGGTTTCGCTTTCAATGTGGGCCTCAACTGTTTTCGGCGACCAACATGGGACCCCAAGGAGTGCCAGCAATATATCGACTGTTGCAGACTACTATGCGGAGGGCACGTATAGAAGTGCATGACAAAGCTGCATTTCCCGGCGTAGTGCGCTCCATAGTAAGGGTTGGCGCGCGACCTCGAAACAGCGTAACATCCGGAACACTCGATGCTTGAGTCGATGCGCGGCTAGAGATTTCGGAGGCCTGCTATCCATATATAAGGACTTGGACGAGTGGCGTAAGTTTTAAGTACGACGCGTTGTAGTAAAAGAATAACAGAGGGTAAGCTTTAGTCAAGCAATTTAGTTAACGATTTGTTGGAGTTGTAAAGTGTGAATAAATTGTGTTTATTGTACAAGTACAAGACTGTGTTTTAACCCACGGGAAAATCGTAACAATATCTATAACGACTAATTAGCTCGCTTTGTTGAACTAACAGGAAAGGTGGGCTAAATTAAAGATAAGGGTGAATATAGGCGATGTGGATCGGCATGGAGCAGAAAATACAGGGGTGTCCCAGATAAAATGATATACATGGGGATTTGGGGAAGAGGTACAGTTTCAGTTAAGTGGGGAAAAAATTGTGCTGTTCCAAGCCCAATCAGATGCGATAGTAACATCCACGATATCTACAGGGGTTTTCAAAATATCGGGCTAAATCTAAAAATTGGGTTTTTAGAAAACCTGCAATAATCTCGCCATCTTGAAATTTGGTAGTTTTGGGTTATCTACTATAACCAATCGATTGACGTTGACGATATTTTTCTAGACATTTTAGAGTTTTTGCAACCATAGTCAACTTAGTTATTTCTTATGGACGCCATATTCGATTTATACGTCAATAAATAGCACGTAAAAAGACCTTTGCAACCATGTATAACAACCCTATCTTGATATGGCGGAAAATTAAATTTATTAAAAAAAAAACATTTTTTCACTTAGTTGGCTGTGAAAACAGAGTGCTAATCAATTATTTTGTTTTTTTTTGTTCAAACAAGAAAGTCATTTATTAAAACAAAGTTATAAATTAATTAGGTTCCATATGTATAAAAATTTTTTTATGAAAATTAAATTGAAAAAAATAGGAACAACAATTATTTCTAACTTATAACGATAAATGAAATTAAACAAATAACAATCAACAATTAACCGAAATAAAATTAGTTAATAAAGTGTTCAAAAAGACCTCCATTTTTGTTAATACACAATGTACACCACTCAATCATAGCCAAACAAGCATTTTGGACAATTTGTGGTGGCATTTCTTGAATTGCTTGTCGTAGGACTGCTTCAAGTTCTTCCACTTTATTATGATTAGTGTAATACACTTTATCTTTTAGGTATCCCCATACACAGAAATCAAGGGGCGTTAAATCAGGTGAGCGGGCAAGGCCACGCAACAGGACCTTGATTTCCTATTCAATTATCTCCATATTCTTCATTTAGGTGATTAGAAATAATTGCAGATTTGTGTGCAGGGGCGCCATCTTGTGGGAACCACATGTTGGCTATGTCATGAAGAGGCAACTCTTCTAAACTGGGTTCTACGTAATTTTCAAGAATTGCTAAATATTTTGGTCCTGTTAGGTTGTCATTAAAAATGTTAAATAAAACATGTCCATTGAAAATACCTATCCAAACCTTAAATTCCCATCTTGTTTGATGGTGAACTTCGCGGTTTCTAAATGGATTCTCATCTGCCCAATAAATGTTATTATGTCTATTAAAGACACCACAATTAGTAAACTTGCTTTCGTCCGATCACAACACTTTTAAAGGAAATCTAGGAGATTTCTGGCATTTTCTGAGGAACCAGTTGCAAAATACTGACCGTCTGTCTAAGTCTCCTTTTCGAAGTCCCTGACTAATGTGCTCACGATATGGGCGGTATTTAATCTTTTTGAGAACTCGTTGGGCGGTAGTTGTAGACACTTCCACATTAGCTTCGATTTGCCGAAGCGATGTGCGCGGTTTTCCAGGACACTTTGCAGTACTAAATTTTCTAAATTTTTGTCGCTATTTCTGTTTCTGTTGGGCTTGTTAAATGAACCATACTTCAATAAATTATCTCGCAATCTACTGAACCTGGTTGTCGTCTTTCTGAAAGGCGCTCATTATACATTTCCCTCGTTCGTTCAGCATTTCTGCGGCACAATATTAAGCAATCATATAAATCTACCTTTTCTCTATTTGTAAATTTCCCCATCTTAAACTTATTGTTGAGTAAAGAGAGTTTATCACAAAAACGAAATTGTTTATTTTAGAACACTTGATTAACATAAATCTTAATAAAATAAACCAAAAAATAACTATTCAAAATGTCAAACCAATTATTTTAAAAGTTTGAAAGTGTTGGCAGAGCGATGGCATCGCCATGACAACAATCCCGACATTTGTTTTCACAGCCAACTAAGTGAAAAAATGTTTTCTTTTAATAAATTTTATTTTCCGCCATATCAAGATAGGGTTGTTATACATGGTTGAAAGGGTCTTTTTACGTGCTATTTAATGACGTATAAATCCAATATAGCCTCCATAAGAAATAACAAAGTCGACTATGGTTACAAAAAATCTAAAATGTCTAGAAAAATATCGTCAACGTCAATCGATTGGTCATAGTAGACAACCCAAAACTACCAAATTTTATTAAAATCGGATTCAAGATGGCGTGATTATTGCAGGTTTTCTAAAAACCCGATTTTTAGATTTAGCCCGATATTTTGAAAACCGCTGTAGATATCGTGGATGTTAATATCGCATCTGATTGGGCTTGGAACAGCACAACTTTTTCTCCATTTAACTGAAACTGTATCTCTTACCGTTTACGAAATCCCCATGTATATCTTTTTATCTGGGACACCCTGTAGAACGGAAATTAAAAAGATTACATCAAAAAAACAATTGAATAAATATGCACGCATGACCACTTTTTTGGCGCCCAGTGTCGGACAGCTTTAGGACAAGTTTTTAGCTCTTAACGTGGGACTCAACAATTTTTTAGCGCCCAACATGGGACTCAAAGGGGTGTGAGCAATATATCGACTTTCAAGCTGCTACTCGAGTTAACTCTTGATTTGTCTATAAACATAAATCGCACGAGTAAATAGGAAACATAATCGTTTTTTTTTTGGTTCCCAACGTGGGCTAAAAATGCAAATGATTGTGAATACAGATTATCGGAGTCGGCAAAGAGCAGAAACTAAAAAACGTATCATCAAATAAATAATTCCACAAGTTGTGTAGAGAGAGACATTTCAGTTCATTTGATCTATTTGGTTTGATTGAAGCAGCATCTTTCACTTGACAGTTCTTACATTCTTCTGGCTTCAACCTTTACACTTTGAATTAATCTCACTATTCCCACTTAACGCTTGTCCTTCCTAGATAATAGTGCAATAGATAAAATGGGAATAATACCATTGTAATTATTTATAAGCCCTTAAAGAGATTCAAAAAAAGTGTACGTACCTCAATCTCAAACTTCAAGGTGAGCTTCAGATCCGTCTCGGAATGCAGTTCGGCTAGCACGTTCATCAGAGCCATGGTCCAGGGGTTTGGAGGCTTGAACACTTTGCTTTTGGCGCAAGACTCCAACACCTAAACGAACACGTGACTTCGATAACAAAGTGAAATGCTATAGACGCAATTTGCACACAAAAAATAATAGTTGTACTAAATCAGAACTGCAGGAGTATCATCTCGAGTGAATCAGAGATTGTGATATTATCATCATATAAACAAAATTTTTGCACCGACCTTTTAAGGAACTTTGCCTACGGTAAAACGACATTATATTATATTTTTTTTTGGTGTAATTATCTACTAAACCCGAAAAGTCAAGGGTTACTAGATAGTAAATTTACCTTGGCAACGAAAGGCACCACGTAGAGCAGCTCCTGCTGACCCTTGTGGTACGCTTCGACCAGCAGAGATTTTAAGTCCAGCTCGATCTGCAGGATCGGCTTGTTACGACTCAGCGTAAGCATACCCAACCAATGGCCAAGGTTTTTCAGCAGCGATCTGTCCGAAAAATTGGCTATTGCTTTGTCCGATCGCAAGAGTACGCGGATGTTCCTGCAAAGGAAAAAGAAATCCGGTCCAATTCCGAGAAAAAAAATAAAATATTTAACATTTTCTTGTACATAAGTTTATAGAACTCCGATTTTGGCCTCGCACGACATTTCAACGTTTACCTTACGTCTTTATCAAGGTGCAAACACAAGACCAATTTGCAATAACGTAGGGAAGTCAAATTGTAGACTGATAAAATCAAAAGTATATTTTTGCTGTATGTATCTACTGTGCGATTTTTTCCAAATGCAAACAGACACAATAATAGACAATATGAAGATCGCCAAGTTCAAAACTTCACTTACCGGAACGTCTCCTTCACCACCATCTTATACAGGTCGTTTATGTTCAGCGTGTCCAAACAATTCGAGTACAAATTGTGGAAGTTCACTTCGATCGACGCTCGTTTCATAACTAAATACTGCGACAGCCACGGATAGAAATCGTCGGTGATCAAATCCCTTAGCTCGTCGCACTTGGTCTTCAAGTTCAGCTGGCTCAGGTTGTTAAAGATGAACGCGATCTTGTCCTGGAGTGCCTCAGAGGGCGCCACGGTTTTCTCCTCTTGCTCGGTGGCCACCAGTAAGGTGTCGATGTTCGTAGCATTGGCGATGGAGGGCCGACTGCCCAAGGTACTGGCCGGGGTAGAACTGGCTTTGGTCGATACGTTGCTGCCTACCGTGCTGGTGGTCTTGTACACTTGGGACACGGCCGCGTTGGGAGGGGCGAGCATCGCCGCTAGACTGGCGGGGAGGACGGGCCCTTCAGGCTTGGAGGGCGGCTCCAAGGACTGCAGACCGTATTCGACGTATTCTTGTAAATGCGGGGGAAAGTCACTGCAATGAATTCAATTTATTTGCCTCAGCTCAGTAGTTCGCTTGTCATAAAAGAACTCGCATCATATATATTTTATCTTTGTCTTGACACCGGATTGTAATACTGGACATACAACACAATATGTTGGCATCTAGTGATTCAAGAAATCTCACTAGGAAGCCCTGTATCCAGGAGAAAGAACAAAATATGCGACCTTGAAAACAAAATGTGTAATTTTGAAGTAGTTCAAGCTGACACCATCTTTGGGGCCTCATCTTTGACTTTCACAAACATGTCTCAAGCTCTAACTGCACTTATCAGCTTTTTCGGGTGGCCGCTCCGAGAGTATTCCCCACCTTACATTCCTAATGAGAAAGCAAATAATGGGAATACTCTCAGAGCGCTGTAGAGGTTTCACCCGAAAACGCTTAAGATTTTTGACAATTTTGATATTAAAATCGAGTTTAAGGTTAAATCCAGGCTTAAGACTTATAACAGGCCCAAAGCGTCAATTATATCAGGCCCTATCCACTCTTATTACCCAACTTGGTTTGCAATTTGCTTTTATTCCTACACGTAAGATGGCGCTCGGCCGGCGTTTGTTGGGTTGCGTCCCCATGAATTTCGTCCATTCCCGACAGCCAACTTCAAAATGGCTACCGAACTGTCAAAATTTTAAATTTGAAGCTTTGGAATTTGAAATTTTTTAAGTATTGTAGGTTTTTCAGGCGATAAAGTATATAAAAGTGATAAAAAGTGAGTTGGTGTTGTGCTGCGTTTAAAAATATTTAAGGTAAGCTATAAATTACTTATTACTGGGTTAATACGTTTTGCTCATACGCGGACGAGATTGGTCATACATTGGGTACCTTATACGCATTTTTCTAGTAGAAAAAAGGTGCCTTACGTAGTATATAAAGTTAAATTTTTCCACAATCTCGTACGAATAAGTATACAATATAAAGAACATAAATATAAAGTACCGCCAGCATCACTCGCGCTTCTTGTTGGGAGCGGCAGTTGTCACATAGTACATATATTGACTATTGTTATATTGATATTCTTTATATTGTAAAAGTAAACCTTTTGTATAAATTACAAAGAGAAGCAACATAAGCTGATTGTATGATATTTCAGATTGTCGAAATGCTGTCTACGATTAGGTGTTGCGTTTCTACGTGTTGGGGAAGCCCTAAACCGAAACAACGATTTTACAATCCACAAAAATACGGACTTTGTTTCGACAAGAAGGTCAAAAAGTATATAATAACTGTCCAGTATGTTCACTAAACACCAATTGCTGGGAATAAATTAGTGATTTTTTTTAAATATTATGTTTATAATAATATTTTATTCACCACAGCCTTTAAAGCCCTCATAGGGCAAAATGTTGCACACATAAACTTAGGTACCTTTCAAAAATATTTATTGATTTTATTGAAGATTGGTTTGTAATAGGTGATGTTTTAATGCATTTTCCTACTATATACTTCCTACCGTGTACTTCAATTTAATAAATATAATCCGTTTAAAGCCACCACTAACTGGCGCGAATTTATGAACAAATCTCAAGTCACTCGACATTTTGGTATGTCAAGCAACTACTTACTAAACACCAACAAGCATATAATTCTTTTAGATGATAATACATAAAATTATTGAATGCTCTTTGCTAAACGCGTGTCGTAAGTAGGAACCTGGCAAACTAAGATATCAACTGATTTGAGAATTTCGTAAATTGGCACTTGAGAGTATTGAACAATGGCGGCAAATATTTAAATTTAACAATCCTCTGCCATCTAGCGACGTATGAATGAACTAACAAAATTATTAGGAATATATGATTCGTTAAGCGCGCCATCTCTCGACCCTAGCTTCAATCTTGAGCTTTTATTCCTTCCCGAGAAATGGCGCTGCAATGCGAACCAAATTTTTAACACGCGAGTTGACGTTCTACTTTAGCTCTGTTTTATGAATTATATAAAAAGCAAAAATCGCTATAAAAGTGTCGCACTGAGAACGCAAACTAAATGTTAAAAACGATGGAAACACTCACCTGAAATGTGGAATTGCTCTCACGTGCTCGCAGTATTTATGATACTCCTTCAGTCGACCCTTGAAGCGGTCTAAGGCGGCGATGCCGAAATAGTACATCTTCGAGCCCTCGGGCTTCTTTAGAGCCTCCAAAACAAATCTTAAAGCCAGTCCTAATGTGACGTATGAGGCGACGATGCCGCGCTCGATTATGCCTCCGAAGAGCTGCGCGGTAATGTGCAACTCCTTGTCCGGGTACTGAGGAAAAAATTTGTACTCCTCGAAGAGGCTTCGCAACATGCAATTGAAGACCTGCGCGAAGCAAATAACATTGTGTCAATAAGATGGTTGTGTGACTCTCACAAATGTGATACGTATTAATAATAATATCCTTTATTGCCAACAAAACCAATTCAATGGCAACCAACGTCAAATAAAGAAAAGAACAAGTGAGAGCTGGGCCCAATCTCTTCTCGACAATATGAAACTAAAATTGTAAAATGTATGCGCATTATACAGAATGCAGGTGTGTAAAAATAGATAAAATTTACATATTAAAATAACAGCAACTTGACAAATTTTTACATGTATTTCAGTGGCCTGACATAATATTGCTCACTGAACCATGCTCTATTCCGAATTACTCGGTGGCGTCTTGTTATTGTAGAAGACAAATGCGTCACGGGGGCACAATGATTCTGGTCAATGATCAAATTTTAAAAATGATTGATGTATGGAGGGACAGTTTGAATTTTCAATAGTCCATAGTGAATTAAGCAATGTTTTTATCATTTGTGTTTATAGATCTCCGAACTGTCACGCTGGGGAGTTTTTGATATGCCTTGAGACGCTCCTCTCAAGTGTATCGATTAGTTTACGAATCATTCTTGCCGGTGATTTTAATATTAATTTCATGGCGGTGAGTGCGGATTTGACGGACTTAAAGAAAATATTCTCGGCACATAATATCTCGATGCTCATTGACAGGCCTACACGTACCCCCTAATATTCTAGTACCCTGATTGATTATTTCTGTTCAAAATTTTCTGTGAATGCTCATAACTCCGTATTCGTGATCCCTGCGGGATTGTCAGGTCATAAGACTGAACTAGCAACAGCACCAAGAAAAGGAATCGACAACAAAAACTCAAATACGGTAGGATATACGGCTCAGTGAATTATGACAGGTTTAAGCGCAGCATTGAGGGATTGGATTGGAGTGGCGTTGTTGATTCGTCGGATCCCCTGGGAGCCTTTAATCGTCTTATCTTGGACGTATTTCGGAGCAGTGAAAACTGCGTCGGATTAGGAAAATCACCAAGACGTTGTAGATCACGCCAGGTATCAGAACATCGGCTATTAACCTCCGAATTTTACATTATTTAAGAAAATATACAAGCAAAGATCCATTTTCATGATTATTTTCGTAAATATAAAAGTAACTACAGGAAGTGTGCTAAAGAATTATATTATAAGAAGAGAAAAAGCGCTTAACATAGCGGAAGAAAGTTGGAGAATAGTGAACGAGCTGAGGAGAGGGTCAGTTGCTTTAGGCCCTTCCTGGATTGCCGTCGATGCTTTAAATGAATTTTATTGTTCTGTAGCTGCGGAACTTACAGGTGGAATGAGGGCTAATGCAGATGTAGATCCATTGGACTATCTTAAGAATTTGTCCATTCAGGAATCGTTTTGTATGCATCACACGGACATTATTGAATTGCATATTATATCTACGATAAAGAACAAGAGCGCAGCTGGTTTCGATGAGATTTCGGTGCGAGTGTTGTTAAATCTGCCCGAGAGAGCGCTCTCTGTTTTGGCGGAAGCGAATAATGTGTCATTCTTTCGGGGTCATTTCCATCGGCTCTGAAGACTGCTGTCGTGAGGCCTCTATATAAAGGGGGAAATTCCGCTGACCCTTCAAATTATCGGTCAATTTCATTGCTGCCATCTTTGTCTAAGATTGTGGAGCGACTTGTTAAGATTGCATGGTACAGTTCATAAGAAAACACAATATTTTTAGTAATTGCCAGTATGGATTTCGTGAAGGTAGGAGCACGGTAGATGCAATCTTTGGGTTATGGAGGACCTATATGTAGGACTGAATGAGGGGAATGTGAGTGAAGCAGTATTTTGCGATTTTTCAAAGGCTTTTGATTGTGTCAGCCACCAAATACTGCTGCAGAAGCTTGAAGCATATGGTTTTCGGGGGGTGACTCTTGAATGGTTTGAGTCGTTTCTCTCGGGTAGGAGTCAGATGGTTACGACAGAGGTTGGAGTTTCGAAAGCACTCCCACTGCTTATGGTGTTCCCAAGGGTCCGTTTTGGGACCTTTATTGTTTCTCTTATATATAAGCAATTTGGCTTTATTGGACATTCGGGGGCATTTTACAGTCTTTGCTGACGATACTAATCTTATGATATATGCAGCATCTTATGGTCCCATAGTCAACCTGATATACTTGAGGATATTGTGTCGAATGACATTGTGAAACTGAAGCGGTGGTGTCCGTCGAATCGCCTTTGTTTCAATATTGCTAAAACTAACGTGTTGAGCTTTAAGTGTAACATTTCGGGAATTTCTCTGGACGGCTGCGGTATAGAAACCAGAGAATCGGTGAACTTTTTGGGACTTTTGATTGACGACCGACTTAGGTTTGTTGGCCATATTCGGGGGATGAGAGAAAGGGTGTCAAGACGATGCTGTGCTTGTCGGACTAGGACTGGTAGCCTCTAGAGCGGTATATTTCGCATTGTAGAAAGCCATTTGAGATATGGCCTGAGAATCGGTATTTATCCTCTAGAAGAGAGTATTGAGATATCTTTCGAGGGCTGGATGACGTGAACACTGCAAGCTGTTATTTGTTAAACAGAAACGACCGACGCTGCCCTGTTAATTTATTTTAGAGACGATTTGCTTGATAAATAAAAAATATCAAGCCCGTTTCCCGGTGCAAAGGAGGTAGCATAATACCCGTCGCGCTCGTGACTTGCCGCTTCCGATTATCCGGAGTGAATTGACCAGAAATCTGACTAGGTTCAAGAAAGCTTATTAAACTGTTGACGAATTTTATGAAGATCGATTTTAGATTTATAGTATGCATCTTCTTCATTTATCTTTTTTTTGTTATTCCAGTTTTTAATGTTTTTTGAGCTTTGTTTTTATTCTTTTAGTACTTTCAGTTTTTACTTTATTTTTTCACAGCTTTGTCAACAAAATTACTCTTTTCTGTGGAGAGTAAAAACAATTATCCATTAAGAATGATTTGACTGCCTTCTTGGATCTGACACCCCCCATAATGGACCTAGTATGATCGGGTAACATTCTGTATGCCTTTATTGTCCTGTAGAAGACTCCGCTACGAAAGTCCGTAGAACTGTGACGGGGAATACTGTCAGTCCTGTATCTGGTTTCATGGTCATACCTTCCTTATAGTATTGGCTATTTGTTGGAAATAAGCCTGAGTGAACCTTGACGGACATCACCAGACCCATAAAGTAAAGAGAGGGAACCCTGAGCAGGTTCAACTCAAAAAAATGTCCCCTGCAGGAGCCAGCCGGAGGATTCACGTGACAGTTCGCTTTTGTGCGCGAAAAAACGCCCTTCTAAGGAACTTCCCCGGAATGTTATTCGAGATGATTAGTTGGACATAACCAAAGTAAAAGAGACGTATGCTTTCCACGGACAGCATGTCCTGAAGTCTGTGAATAACTGCACAGACGCTATTAAAATTCTTAATAATAACAGTAGTGTGGTTATCCCAATTTAGTGTGGGATCTAAATAAATCGCAAGAAATTTGATCTCTCCTCGACAACAGGAATTGATCTGCTCCCATCCCAGACAAGAAGCGACTTTCTTGGATGTCCCGTTTTAGAATATTCAACAAGACCAATCATTGTGCTGTTCATTTTCAAGCAGTTCTCCACACACCAAGCCATCATTCCCGCATTACATGGTTGCATGTGTTAAGCTTCACTTTTATATACGTATAAAGCGTTCCATAAAGTTTTTCCAAAGGCTATTATTTGAATACCCCTATATAATTTTTGAACTGTGTCAATGTTAATGGTTACGTTACAAAAACCGTAAAGGAAAGATTCCGTCAAAAACGCGACATACTAGTTATCCAGAAACTAATTTGCCAAAAATGTGATTGACAAGATTTTAACCAGTAAATTAAAAGCAGGTGAAGGTAAATGCCAATAACAACTTCCCTACAAGTTGTTATCACGGTTTAATGTAGTTTTACTTTAATATCTGCCATCAGTTTCATTTTGAGTAAATCAAATTAATTTCCTAGACGTTGCTCGCATTATGTTAAAAAAAGTGTTTATCGGCTTATAAACTTTCTCAAAATTACTCAGTAGCTAGCACATTCAAGAAGAACGGTTTTAATTTCTCTGCCGAATTACTCCTTGGAAAGAAGCCTAGTGTTCTGAGGCAGAGCGTTGTACCTACCATATCCGAAGTGCAGATAAACACTGTTCCTACTCAAATTTTGACGGCGGTATGAATGCATTTTATGTGCAACTTCTTTCATAGCATGAGTATATCCCTCCCTTTTTGTAGATTACTACAGTGAAGAAATGTTAACATTTTTTAAAAGAGCTCATATACAGCCATTTACGCAAGACCTTTTAGTGGTTCAGTGTTAACAAACCTTCTCTTAACATATATTATGTTGCACAGGGTGAGCAAAACTCGATGTCCCAGCTCTAGTATAAGAAAATTTGTTGTCCCAAGAATTACTTCTGCCAAGTATTGACCTGAAAAAGGTAGTATCAGCTCTAGTATATGGATTTATTATTTTCGCTTTCAACTATTATCCTTGGTAAGTTCTGGCAACAACATTTTTTGTAATGGCAGCATTTTATAACCTTTAGATCTTGTCAATATAACCAATAAAACTGACACAGTTCAAATATTATATGGGGGGGCTGTATCTGTCAAACTTTCATGGCCTGCTTTTCCGAAAAAAATAATGAAAAGCTTTATATTAAGTTTAAACTTTACCTAAACAAAAATCTAACAGAACCTCTTTACCTACAACTGTAGGTACTTTTTGTATCGATACGTCCGGGTGAAAACCTGTGGAAACACACCTTGTATACAGGGTGATTCATAAGTGGTGAAGAACAACTTCAGAGGGAGTCTTTGATATAACAAATTTTTGTACGACTGTGTAGGGTGCATATAGGCCTATAGAAGAATAATCTTCCATAACCCAGTGGAAAAATTAACCAAAAGTTGTGTGAAATCATCAGAGCGTTACCTCCCAAGACGCGTTTCGCTCCCACTAGACCTCGTCAGTTGGGTTCACTCTGATGATCTTACACACAAAAATAAATCGATATATGGCCTATATGCACCGGACACAAGCTAGATGTGCTGTGTCATTTCTTACAGAAGAAGTAAAACAGATAAATGAAGTTGAACTAAAAAATCATTTTTTTTTTTTACTTTTTTAAAAGCATTGCACATATTTTAATTAGTGATTTATTAAGTCGAGTAACTTGACAATTTTAAGGAATACTTGAATTGAAAAACAAAACATTTCGCAACTCTGTACTTAACTTGACTTGAAATTTTTATAGTCGAGCTTGACTTGATGACAAGTATTTTCAAACTACTTGACGCTTGACCAAAAATGGTAAATGAACAAAACAAACTAAAAAAAATACACGTTCACGAGGTTTTATTAAAAAAAATGGAAACTTGTTGATTTCTCCAAAACTACAAAAGATATCTCAATGAAATTTAGCAGTCCTTGACTGCTATCGTATGCAAATGTTTTGCAATTAAAACAACATTTTCTCTCCAACAGTGGGCGAGTTACAACATATCAATGCATATTAAGAAAAAAGGTAAACCAGAAGTTATGCAGTGATATTTAAAAAATTATACAATACGCGCCTTTAAAATTCAACTTCAAATCCCTGTATCTTTCTAACAATGTGGTACGTTATCCCTACATTAAGCCAATTGGCAACGCCATAGCAGGGTCTGTTACACTTCATTTTTATTTTCCTATAGAATCCATTTTCATAAAATTTCGCCTATCGTATCGGCCTACATATAAATCATGAATTTTTGCCTTTAGTGGTGGAAGTGACCGAATATTCGCATCAAAATTGAGTGAAAATTAGAAATATTCGCAAGGGTTCGCCAACAAAATCCGCTTTTCCACCCTTTTGGGAGAAAGGATATTTCTGTGACCCAAGGGGCATATCGCAATATCGAGTCATTTGACGAAAGACAAGTGACATCACTTTCGGCGGATATCGTGGCCATTTGACATGCCAAGTCCTGCTAACCTAAATGAGATCCTTTCGATAAGTAGATTCACAAATCTGGTATTGATAGTGAAGTGCGATTTAAAGTCTGTTCCAAGGAACACTTACAATAGAGTCTACAATATCATTAGCAGGTTTTCTGCTTCAAGGAACAATATCTCATTAAGATTAATCCCCGGTGCTCGTGGCCTGGGGGTCCCTATACTTTTGTCCACAGGAAAATACCCGACTTCTTATTATCCTAATTTAATTCATCATACCAGCAAATTTTCATACAGGATATTATACTACTGGAATCGACCCCTACAGTTGTTTTATCCTACCGGAAAATGGCCGAAACTCACCTTCATTTGACCTTCAGTGAAAAAGACTGATTTTGTTTGTAAACAATAGCAAAAACAGAATTTATTTCTATAATTCTTTTGTCTTAAAAAGCATGCTTAGCGATTTTTATTTAATTTTTTGGGAATTTAACCCTACGGCTCAACAATTTAGTTAATAATTTGTAGGTCATAAGTCCTGGGTAGGTATTATTATTATCTATACCACTAGGGTGTCAATGTATTCAGTGGTACCATGGCAAATTAAACTGGCTACACTACACTGGAGTTTATTTCACAGACATAAATAAACATTTTTATATATAAAGGAGAGATAGGAAGGAAACTGAACATGAGAAACTTGAGGTAATGTGTTAAACTAAGTCTTGTGTTCAATTCTTGTGTTCAGTCTTGTGTCACACACTGCAACCTGTGATGTTTTGTCCTTTTGTGCAGTTGTTCCATTGTTCAAAAAGAACTGGAAGCCACTTTCCAGCTGTAATAAGGGATTTGAGCATGAAGCTCCCGGAGCGTTAAGTACATACAGATTTTAAAGACTCGAGCTGGAACAGCTTTTCATAGTTGTCAAAAGTATTTCAAACACCAAAATATCGGTAGGTACTCGAAGGGCAAGAGGGGCAGAAGATCGGAGCGCTTCAACTGCATGAAATACCAAGGTGCTGGAAAGCTAGAAAAACGAACTTCACGCTTCAGAATTGCTCTGAGCTACTCCCATGGCAAGATGGAAAGCGGCTTATATGTGGACTTATTTATATGTCCAATTTGTGAGAAGCATGAACATTTTTGATTGTCATTTTGATTGTTGATAAATTAAGTTCAGGTGTAAAAGTAATGTTTATTATTTAATTTAATTCATAATGTAAAAGTATGCCGGCTTAATACCTTTATTTGTATATATACAGGATGTTCATTATAAAACTTCATCTAGTTGGCTCTGAAATGTCAAAAGAAAAGGATGGAGAAACAAAAGTCTATTTATTTTAATTATGTCATCCTTTTCTGTCAAAATTTGATAGCCTGCTAGATGAAGTTTTATAATGAACACCCTGTATATTAATAAAGTGTGTTTTTTTAAAGTTGTTTTTGGGCTGCAGGATTTTATGTGTTAAAGTGTTAAGTTACAGCTCATGTTCTATTACTTAGTTCTTATTATGTTAGAAATGGAGAGATGAAACTTATCAGAGGCATTGGTTCAAGGGTTAAGTTGACATTTATATCCTCATTTGATCAAGATGGTTCATAATTTTGCCTAAAATGCTTATTTATTTTCTTCAAAATATTATCTTTTTACACACCCATAATCGATTTTGCCTGTTAGTTGAATATAATAGTATCACAGTTGATATGACAGGCAAAACTGAATATGACTGTCTTAAAAAATGCTATTTTGAACAATATAAATACATTTTTTAGGCATGTTTATGATCCATCTTGACCAAAGGAGAATATAATTGTGAACTTAACACTTGAACCAATGCCTTTGACATATTTCATCTCTACATTTTTTTATAGAACAGGTTCAAAGATGGCGTTTCAAATTAAGACCTAAAGCTCTGTGGATTATAAACCAAAACAAAGGGTGGTTTTGGTCATGGTCTCAAGGTCTCAGTACATTTAATAATATTAAATGAGACCGTGACCAAAATCACGCTTTGTTTTTGTTTATAATTACTAGGTCTCCCTGTGTGTAAAATGAACGAAATTCTCCCCTCTCCCCCCCCCCCCTATAGATTATCTTTAAAAAAAAAGGACACTGTATATTAACATGCATCCTTTTTATACTTTATATTTTATAAGACTTAGTAACTACTACTATTTCCAAATTTGGTATGATACTATTTATATACTTTTCAGAAAGTTAACATTTAATTATTCAATTATGACTTAGTCATATATGTGTTTATTTCTTTGTGTTCAAAATTTATAATATATTTATATGATATGTACAGGGTCTCTGGAAACGAAACTGACAAACAAATACAGGAAATTCTATGTGTATTTAGTATTCTACTGTATTTAGAAAGATAAAATATCTACTAATTGTAACTGCGTAAGTTTCTTAGTTAGGGGGTCACGTGGTATTTTATTCATACTTTTGTATCCTGCTTTTTAAAACATTTAATATGAATAACTATATAGTATTTTATGATTTATTATTTTTATTTATATTGGTAATTTTTAATAATTTTAATGTAAGTTATAAGTTTGGTCCTTCTAGATAAAAAAAAACATTCTGACTAATTATAAAAAAACTGTCAAAGTCCTAGTTATACTGTAGGAGGTATTTTTGGATAATACTACGGGGTGTCCATTATAAAACTTTATCTAGTTGGCAGTGAAATGTCAAAAGAAAAGGATGGAGAAACAAAAGTCCATTTATTTTTATGTCATCCTTTTCTGTCAAAATTTCATAGCCTGCTAGATGAAGTTTTATAATGAACACCCCGGCTATACATTAAATCTAATTATAAAATATACAACAAAGCGACGAACAAAGAATTTGCTGCCTTTGTTTGTCGCTTTTGTTTTTGAATACCCTGTATATTAAGATGTGCAAACTAATAGCGTTTACAAATGATGTTTGTGGCTTCAGCGGACTGAAGAATAATAATTTAAATAAAATAAAAAGTAGGCCTTCAGCCGAATTTGAACCAGCAACCTTCTGTTTGCCGGACACATGATCTTCTGTCCGCTGAAGCCACAAACATCACTTGTAAATTCCTACTGACGCAATTATATGCTATCTAAACTAATAACACTATCTATATACCATGTACGTATATAGACAATGTTAGTAGTTATTTATGTATTAAGACCAAAAATGACAACCTTTTTTTTCTCGGAAAGGGAAGTTTGCCACTCATCGCAAAGCGGCCGAGAATTACAGGTATCAACGTAGAAATTATACCTATTAGAGTCCATTTCAAATATAGATATTCATCTAGTAAGCTGAGAAATTGACATACAAATGACACATTTACATGGATGGAATAGGAAGAATCTGTCTGTAACTACTTCCCGTCATAGTACCAGTAAATGTCACACTTCTGAATGTCATTACATATGTGCTTGAAAATACTGTTGCGATTCGCAGCGACGCCGCATGGGAGGCGGGGCAACGCGTGTGTGGTTGGTGGAGCTTCGTGACCTATCCGCGCTGCGTCATGGCTGACACGAGTGATTTATTGCTCGGTTTCATCTAGAAGGCAGTTGTTTACAACCTTTTTTTATGTGAGATTATTCAAGAATTCTTATAAAGAACTTTCTAGGTTTTTCTGTAATTAGTTAGGATTGTATATAAAAGGCGCATAGAGCGCGCGGAGGGGAATAGTCTTATTTTAAGCGAGCTATAAGTAAGTTAAAGTACGAAACGATTTTAGAAGGCTATAAAGTGTTAAGCAGTGAGTTATTTACTAGTCGAATTGTACCTGTGTGTATTAGTGGGACAAATAAATAGTGTTTTCGTGTTTAATCGTTATACTGGAATTATTGAACCCCGAGTTCGCAACAATATAATAATTGACCAAGAGTCGAGATATTATTTATTAGACGCGTAAAACGCAAGTAGACTGTTTCTGAGATTCTGAATATAATGATGAAGGGACAATTAATCACCTTAATACTTCAGTTAAATAAGATGACGTTTTTCTAATAAAAAGTCTGTATATACACCATGCAAATATTTAAAAATAGAAAGAGAATTAGCATTCCCTATTTTAATCACAAATTGTTGTTTTTTCATTATATAGACATATTTTTCAGATATGATAGCTGTTATAAAATGAAAAGAAACAAGGTTAAGTGTACGTCGTCGCAGTAATTAATGAATGATTAGTTCACTTCAAATTTTTGTAATTATTTAACTCATCATCAATATTTCTAGGGAGCACAAAATGGTGTTAATATAAGAAGTAAAAATCGATAAAATTCTCAAAGATTTTAGAGCGGTAATTTTACCTCGTCATGGGAATAAGAACTAAACTCTAATATAAATTGTCGCTCACTGATTGACCTGTATTTAAAATGACGGAATTTTCAAAGACAAATTATTTATTTTTTAATATTATATTTAATTCGAGAAATATTCTTACTAAATACCGCCTGAGCTAATTAACCAGATAATTTATTTGAAGCTCTCGACCCTATTATTTTATTCTGCATCCGCTATTATTGCTATGGAGCCAAAAAGGTATTAATAATCTTAATAAGCAGTAATTCGATAAAATTACAGCGGTTACTTCGGTTGGTCAAGTAATTAAGCTCAGAGCCCTATTAAATGTCATTATCTGATTGACTTGTTTAAGATGTCCGAATATTCTAACACTACCTACTTATTCATTTCTTAATTAATAATCTTCAATCGTCCAATCGTTAAAATGTATCAGTAGGTAATTTCAGAGCTCTCGTGGTATTACCCCCGATTATTTCACTCATGTATATTACTACTATAGAGCAAAAAAATTTATTAATAAACAATAATTCAGTGTCTCCAAAAAATTACAGTGGTAAATTCACGTTGTCACATAAAACCGTATAAAATGTTGCTGTCTGAATGTCTTATTTAAAGTGTCGTCTAAATGATCCTTTTGAACTTATTTATTTTTTAATGTTGTATTTAATGTGAGAAATAATCTCCCTTAATAATAACGCTCGACCTTTAAAATTAACCATATTGAATTAACGAGATAGAATGCTCGTAAGGTCTTTCTGAAGCACTACAGGTCTTGGTTTCCATAACTTGATGCCAAGACTGACCAAGACGAGTAACCCATTTTCACCAAACTATTGAGAAAAATAACATCACAAGAAAGGAAGGAAAGTCCATCAGCCACGTCTCCCGTGTGAGAGTGTTTTGTGGTAAGCCGTCCCCTTTTTTTCCCTTTTTGATAATGTATATTAAGTACATATTTTTAATTTTAATATTAAGTATAAATATTTCCAATGTACCATATAAATATAAGCCTCTATCTATCTCTTGGTCTCACGGAACGTGTCACTCATGGCTCAAATATTTTGCAGTCTACTGATGAAGATGCCATAGGGCATCGAAACGTCTAAAGCAATTAGAAGTTTGATGAAATGAAAAAGACACTGTGTTTTTTTTGTTTCCTATCACCTAAGGACAACACCCCAAGAACGCCTCCCGTATATACGTACAACAATGAGGTCCAAGAACAACGCACGTTTATACGTCGCGACTATATATTAGTAATATTATAAGTAATATTATCATCAAACATCGACTTTCTATTAAATACATAAAAATAATTGTGAATTATTAGTCGTTGATAACCTTGGGATTACATCTTCTACGCCACTGGAAAACTGCTGAAGAATTTAAATAATTAAAAAAAAGTGTACAAGTTATAGGATTAGAAAAATATTTCCCAAAATAGCATTATTGACTTCACTGGGGTATATACTAAATCGTATTTCGAAGATTTGGATGTAAAATAACTGATTTTAGAGTTATTTGAGATAATTTAATTGTTGCTGAGAAATGCCATTATCTGTTTACCTGTGAAACCTAACTCCAGGCTCCTTTCTATAGCCGCTGCTTTTACAATCGTAAGCTAGAATACCACCATTGTATACAACACAATTATTCATAATATTAGTATTGCAAAATGCAATTTATTGCAAAAAAACACATAACCAACGAAACGTTTGGTTCTCGCCTTAAACATGGCGTCTTAAACAGCTGTTAATGTATGCGAGAATTGCGCGCGCGGATTCCATTGTCTACCTTTTCAAAGCTTGCACTATTTGAGGTCAAATCAAGGAGACTTTCGGCTATTTTCCGGTAGGCGACTATCCGGAGGGCTTTTAGCCGGTCGAATAAAATCCAGTAAGAGATTCATCCTGTAGGACAATTAGTCAGTATAACGATTTCCAGTAGTTGAAAATAAAGTAGCAGATTTTCCAGACGACAAAAGTACGCATCCCCGTGGCCTGGAAGGTTATCGACATACTTCACATCTATGTGTGACCTTATAACCTTATATATAGACATGAGTCCAGTTTACTCTAGATCCAGAATTGTTTTTAAGCCAATAATGACAAGGGACTTGACGGACATTCCAACGGACTTTGCCTGCCCACATAAGCAAGATAGTGAAACACTTGGAACAGAGAATACAGATTTGACCGAACATATTTAGGGCGCATTGCGGGGCTTTTAGGTCAGCGACCAACTGCTTTGAGCTCGCTTTCGACGGAGGTGGAAACAGCGACCCATGAGACGATGCCATTGGAGGGCGATGTTCCTAAACTAACCAGACAACGAGACAGTGACGAGAACTGACGATGACAACGGTGAGGCCACTGTCGACCAGCAGAGCAATTTTTTAGATTGCCCTCTCAGAGTAGGGTCCTCTGTGTAATTTTTATGAATGTCCAGTCCCTTAGAAACAAGCTCAATGACTTTCAATTACTGCTGGATGATTACCCGCAAGTGGTTATGATGTGCGAACACTGATTAAAACCGGATGAACCAATCCACATTCTGGGATATGAGGTGACTGCTAGGAGTGATACACTTCAAGGTAGAGGCGGCGGAACTTTGATTTGCACTGAAGAGGAATATCGCATGACAAATTCATAAACATTGATAAATTTGACTTTCTTAATAGGGATGGGACATTCGAATTTTGTATAGTAGGTAGGTTCGGGTAGGACACATTTTTAACTCCATTCACTCCAAATTTGGCGGTCACGTGATTAACTCTAAAATTCTTGATATGTGATCACATGGTTGTGACGTATTAGAGCGAATAGACTAAAAAAAATATCCTTCCCAAACCTACCTAGTATATTCGCCGGTTTTAAAAGTTTATGAGTGTGTTAATAGATCACCATCAGGTGACATGGGTTTGTTTCTCTCGGGTTTGGAATAGCTATTGCCTCAACTACCGACGAAAGCAGGTTTGATAGTGTGTGGTGACTCTAATATAGATTATATAAGCTCATCATCGGAATCACGTTTATTTAATAACTTGCTGCTTTCATTTAACTTGCGCATGCTGGTCAATGCTCCGACTACAGTCACAGAACATTCTTCGAGTCTGATTGACTATATGTGCTGTAACTTACCAATAAATTTGTGCTTAGATTGTGGTATTGTTTCAGCAGGGTTATCGGATCACGAAGCCATAGTGGGTCACTTTGATACTTTGACTAGAGATAGGCGCTCATGTGAAGGATACTGTAGACAATTCACAAGAGAAAATTATAAATGATTTGATGAACTATGCGCTGGGGCTCATTGGTTGATGGAGGGAGATTTGAACGACCCCCTTGACGTTTTATACAACACTATTAAGATTATTAACATTTTTTAACTTGAGTTTTCCTATGAGGAAGCACAAAAGTAGGAAAAGAAAAATTGTAAGGAATATGAGACCTCTGAGGTATCTAAAAAAATAATTTGGTCAAAACAGAGAGTTTTTAATCGTATTTTAATAAGTATAGGGGAATATATAGAAAAACGTTGTTAGAGGCAAAGCGTATTGGTGAAGAGAAGAGTTATGGCCTTCATCGAAAAGCACTGCATTCTGAGCGTGGAGCAATTTGGTTTTCGAAGCCAAAGAGGTACAAACGGGTCAAAATTTTCAACAAAATGGAATTTTTGTACCTAAAATTAAACGACAAAGATAGGGCGGCTGCTGTATTTTGTGATCTCTCGAAAGCTTTTAATTGTGTGCGGCATAACATCTTGCTTCAAAAGCTGGAGGATTACGGGTTCAGAGGTGGAGCGCTGAAGTGGTTTACTTCTTACTTATCAGAGAGGGATCAGAAGGTATATTAAATAATGGAGGTGAATTTAATATACACAGGTGATTGGAGGTGAAATACGAGGTGCCTCAGGGCTTTGTTTTGGAACCAATCCTGTTCTTAATGCACATCAACTACTTGACATGTCTCAACATTTCGGGAAGGTTTACTCTGTATGCCGATGATGCAACCGTTCTATGGCATAATGTTCGTGGCGAGTGCCTTGGCGAAACAGTCAACCGGGATTTGAGACTGCCTCTCCATATGCAATGTACTATCTCGTTAAAATAAACTGAACAAGACCCAACAATAATGGCCTAATAAGTTGCACCAAATGTAGGACTCAAACAATATACTAACTTCGAAGCTGTTAGTAGCCATAACAGCGCAATTAAGAGTAATTAATGTAGAGTATAATAATATGTCACTTAATGCAACAACCACCCATTAAATTAGAAAAAAAACTTACCTCCTTCTCCCTTTTGCTCGGAGAGTCTTGGAACCGTTTGAGCATATTTAAGACTTCGTCAATCGACAAGGTGGGATGAGGCGGATGGTTGTAGATCCGCTGGAAATAGTTGTTCGCCTCGTCCTCGATCTCCTTCGATACATGCGGCGTCGCCTCGGGAAAAGCATTATAGTCCGGAACTCTAGACTTTTCGAGGTTGGCCGCAGGACCTGGTATCGCGAGAAATAAAAAAAAAACACGTTTTATCGATTCTAATAAAGAAAAAATATTTTTAATTTTTTTCAGAAAGTTTTTCGTTGTTTTTCCACAAAAAAAAGAAAGATTTATGATTAAATTTTAAATACAATTTTACTTTTTAAATGTGTTAGTTCGTTTTCTTTGAAGTGTCCTGTTTTCTGCGTTACCATATCCAAGTGACCACTTACGTCACTGGGTTTAAAAATAGTTAATTACGTTACAAGTCTATTGTCTATATGTCGGTATTTTTTTTTCTACGACAACGTGCGCAAAGTGCAAATTGCGCACGCTCTCATACAGAAGCGTGTGCAAAGTCATCTTGTAACGTTGTAAATTTGAGCACTTACCTTGTATGGGCTATCCTGGATTTTCAACCTTATATCAGAGGTCCTATTTCATGCCCTGTTCGGTAATTTCAAATCTTTTAAGCTTTAGGCTTAGTGTAAATGCTTCCACATACTGAGATTGTTTTGGTTAATATTAAGTTCCATTTCATGATGCCTGAATCTACTTTTCTGAATTGGGGAAAATGCTGATGGACCTGCATTGACCTGTATTTTTACAGAACCTGATATTATCGTTGAAACCTACCTACCTACCTGAAATTCCAGTTCAGTAATCTTGCCTTTTTGGGGTCATGTTTACCGTTTACCTACATAATTATTGTTATTTCCCTGGGTATGGAGGATATGGAATTTGGGGAATGTATAGTTATATCGTTTCTATGGGTTTTCTGCCTTTTTAGTTAAGTTTTGCTGAATTTCTAACTTATTTTTCAGTGTTTAGTTTTTACAACACTTGACGTTAAAAGTCAATTTTTCGGGGTTTTCCATGTCAATGTCAGTTTCACCTGTCTATCAAGATCGGCTGATTTGGCGCTAACCGGCTAAGTTTTGCCAGCAACCGGCAACCGGCGTTGCCGAGTGACACTTTTCCGCTGCACTTTCAGTGGGAAAAAAATTCTTGACGTCACCGGGCATGCTCATGGTGATTAAATAATAAAAGGTCATTATTCAGTACTTTTGTTTCCTTGAGAATTGATTTGCCGTTCTGTGAAGTTGGGCCGACTCGTCAATGTTGGTTATGCAATCCATCAGGTTGTTCTGCATTATTTTCTGGACCATTCTCAGTTGTTTAGTTTTGTCTTTACCACATGACGTCATCGAGTTTATAGAGCTCCATATTCATGTATGGTAATTTTGGCATCCTGGTAAAGGGTTCTTTTGAAGGTCAACCGTTTTATATAAATAAGAACGGGGAACCTGTTTGGGCTTTTGGCTCTGGTTTTTGGTGCGTAAATCAGGGTCCCGTTGTGCTGGCCAAGGACTGCACGTGTCCTAGTGATCATTTTCTAGTGGATTTCATCCAAAATACTCTTCGGAGGATCGACATCAGGACATTTGCTGAATAGGTAGCCGCTTTTTGCAAGTTTTTCGGATCCTCGTGTGGAGGATCATTGTCGATTTTCGTTGCGGTGCCTTAACCTCATGGAGGGATAGAACAGTCCACGCCGACCACATAGTCACCTCGCCCCGTTTTCCAACCTTGCGGGTATGTTTAGCTCTATTTACTGAAACCTTATTTTGTTGCTCCGTGCTAATTCCCGTGTTTTTTTAGGGGTTTTAATCTTACGGCGCACGTCTTTTTTTGACGCACATATTTTTCCCACGACCACGTTTTTCCGACGCCCACGTGTGTTTTTGGAGACGCCCGTTTTTTTCTTGCGACGTCCGCATTTCGTCCGCTTTGGTCAACTCTCTGGCTGACTGAGTGTCTGGTGAAGTCCCGGCAGCTCCATCTGGATCTTCTAGAGTAGAGCCCTACCAGATAGCTCCTCTTCGGTGACCAACCTCATCACTTAGAGTGGATCAGAGTGAGAGCTTTCCGATTTTCTTTTTAGTCGATATTACTCCGTTATTAGTATTTTTTTTTGTCGTCAAAATATTTATTTAAAGTAGTAGTTTCTCGTGACCAAGCACCCAAGTAATTGATTTTATTAGCGTTGTTGTAAATTCATTCAGTAGTAGTTTTCTTAATTTTTCGTTATCTGCTTCACAGAGTAAATTGCTGTAGATACCTTTTTTATCATTTATACCTGGCAAAATTTGTTAGGCCCTGGACAGCATTACGCCTGTACAGTGACGCACTTTATTGTAGTACTGTTGTGTGATTGTGTCACTTTTGAGGGAAAATATTGAGGGCCCGTGCTTTCTCACTTATTATTTTTTTGTTTGCTTTAACGTATCACCGCTTCTCGGACCATTGTAGTTAGTTTAATTCGTACGGGTATATTCAGTGATCAATTTAATCTAGCCTTACATCGTTAGCTGGTAATCTCCGGAAACTACCAGTAAGCGTTTTATGGCCATAATTCGTGCGTTCCGTCAGCGATAATTTTAACTGATTATTGATATCCCCACATTTGTTCTATAACCATTCCTTCACCATATTATACAGAACCTTAACTGATTATTTCTTGTAAATTTTGAACCTGCTTTGAATTGATTTGTGAAGTCCACGCTCAATACAAACTGTTATTTTTCCTCAACTGTTTTGCATTTATTTTCTTGCGGCTATTTACTGACACAGCACAGTTCTTGATACAGGTGCTTTGTTGATTGATTTGAATTCATAATCTCTTTAATTTTTGGTGAAGTTAATTTCTATCAGGGTAGTTAGGAGAGTGTTAGTAAAGGAGAGATATATTTCGTGATTGGTATACCTCTATTGCGCAACAGCCTTCTCAGGACCTGGTGTTCCGGAAATCACGTGGCGCCTATTAGGATATAAATATTTATACACATAACAAAGTATAGAATCCACCCCGTCTTCACTGAAGTTAGCGGCCCATCAGTGTTCCTGCACAATTACTTGCTACTCACCTCCTGTGCTCTTTTAAGTAAAGTATTTGGTAACGTTTTTCTGATAGTTCGTCCCGGAAATTCCAATTAGCAAACCAGTGTTAATCAATTAATCCCAATAATTCTATATATTAATTTAATTAAATAAAAGCGTCACAATCTTTGCACACACTTCTGATTGCTTTGTACACGCCTTGCATATATTTTATAATACAAATAATCATTTATGAAGCAAAATCGCAGTCGTAGAAAAAGTATAGCGTGCAACATGTACGAAAATCACTCTTCATACTATAGTAGACGTTGAGACGTTGAATTGTAGGCACGTTGTATCACTCGCCTACGGCTCGTGTCCAAACAGTCACACTCGTGTGAAAAGTGCAATTTTCGACACAAGTTGCACAATATACTATTACAGTAGTACAACATTTTACTTCATACTTTTTTAAAACAAGAAAAATAAATAGCAACTTGAGAAATTAAGGATTAGTTTAAAGCTCGGTGAAATGAAGTTTCATTACAGTACTGAATCTTGTAAAATTTCATTGCGGTACCCAGTACTGTAAAACGCTATTTACAGGACTAAAATCAAGAACGCAAAAGTGTCTTAAATGATACAGTATAAAATAAAAACTATTTGAGGACAAAATCCATTTTGTATATCAACCAAATGGCACAATTGACTTACCGATTCTTCCAAGATTGCTGATCTGATTCACTCCGAGTACTAGAGAGGAGCTGGTCCCGACCGGACCTTGATGTTGCATCGGCATAATTGGAAATGGACTATTTGAGGGTCCGCCGCTGAGCAGCCTCGACGGGGACCCGGGCGATTGGACCAACGGCCCCAAGCCGCCTTGTAGATTGAAAGTATTGCTCGGTCCTAATAAATTCGCATTTTAACATCACTCCCTTTTAATTGCCGACCGTAATATATTTTCCAATATACAATTTTTAAGAATAATTAAGATATTTTAAAAACTAGGAGATCATATTGAAGAAGAATAGCGCATTATCGAGTTTTGCAAAATTCTTGTTTTTAAACTTAACCGTTGCGAACACTAACAAAGATACCGAAAACAAACTGGTAATGTAAGTTTCGTTGTTGTGTTCTTAGATGACAACATACTGTTCTTGTTTAGTCACTAAAAACAGATACAAAGAAAAAATAAGTTTGTCTGGCAATAGAGCGATAAACTTAAATCCACAAAAAAAAGTAGGTTTTGCCACTAACTATAGAACACTAACTTATGAACTTAGAACTAACTTAGAACTCACCGGCAAGTGTCAAATTCGATAGGTTGGTCCCCAAACCCTGCAACTGTTGCTCCACCGTCCCGTGGCCATAAATCTGGCCAGCGAACAGAGACGGGTTCAGTCCAGAGTCAAGTCCGCGGTTGCGCAGCAGCGCGTTGCTCTGCTGCCTCGACTTCAGCACCATCGAACAGGTGTTGATCACGCCGACTATGGCCTCCTGACACTCCGGACTGACGTTGATGTTCGAGATGCACCGTTGGAGGCAGACAATCAACGTGGTCAAAGTTTCGACGGGAAGGGTCACAGGTTTCGTTAGCTGATCGTCCTAATTAGACAACTTGGACTTTTAAGGAAGTGATTCGGATATCGACGTCGACAAGCCAAACAAATTAGTTAAACCAAAGACGATACAAACCATACCAACCGATTTTTTTCAGGAGTCCCAGGATGTTAATTCTATAGAAACGAGTGAGAGTGAGACAAAATATTTTTTAACCAATCAAGGCAAGCCTTTGGACCACCCCATGGACTACCCTCCATGCATTCCAGATCTATGCCAAGTGATTTTTTGTATTCTAACATTACCGACTGCAAAAAAAACAAAACGTATATATAATTTTTGTTTTGATAAATCCAAGTGAGACCATTGTAGACCTTGGATAGAGTGGGTGAGAACTGTCACTGCGTCTTTGAGTTTAATCGAAAAGTCTGCTTGTCGACAGTTATTTTTCGCGTTGAAAAACTGATAATTACTTTTCCCATTTGCGGAGATCTCCGTTGCAAAAACTTAACGCAGGCCGAAATGAACGCCTCGCCGTGTTCGCTGATTTTATCCGAAAGCCATTTTTCCAGCTTCAGGTATTCGCGTCGCGACGCCAAACAGGCGAGGTCGATTATGAAAGGGTACGATTGGGCGGACTGGGCGTTCAGCAGCATCGAAAGGGCCTTAAGGTCTTGAGCTACGTCCAGAATTCTTGACAAGCTGAAAAAAAAATTAATTATGATATGAGGTACAAAACAAAACAATACGTTGGAGGTAACTCAAACTGACGTTATTAACTTGAAATTCTAAAAAGAAATTAGAATTCAACCCAATGCTACAGCTAAGTCACTTAATTTAAACTAATTAATGCCGGTTTACACGAAACGTTTTTAAGGAATTTTAGTCCCCTAATTAGGTTAAAAATTATATTAGATAGGTCTCAGTTCGAGTTTCTAACTCTTACTACACGTAGGTCCCCCTTATGTCAAATGGTCGTTTATAAGCACATAAGCGCTCCTTAATGTGCAAAATGACAAATAGGCGGATTATGTTTCAGTGACAGATTTTTTGAAAATTTTGTTTCAAATTAGGAAAAAAACACAATTAAAGTTGTTTGAATTGAGATAATACTTATTTTACTATTTTTAAAGCTTTTGAGAAGCTTTTATAGAATTAGTTGATTTGTTTTGCAGTTTTTTTTTATCTTATTTGCAAATTAATTTTGACATTTTGCTAATTGGACAAGGCTTGGCAGAAGTTAAATTTGTTTGGGGTTTCAGTTTCTACAAAGTTTGGCCAAAGATAATGTAATGACAAAGCCGTCACTACCGCCTTTCCGATTAGATTGTGTAATGTGCACAATCCTCGGTCTTTGCGACTTAAACTTGAAAGATATATTTTTTAGTCATCATCATGTAGCGCTACAACCCTGGGTGGGTCTTGGCTGACTGCACAACTCTTTTCCAATTGATACGGTCTTTCATCAATTTTTGGTCGAAAGGGATAATCATTTTCTGTAGGTATGATTTGATGTTGTCTCCCCAACGCATTCTGGCACGCTCAAGTGGTCTTTCTCTTGTTGGAACCTTCTCCCACTACCAATCTTACAAGTCTTTCATCCTGCAGCCTGTGTACGTGGCCTGCCAATCTTAGTCGTTGTGATTTAATCTCTTGCACGATATCCCGGGTCTGTACCGGCTTTGGACGTTCCAGGTTCCAATATTCATATTCCTTTTCCATTGCGTTTGTCGTTGGACACTTTTATCCGTCCGAATCCGAGGCATTGTTACAGTTTTCGTAACTGGGTTTTTTTTGACGAGGGTGGGTAGTTAGCCCCCCTCTCAACCCTCCTCCTTTATCCGGGCCTGGGACCGGCACCGCCATCCAACAGACTACTCGGTTCATCTATCTATATTTTGTAACGGACTGTATTTAATGAATATTAAAAATACATTGATCACTGAACTGTAGATCAAAAGGAAAACTCATACATTTATAAACAAAATCTATTTGAAAAGAGACGTACATACTGCTCGGGGGGCGAATGTCGAATCCCAAGAATTCTAAAACTATCGCCACTATCTAACCCCACATAGCAACACCCGAAAGTCTGCTCGTCGCACCACCGACGCCCGCGATTGGCCCTCCGTACGACGCCCGTTCCCCGAACTTCCTCGTCAACCCTGACTATTTTTAAATGTTCTTATCGCCGTGACCATTTGTTTGTCTCCTAAACGTAGAGTCTCGCACAAGATTATACTTAGAAATTATATTTGCAGAACAGATAATTTGCACAATTCATTTAAATTTAAAGTTCTTACCTGAATTATTGTTTGTTAATGTACCAAAATAATTCAGGGTACTCTACAGTGATTTAACATAAATATTGAGTCAAGGTTAGGACATCACTAGGCTGCAACCAATCAAATTTCAGATAAACTACTTAGCACAACTATTTTTGTGTCCCTTCTCTCACCTCTGGTACGACCCTGATTTTTTGTGAAATTGTAGAGGATGGTCATCGCCATTTTGTCTTCATTAAGAGTTTTCTTTGCTAAGCAGCTAAAATTCCAGATTCTCTTTAAAGCAGATTTACATCTCTTTAAAGAATTAGGCCTATTATCATTAATTTTTGTTAGGTAAAAGTATCCGTATTAAGTCAAGTAACTAATTTCATTTTGAGCGATTCACGCATGCTAATTATTTTCAAAAGTAAATACCAGTCAAATGGTATTATCTTAAAGGTAATCAACCCCCCGAAGGCCTTCTACCCCCCTTCTCCTTCTACGTAGTGTTATTATCCTTCTATTTTACTACACTTCTTGTACTACTAATTCTACTTCTTCATGTTTTGTCTTTATTTATCATTACTGTTACCATCTTTGGACCATCGTTAGCATCTCCAACTCCCAGGCATACAAACACACAAGTATAGACTGCCACACCACCAAAGCATGTCCGAGTGTGAAAACCAACATCGACATCATCCACACATCGATCATCATCCACCAACACACCACACAATAGAGTACTCTGAAATTTGTCAGGTGGGTCCATTCCATAGCATATACATCATTGCACCACATAATACACACCAGGGACCTTTTTACTCATAAATAAATAACTCTTAGCTACTTCACTTTGTCCATTAACTTGTAGCTTGGTTTGTAGGTAACTCTATTTGGGGAATACATCTGGTAGATGTAGGGACTATTGCCTCACAACTCAATACCATAATAGTGCTAATAGAGGTCAATTCCTAATCTGCACATCACCCACTTATATCCGTTTTTGCAATGAGCAATAAAACAGATAGCAATTGAAAACGAGTTTCAAGAAAAAATATGATAGATCTAGCAGTGTTACATGATACGCGTTCCAAAAATGTATCGTCAATTAACTACCCACTTTTATTTACTTTTAACTATTACAACACGATTAAAACACAATTACTCTCTACTAGCACTTCGAACTGTTCTCTTGTCCGCTTATTTCGCTTATTTACTACACTGCACTCTCTATTCCATCGACGTCGCACGGTTTATATACCCTGTCACTGTTTAGTACCTGTCGCTGGTTAATATACCCGTCCTGAACACACTTTGGTACTTTCGAGAAAGGAGACGACTGTTCCCGATTCTCGTTTTGTCTAGATGGGTTCCAGGAGTCGCGGTTGGCGCTCGGCATTGCTGCTTCGGCCTGAATCTCTGTGGACCGAGTCAGGCGTAACATTGCCCCCGTCTTAGTTCTCATCGTTCCGATCGGAGAAATCTCCACGACTGTAAGTCTTTAACCGTTAAAGAAGAACCACTTTCATCTTTGCTCTAGGGGTACGTTGGATCCTGTATACCGCGTCGTTGATCCGTTTGATGACTGTATATGGACCCTTCCAACTTGGAGACAACTTGAGAAACTTTCCTTTCTTCCTCTGTGGATTATACAGCCACACCAAGTCGCTTTCCTTCAATCCAGCAGAATTCGCCCTTAAGTCATATCTGGCTTTCATCCGATCGCTGGCAATCTTTATCTTTGTCCTCACGTTTCGATGGATTTCCTTTAATCTTTCTCGAAGTTCATCAGCATAGTTCTTGACATCTTGCAACGGTTCTTCTGGTGATCCGTACACCAAATCTACTGGAAGACGAAGTTCTTTACCAAATATAACCTTGGCAGGGGTATGTCCTGTCGAGGGCACCTCTGTAAGCCCTCATTAGAAGAGGCAGAAATTTATCCCGATCTTTCTGGTGGTCCGCTACCATTTTCAGAGGTATTGTTCCATGGTTCGATTGAAACGCTCGACCATGCCATCTGATTGTGGATGGAGCGGATGTGTCCTTGTTTTGCCGATTTCCAGAAGTTCCATGATCTTCTTGAAAAGTTGCGATTCAAAATTCCGTCCCTGGTCCGAAAGAAGATCTAATGGAACGCCGAATCTACTGAAGATCTAATGGTACGCCGAATCTACTGAAGAAATCGTCAACCAAGACCGTTGCCACGGAGTTAATGTCCTGATTTGGTATTGCATAAGCTTCAGACCATTTACTGAAATAATCCATGGCAACTACGATATTTGTTGTCATCATCCGTTTCTGGAAAAGGACCTGCCACGTCGATCTCAATTCTTTCAAATGGGGCGCCAACATTGTATTGCTTCATTTGTCTGCTAGTCTTTCTTTAGGATCCTTTTACGGAGGAGCAGGTATCACACTTCCTGCACCACCCTTCGACGTCATCTCGGCAATTCACCCAGTAGTTCCTTTCGCGAATTCTATCCAGGGCCTTATTCACTACAAAATGGCCTCCAGACACTCCACTGTGCATTTCACGCAAGACAGCTTTCCGTCTACTTTCTGGTCCGACAAGCTGGAGCGTGACATTTTTCACGTCGGGGCTTACACAATTCCCCTTCAGTAAACCATTCTGAATCGCCAAGGAATCCCATTGAACCCACATAGCTTTTACTTCCGGGCTCTTATCTGCTATGTGCTTCCAATCAGGTCTTTGATTTTCCAACTTCCATTGACGTATTAACCCCACAGCATTATCGGTAGTTTGTTCAACATTCATTTGTTCACTGGTCCAATGTTCCAACATTGGACCACTTTCCCGTCGGACGCAACAGTCCCTTTAAAAATTGCCGATTGTGCCGCAGTTAAAACAAGATCCGGGTTTCGGTAGGTCGGCATTTCGGTCCATATTTCTTCTGTAACCAATGACTTGTGCCCTGCTTCTTGATTGGTCGAAATATGAAATTTACTTCCTGAATTCACGCTACTCGTCCAATAATTGATTTAAGATTGAGTTTGGCTGCGACTCTTCCTGTACGTCAACTATTCTAACTCTGTGGCCCGTGTTTATTTTCGACGCATCATACTCCAATGCTCGAATTAACGCCTCATTTGCACTGGAAGGACGAGTCGACCTCAAATGGCATTTCTTTGTTCCTGTTTGTCCTTTTTTAGGGTTTCGATAAATGATGTCACTTGTTCATCCATGATTTTTGTTGTAGATCGAGTATATGACATATAGAAAACACCAAAGTTCTTGCACTGGCCTTATTACGCAAAATTCCACGCGCGCGACGGCTCCTTTGTGCGTAGTCACAAATTTGAGGAAAATTATCCCACTTCTGACACCAGTTGTTACGGGATACGGGTAAATATCGTCAATTAACTACACACTTTTATTTACTTTTAACTATTACAACACGATTAAAACACAATTACTCTCTACTAACAATTCGCACTGTTCGCTTGTCCGCTTATTTACTACGCTGCACTATCTATTCGATCGATCTCTCGCGGCTCACTGGTTTATATACCCGACCTGAACACACTCTCGTACTTTCGAGAACGGAGGCGACTGTTACCAGTTCTCGTTTAGTCTAGATGGGCTCCCGGGGTCGCGATCAGCGCTCGGCGTTGCCGCTTCGGCCCGAATCTCTGTGGACCGACGGTCGGGCGTTAACAATAGATAACTTGAGGCTTTTTGCCATTTTAGGCTTCTTTACATATTACGTCAACTTGAATAGCCAACCAGAACACAATATTCAAATTATCGTAAGGCTGGTCGAGTTACTACAGGGCAGGTAATTTTCCGGATAGTTCACTTAATTGAAAACGAGTTTTAAAAAAAATGATAGATCAAAGCATTTCGGCGACATCGAAACTGGAGGTTTTTGTTGCCCTTTTAGGCTTACTAAAACCCTGCGTCCTTCAAATACGAATTCAACTTGAAGAGCACACAGTACTCAGATGAGTCAGATGACCGTAAGACTTGTCGAGTTGCTATGGAGCAACCCGGGCTCTCACATGGGGCTCTCATAGTCGTGGAGTCCCCGACCCGAAGAGCCTCATTTCAGTGAAGATTGTGAAAATTGTAAATGTGCGTTAAGGTTTTGCCCCGAGGCTCCCGAGTGTCCAGCTACAGCACTAGATAAGATTGCTAGGTTTGTATCAAACAGGAACACACTCCATAAAATAAAAATAAAATTATTTTGGTTATTTTAGTAAACTATTCAGCTCCTTTTCCAAAGGGGGAGTACTATGTTTTATTTTCCTCAATTTTTAATGCAATATTCAACATTTCATTCATCTCATTAAAATTCACTTTTGATGATAATTTTACTCTAATTGAATTTGCGACGCCCTTTCTCAGGTCCGCTGATACTTAATTAATTCGTTGAGTCTCGGGCGCCACCCTTTGATATTTATAAAGCGACAAAGGGACCGCTATTGCCTACAAGGTAGCTTTTAAACAGAGGAGAAATATTCCAGGGATTTTAGATTAAAACACCAGAAGTAAGGAACAATAATAGGGTGTCTATTAAACTACGGTACAACAACATCCAAACACCTACTAGTACTACGACTGTTAGTGACTCTCTATAACTACATACGAACACATCCTAAAACTATGCAATTAATAACAGCGAGAGGGGGGGGGGGGCAACAGTTAGTTACTTAGTAGACGAAATTCTGATAAACCAGGGAAAACGGGAGGTTTCGGTAATAAACCAGTACACTCTGTACTGGATCGGTCGGGGTCGGAAACTTCAATATTGCGTACAAGCAGTGACAACAATATGAAACGGTAACGGAGCTTTGGGACCACTGGGAACTGGGGTTTCGGTAATAAACCAGTACACTCTGTACTGGATCGGTCGGAGTCGGAAACTTCAATATTGCGTACAAGCAGTAACAACAATATGAAACGGTAACGGAGCTTTGGGACCACTGGGAACTGGGGTTTCGGTAATAAACCAGTACACTCTGTACTGGATCGGTCGGGGTCGGAAACTTCAATATTGCGTACAAGCAGTAACAACAATATGAAACGGTAACGGAGCTTTGGGACCACTGGAACTGGGGTTTCGGTAATAAACCAGTACACTCTGTACTGGATCGGTCGGGGTCGGAAACTTCAATATTGCGTACAAGCAGTAACAACAATATGAAACGGGAACGGAGCTTTGGGACCACTGGGAACTGGGGTTTCGGAGGGAGCGTACTTTATAATTCGGAATCGGATATAGTCGGTTTCGGTTTATTCACATCCAGCCTGGCTTTGAAGTTCGGTGCTACGGGAAGCCCAGGATGTAAAACAGGTCGGTGACGGAATCGGTAATAGGTCCCAAATCGGAGAAGCGGTACGGTGAGCGGTGTGTTAGCGATTTTCCCGGGTTACATATGAACGCACCTTGTGAGGAACAAAATGAACGCGGCCAGAATCAGCATGGCACCTGCGTCATTTGAACGTCACAAGTACCCCGGCGGAGCGCGACAACTCCAACTACACCGGGAAATCGCAAATCCACCCCTCGTGTGGCGTAAGACCCTAGCGGCCTAGCATGACGTCAGGAGCCGAAACGTGAAGCAGCAACGTCGGCCCCCTAGGTCAGATATCCGGTACTAACTCACCCAGTCCTTGACTCGATGCGACCGTCGACCCCGAAATCTTCGAATCATTTTACAAGTCTTTATAAATTCTGTCGGCTTGTTAAGCGCGACAAACAGGTGGCGCCATCTATGGGCGGACTCGCGGACCTACGGCCGTTTTGGCCATTGCCTTTGCTTTTATATGGGGAATTCCCGTTTTTCATTTAAATAAAAGGTGTTGTAATGAGTTGGGTGATGAAATATAAAGAAAATGTTAATTGGGACGTCATTACCTGTGAGTTAGGGAAAAACTTCGTTACATTACCCCCTCTTCTTCGTAAAGAAAAATAAGTTACTTATTTTTCTTCACAACTTAACATTTTCAAAAAAACAATACAACCTAAAATTAATTCACAATACTAAAACTAACACTATCACTAAAACAGTCTTTGGCTTCTGTCTGGTTCTGGGACTGGTTTCTCTCTAGTCTCTGCTCTTTCAGATTCCTGAAGGTATCGCTTTTTACTTAGCAGATACGGCTTCTTCTTCCTATGCGCCAGGATACAGGAACAGCGACGCGACGTCACTCCAACTCTGCCACAACGGGAACAAAATAAGATGGATCGCCCTTGGCAGTGGTATCTGTCATGTCCAGAACTTCCACATCTCCAACAAGTGTCGTTGGTAATGGCGACTTTCGTTGTGGGTTCTTTACAGCTGGAGGCTTTCTCCTCGGTTTGCTCATGAGTGCTAATCTGACATTTGTCTGTGAGTGGAGCATTGTTGGCTTTACGGATTGCTTTACACTGCGTCCACTTCGTGGAACGATCAATGTCTGTAGACACCCCCTCCCAAGGTTGACTGTTTCGGATTGGGTTCATTTTCCCCGCGGGTTTCTGTTGACATGTTTTATACCTTTGACAAGATGGGCATTTACGGACGTAACGGTTTATGTCTCTAAACATTCCTGGCCAATAATACCCTGAGGCTATTTTGGCGATCGTCTTTGCAACTCCCAAATGTCCGGCATTCGGTTGGTCATGATTTTCGGTTAGTACGGTAGCGCGGGCAAACTTTGGAACACACAGTTTCCATGGATCGGTCATTTCGGGTTCGGTCGGATCTGAGTAGTCCCAGAAATGTCGGTATAAATGACCGTTTCGGATACAATAATCGGGGAAAGCAGTCGGATTATTCTCAACGGCTATCTTCTTATTTCGATACCACGAACATGGTACAAAATCAGCCAATAAAAACACTTGTTCCTTTTCTACGGTTTGGTTCGGTTCAGGATTACGGGATAGAGCATCAGCTACTTTATTCAACACTCCTTTGCGATATTTAATGTCGAAGTCGAATTGTTGAAGGTACATGCTCCATCGAGCTAGTCTACCAGACGGGCTTTTAAGGGTGTGAAGCCATTTCAAGGACTGATGGTCGGTTACCACAGTGAATCGGTACCCTTCTAAATAAGGACGCATTTTCTCTATTCCCCAAACAATCGCCAGACATTCCTTCTCAGTGACCGAAAACTTTTTCTCATTGACACTCAGGGTGCGGCTTGCATATGCGATCACGTGGTCGCCTTTGGATCCATTCTGGATCAGTGCAGCACCTAAGCCTTGATCGGAAGCATCAGTCTGCAGGATGAAGGGTTTCGTAAAGTCAGGGCAAGCCAGAACAGGGGCCTCGGTTAAACATTGTTTAAGTCGGTTAAATGCATCTTCTTGTTCTTTGGACCAAGTCCATCTTGAAGCTTTCTTGAGTAGGCGGGTAAGAGGTGACGCAATTCTTGAAAAGTCGGGAACAAAACGACGGTACCAGGATGCTATTCCAAGGAAGCGTCTTAATCCTCTAACGTTAACAGGGGCGGGCATTGACATAATCGCGGAAACTTTGTCTGGATCGGTTTTTATTCCTTCGGGAGTGACAACATGACCTAGGTATCGGAGGGAACGTCGACCAAACTGACATTTTTCAGGGTTTAGCCGGAGGTTAGCAGCTCGGAGGCGACGGAAAACTTCATGCAAATTCCGTAGATGCTCATCGAAAGTTTTTCCTAAGACTATGATGTCATCAAGATAGGCGAAGCATACCGGGTCTAAGTCAGGGCCAATTATTTGGTCCATGAGACGCTGAAAAGTTGCGGGGGCGGAATGTAGACCAAAAGGCATTACTCGGAATTGAAAAAGGCCCATCCCTTCTACAGTGAATGCGGTTATCGGTTTACTTTCTTTGCTCAGCGGAATTTGCCAGTAGCCTTGTTTTAAATCTATGCTGGAAATATAACGGGCATTCCTTAGTTTATCTAAGATGGCATTGATGTAAGGAAGTGGGTAGGCATCTTTGCGAGTAACGGTGTTTACTTTCTGAAAGTCAATACTAAATCTGGGCGTACCATCCTTTTTACGGACTATTACCACCGGAGAACTCCATGGACTGGTAGAGGGCTCTATAATTCCATCTTTCAGCATCCTCTCAACTTCGGTGTGTATCACTTGTTGCATTTTTGGGTTGCGAGGGTGGTAGCGTTGCTTGATGGGCTCCAATTTTTCCAAATTTATGGTATGCTCAATTAACGGCGTGGTACCTTGGATGTTCTTAAATTTTGGAAGCTCCTGATCCAAAAAAAAATTTAACTTTCGTTCTTCATCTACAGAGAGTGTAAGGCTGGGTCTTTCTTCACTTCCTAACATATTGCAATGCTGGTCAGTAGAAGCGGTTTCAATAAATTTCCATGTTACGGTTTTAGTCTGTAGGTCCAGACTATCAGCATATTCTCCCAGAATATCCATACCCAAAATAATATCCGCAGCTAAGTGTGGAAAGTAATTGAAAAAGGCTGTAACTTTTTCTTTCCCAATTTGCAACGGTACTTGATAACATTCTTTCACATGGACCGTCTTTCCATTAGCAATTTTGACTTGTAAACTTGAAACAACTTTAGGACAAGAACTCTGCTCGCACAGTGAAGCGACGGCGTTTCCTATATATGAACTAGTTGCTCCGGTATCGAGAAGGGCTAAAAATCTTTTATTCAGTACCCTTACTACTATCTGCGGACGGTTGTCCGGGTTTGAGCTTGCGTTATGAGCAAATAGCGGTTCATTCTGACTTGATATCTTTTCAGGCTGCACTGTCTCTAATTCAGTACAGCCCCCTTCTAGTTTTCCTGTCGGGCACAAGAACAATTTCGGGTTAACGTCCCAGCTTTCCCGCAACGAAAGCAAAACAATTTAACGGGCTTCCTACAATTCGTTTTATAGTGCCCATTCTCACCACATCTCCAGCAAACGATAGCTGTTGTGGGTTTCGGTTCAGTTTGTACTGGTGGGTTATTTCGGGAGAAAGATCTTTCCTGTCTTTCTCTTGGGTAGGTAGGTCTTTCTGGTTCCGTCGGTCGGTAAGAGTGTTCAGTCGGTCGGTAAGAGCGGCGTAGTTCGGCGAAGAGTACTTCCGCTCTTCGTGCAGCATTGCAGATCGAGGATATATCGTAAAAGTCGGTACTTCGGATTTGCTGTCGGTATTCTGGTAGCAAATTACGGTACAGCCATTTCAATTCGTCCTCCGGGTTGATTCGTCCATGCCTGCGAATCAATGTCTGTAAGTCGGTTATATAACGGTTCACTGGCTCAGTTGCTCTTTGAATTCTTCGACTTATTTCAACCTCCAATTCCTCCTCGTAGTTCATAGGAAAATAGAAGGCTCGGAAATCCTTAAGAAAATCATCCCACGTGACCCAATTCCTACGGTTATTTCGGTGCCATAAAGACGCTTCGTCCCTTAGTAAGACTGATAAATAAGGCATCAGGTCATTCGGTGTTATCCCCTGTGCTTCGGTGACTTCCAGTAAGCGTTCAATAAAACTTACAGGGTCAGTTTTTCCATTAAAGCTTATTCCCCATTCTTGTAGTTTCAGCGGAGGTGTGACATATCGGACCATCGGTGGCGAATATTTCGCTTCACATGGGGTAGGACTAAATGTGGTAGGATGGTATTGAGATGGTAAGATTGCTGGACTGGGCCTACTTGCGGTCGCAGTGGTATAAGTCACGGTAGTGGCTGTAGTTGTGGTCGGTAGTGTTGGGAGCGGTGGAATTACAGATGGTGTTGGCCTTACACCAGCTGTTGTTATATTTTCCTGATACTCGTATGGGTTGATGAGTGACTGAGGTGTTATTTGCTGAAAAGGCGGCTGAGTAGGATAGTCGGAATTATATGATGGCGGAATAAATGATGGCTGGGATATACTGTCGGTCGGGGCGGTTGGTTGTGTCGGTAACGGTGGTATAACAGTCGGTATTTGTCTCACATCAGTGCTTGACGCGTTTTCCTGATGTTCAACGAGTCTGGCTCTGAATCGGTTCCGTGAGTCTGATAGGGTACCTTGTGGATCCCTATATACATCACAAGTTTCCCTAACGAAAACTTCGGGCGGCATTCGGTATGACCACGTCATAGGTGAACCAGTAATTTCAGGTGAAGGCTGTATTTGGTTTGGTATCGGTAAGGGGCTAGGCTGCGGTAGGAAGTCTGTGTTTTCTTCCATGATTCGGATAAATCGGTACAGCGTAAGAAAATAACAACAGAGTCCCTGGACCCTTAAATTTAAACAAAAGAAAAGAGTCCCTGCTCGGGCGCCAAAATTATGCGACGCCCTTTCTCAGGTCCGCTGATACTTAATTAATTCGTTGAGTCTCGGGCGCCACCCTTTGATATTTATAAAGCGACAAAGGGACCGCTATTGCCTACAAGGTAGCTTTTAAACAGAGGAGAAATATTCCAGGGATTTTAGATTAAAACACCAGAAGTAAGGAACAATAATAGGGTGTCTATTAAACTACGGTACAACAACATCCAAACACCTACTAGTACTACGACTGTTAGTGACTCTCTATAACTACATACGAACACATCCTAAAACTATGCAATTAATAACAGCGAGAGGGGGGGGGGGGCAACAGTTAGTTACTTAGTAGACGAAATTCTGATAAACCAGGGAAAACGGGAGGTTTCGGTAATAAACCAGTACACTCTGTACTGGATCGGTCGGGGTCGGAAACTTCAATATTGCGTACAAGCAGTGACAACAATATGAAACGGTAACGGAGCTTTGGGACCACTGGGAACTGGGGTTTCGGTAATAAACCAGTACACTCTGTACTGGATCGGTCGGAGTCGGAAACTTCAATATTGCGTACAAGCAGTAACAACAATATGAAACGGTAACGGAGCTTTGGGACCACTGGGAACTGGGGTTTCGGTAATAAACCAGTACACTCTGTACTGGATCGGTCGGGGTCGGAAACTTCAATATTGCGTACAAGCAGTAACAACAATATGAAACGGTAACGGAGCTTTGGGACCACTGGAACTGGGGTTTCGGTAATAAACCAGTACACTCTGTACTGGATCGGTCGGGGTCGGAAACTTCAATATTGCGTACAAGCAGTAACAACAATATGAAACGGGAACGGAGCTTTGGGACCACTGGGAACTGGGGTTTCGGAGGGAGCGTACTTTATAATTCGGAATCGGATATAGTCGGTTTCGGTTTATTCACATCCAGCCTGGCTTTGAAGTTCGGTGCTACGGGAAGCCCAGGATGTAAAACAGGTCGGTGACGGAATCGGTAATAGGTCCCAAATCGGAGAAGCGGTACGGTGAGCGGTGTGTTAGCGATTTTCCCGGGTTACATATGAACGCACCTTGTGAGGAACAAAATGAACGCGGCCAGAATCAGCATGGCACCTGCGTCATTTGAACGTCACAAGTACCCCGGCGGAGCGCGACAACTCCAACTACACCGGGAAATCGCAAATCCACCCCTCGTGTGGCGTAAGACCCTAGCGGCCTAGCATGACGTCAGGAGCCGAAACGTGAAGCAGCAACGTCGGCCCCCTAGGTCAGATATCCGGTACTAACTCACCCAGTCCTTGACTCGATGCGACCGTCGACCCCGAAATCTTCGAATCATTTTACAAGTCTTTATAAATTCTGTCGGCTTGTTAAGCGCGACAAACAGGTGGCGCCATCTATGGGCGGACTCGCGGACCTACGGCCGTTTTGGCCATTGCCTTTGCTTTTATATGGGGAATTCCCGTTTTTCATTTAAATAAAAGGTGTTGTAATGAGTTGGGTGATGAAATATAAAGAAAATGTTAATTGGGACGTCATTACCTGTGAGTTAGGGAAAAACTTCGTTACAAATTTATTACGTTCTTAGGGCATTGCGAAAGTAAATTTCCGATCAAAAACAGGAAAAAAATTACAAAAATTGTTCACAATTACCAAAGGAGGGGGGGGGGGGGGGGGGGGTATAACGACTTTTCTCATTTTTCAAATATGGCCGCCTCTAACTTCAGAACAATTGGACCGATTGGAGAAAGCTCAACTCTTCTTTGTTCTTCTTGATCTCGCTTTTCACCTCCCACCAACGCAACTTCGGTGATCGATATTTAGGCATTTTTTAAACCGACATTTGATGCCATTTAAAAAAAAATCACTTTTGGGGTTAATTAGGGCTTGTAGTAATTATATTATATATAAATTGTAGTAAAAGTAGGTAATAGGGGCTTCTTAGGGCATTGCAAACGTAACAATCTAATCAAAAAAAAATTTCAAAAAGATCAAAGGGGGGAGATTACATCTTTTTTCTCAATTTCTAACTATGACCGCCGGTAACTTCCAGAACAATTAGTCCGATTGGAGTAAATCCAACTGTTTTTGTGCTGTTCTTGATGTCCTCTTTCGCCTCTCACCAACGGAAGTTCCATGGTTGCAATATTTTCAGAAATAGACCCACCATTCATCGCAAGCCCATATTTATCTAGCTCGAAGGACCATTATTAAAAAAAACTGTTTTAAACAAATTTGATCCTATTTCTTGGTAAATATGGAAGTTTTATCAATTTGAGATATAGAAAAGAAAATTAAGAAAAAATTACAAAACTGTATTTTTTAACAAAAAATGGAAATTTACATATTTGAGATAATTGGAAAAATAGTATTATAATAAAAGTACTGCATAATGAGCCAGTGGCTGGTCGATAATACTTTTTTATATCTATTGAGTAGAAAACTTATTTTTAGAGTCGACATATTGCATTTTTACCACTACTTTCCAGTATTTTTGACCAGATTTTTTAAAAGCGACCTCTGACAGCTCAATGGACCACTCGACCTCTATCGGCTCGAAGGACCAAAATTAGAAAACTGCCAAATTGAGACAATTCTAATCAGATAATTGGGAAGAAAACATTTTTTGTTATTTAAGTCCGACTGGAATTGCCGCTGTTCAAAAATACAAACATTTCGTACTTATTACACGAACTGCATGGTTAACAATGTATTACTAATAGCGTCACATTTCAGGTATTAGGGCCCGATAAATCTATCTTTCGGAGGTTAAATCGACGTGGTCTGTTGCTGACCGAGGAAATAAAAAAAAATACTACCTAATTTGTCGATATTTAAACACTTTTTGTATCGACATTTTATTAAAAAAATTCACTCTTGGAGGAAATTTCATTCGAATTAAATTTGTAATGTCCTCAGGGCCTCAGGGTCTTGCGAACGTAACATTACTATTAAAAATCGGGATAAAAAAATCAAAAAATGTCTTCAAAAAGACCAAAGAGTCTTCAAAAATGACCAATCGTCAAAAAAAATGTTTCTCAATGTTCAAATTTGAAGGCCTATAACTTCATAACGATTGGACCATTTGGAGTAAATTCAACTGTTTTTTGTTTTCTTGATGTTCTCTTTTACCTCCCACCAACGGAAGTTCCTAGCTGCATTATTTTCGGATATACCCTTCAGTGTTCGAAGTTTAGGCACTTTTTGAATCGACTTTTTTTGCAATTAAAAAAAAACTCACTTTTGGAGCTAATTTTATTCGTATCAGGTTTCTTAGGTTCTTAGGGAATTGCAAACTCGCCATTCCGATTAAAAAAATATTTGGAGTTATTGTTTACTGTTTTGCAATTTCATTTTTCTATCACCGTGAAGTTTTCTTTATTTGTAACTTCTTTTATTTTCCTGCTTTATTATAAGGTTTTACTTCTAGCTGATTTATGGTTTTCGTTATTTTACATTCATTAAAAAAAAGTGCGGTCATTAAAAAAAGCCTCAAGCAGGCCATAGAATTAGAACAGTAGGTCTGAGATGACATCTTAAAAACAATTGAAAGTCGGAAATGTCATAAAAGGTTCCGATTTTAATTTTTTTGTGAAGAAAAGACTTTTAATTCCATGGCTTGCTACGAGTTTTTTTATATACACCCTATATTATGATATTTTACGATATTTTCGAATCTATTTTTATTATTTTTTTTACTATTTTATTTCATTTCTCTGCTTTATCATATTTTTTTATTTTCGTGAATTTTCGTAATTTTTCTCTGATATTCACAATATTCTCTTGTTTTTTGTCTGTTTTAAATTTGTTTACTTTATAATACCTTTGTCATATGTTTGTTGTAATTTTTCTGTGACATTTAATAATATTTTTGAGACTTTTTTACCTTTTAAAAAGTATTTTGTGATTTTTTAGCTTTGTCGGGATTTCATTTTTGTTTTTTAGCACTTTTTGATATATGAGGTTGTAAAGCTGTGGTTAAATGTAATTACTCCATAAAGAAGAAATTCTATGGGACCACAGTTTCACAGCCCCGAAAACACTTTAAATTGTATTTTACCATGATGTTCGTAATTTTTTTTATATTTTTACAACTTTTTCTTATTTTTTTGCTGCTACATTTTAGATCTTTTATTTTTTGCTGTTTTATATTTTTCGTAATTTTTCTGTTACATTTCCGTGATATTATTTACCTTTTTAACATTTTTTCTTCTTTATTAAGCTTTAAAGTATTTTTTTATTTTTTGTTGTTTCACGTGTTTTGTTAATTTTCAGTGACAATTTCAGTTTTTTGTCACTTTTCTATGACTAACACCAAGTCAGATTTGAAATATACTATTCTGACGAGTACAAATAAGAGCGAAACCGGTCTATGGTATTTCTGCCTGAGAGTTTGGCTACTTCTGCTAAAGGCATCGCTATACATGGCGGAAAATCGTTTTGGATTTTTTGGTTTCATGTTATTTGTCACTTTTCTATGAAATTTTACAACGTTCTCATGATTTATTTTACTTTTTTACAATGCCTTTTATTTTTCCTGCCTTATACTAACTCTTCATTTTTCATTATATCTAGTTTTTCGTTATTTTTTTGTGTCATTTCACTATATTTTCGTGAATTTTTTACCTTCTTTTGTATGTAAATAAGTAAATGTTGATTTATTTAGCATAATTCTATAAAAAAAGTAGGCATAACAATAAAATAGTCATAATTAAAACAAAATTCACCAATATTAAAAATTACAAAATTAAAAATCTGTAAATATAAAAAAACTTACAAACCTGCTCTGTATGTCTTTGATTTTTCTTAATTTATCGTAATTTTTTACTTTTGGTTGAGTCATCTTTCTGTCACTTTTCGCGATATTTTCTCACATTTTTGTTAATTGTTTTTCTTCGTTTACATTATATATTTTTACACATTTTACAATATTTTCGTGAATTTTTTTACTTTTACATTTTTTTGTCTTTCTTTATCGCAGCTTTTAAGTTTTAGTTTCATTGTTTTCGTCATTTTTATGATATTTCCGTGACATTTTTTATCTTTACAAGTTTCTTTATTTTCCTTTCTGCTTTATCATAATTTTTTATTTATTTTTTTATTTTATGTCATTTTTCGGTAACATTTCACTATAATTTTGTGAAGTTTTTGACCTTTTCTTAAATTTCTTTTATTGTTTCTACTTTAACGTATTTAACTTTCTATTTTCATATTTCTTGTTGGTGGGAGTTCAACGAGTACATAAAAAAAGAGCACAAAACCGTTGAATTTACTCTAATCGGTTCACTCGTTCAAAGTTGGAAAAAGACGTAATACGCTAAGAACAAATTTGAACTTCGACAGTATATGCTGAGAAACTCTGAACCTACATCATTTCAATGGTAGCACTGACTCAGAAATATTTTTTTTTTTTAATTAATCACTTTTCTAGCTCAGAAAGAATTTTATTTAGTTTGCCGAGCAGATAGAGTAACTGCTTAAGACACAGTGGAAAACACTTAAAGAAAAAAATGTTTCCGATTTTTTTTATTGTCCAAAGGAGGTATTTACGTCTTTATGTCAATTTTCAACTTTGACTTGTAACTTTAGAAAGCGTGGATGGATTTCACTGAATCTATCGTTTTTTTTTGCTTTTTTTGATGTTCTCTTACACCTTCCACCCTCCTACCAACAGAACTCCCGTAGGTGCAGTTTTTTCGAACCCCTTCGGTGACCTATTTTTAGGCACTTTTTGAATCTACTTTAATTCTGCCATTTTAACTTTTGGCGCTAACTTCATTCGAATTAAGCTTGTTACGTTCTCAGGGAGTAGGACAAGAAAAACAAATAAAAATAGGTAACAAAAATAGTTGATAAGATTAATAGTAATATTTTTAAGAATTGGTTTTAGTTGCTCCAAATCTCACTTATCAACGAACCCAAGCGGAGTGCAATACATGTACAAAAATATCTGGTACTTACCGCGTTTGATCGCAGTCGCCTCGCGTATACCATTCGGACATGGCGTGCATGATGATGGGCTTGATGTTGAGGTTTTGCGTGTGCCACGCGTGATGCAACAAAATGCCCGAATTGGGATGGTTGCCGAGGAATATGGGGATTAGGTTCGTCAGTAGCTCTTGCCGCAAAACCGTCACCGGCCCGGATACTTGCAGCAGGGCCAGTAGCAGCACATCTGGACAGCTAAACGTAAAATGTAGTAAACACGCTTGAGAGGTGTAACTGACGTTTAACTTAAGCTTTTAAAAGAGTTTAACAGACTTGGTAAACTAAAGTTTAGGTTGGGCGCAACTTAAATCTTCCATACACGATCCCTTACCTGTGTAAAGGTGCCTTAAACAGCTCTTGAACAGGACTGTACAAGCCGAATTCAGATACGCTCAGCAACAATTCGATTAAATTGAGCGAGCGCCAATTGGACAATTCCTTGCTGTCATGTTCAGGAGGCGTCTTCAGCATATCCACGGCTACCGAGACGCACGGATAATCGCCGAAACAGAACACGTCCGGGTTCTTTAAAATTTGCTGCAACAGGCTGAACTGCCCCTCCACGTTCGACCACCGTTTGTAGAAGTGGTCCACTGGAAACGTGTCTTCAAGTAGGTATACATTAACGCAAACAAGTCTCTAGTTAGTTTCATCAACTACCTGGATGAAATCCTAAAGACTGAAAGCCCTGGCGTAGGGCGCTGATCATAATGTAGAGGCCTTGGCGGTCTTTGATTACGAATTCGGGATGGTCCAGCTCGGCCACCACGTTGTTCCATTGCAGGGACGGGGAGACCTCTTTTAGAGCTTGAACGAATACTTCGATGTTCCAAGAGGACCTTACGTCGGGGCTTTTAAAGCTTCCTAAAGTGTCGTCTAATCCGGTGTGGGTCCGGCACATCACGGCCAGAACCCGAGCCACGGTGGAGGGAGCGATGTCCCGGCCACCCAGTTTCACTATGGCGTTTCGGCATTCTTCCAAAGAAGAAGTAAATCCGTAACCTAGTTCTTTCACTAAATCGGCTAATGATGTGTCCAGTGTTCCCCCAGATAACCTATTTTATTAACATCTTGTTTAGGGCGACTAAAATACCTGATGTTTAAACTCAAGTTGAGTTTTAAGCCCAGATTTGACATAAAAAAAGTTTAAATTTTAGGTATTAAATAAATGTCGACCCTTACCCTGGTCCGTCTGAAGACATTTCTGAAAACAGTTCAGCCTGCTCAGGGTAGACTAAAGGAGCTAGAACCACAGGTACTTGGTCTCTGGGAAAATCCTTTTGTAAAGTGTTCAAAAAGGTCGTGTGGATATCGTTTGTTACTCCGACTTCCTTCGGAGCCTCTAAGATCGCGGATAAGATGAAATGTAAAAGTTCGGGGCTAGTTTCTTGAAGTCCTCCTTCGTATTGTCGGCTACTGCCACCTGTGTCTATAGTTTTAAGTGTTAGAAATTACTAGATTAAGGAGCAAATTTCGTTTGTCAGAAAAATTATTTATGTAATACTGACCGATGTAGGAGCGAACTAACAGAGGGACAGCTGTTCGTAGATGGTTGTGTGCGACAGTAGAGACTTCAGGCACAGATGAGTGTCTGAGTGCTAATGCGAATAAGACTTCGCGCACGGGAGATAGGCGTAGACACTTACTGAACTGGGTAAAAAATTGTGGTCCTAATTTGAGGTTCTGAAAAAAAACATTTTTTTACTAATTTGTATAACAATATTTTGTATATTTAGTAATTGAAAAGATCATAGAAACACAAGGCTTCTACTATAGACAGACGGCTTTGGAAACATGTTTGACGTAGTTGGTTACGCAATGCGAAGGCGTATTAAAACTGAATATGCTTGAGTACTCAAGTGGTTTCAATTTTTTTTTTGTATTGTGTTGCCTGTGGTAAAGTCTCTTTAGTCTTATTTAGTCTTTACAACTGTATATTGTGCCCTAAAATTATTTATTATTAGATATCAACAGGCGATACATGTTGTTGCCAATATATCAACGACGTAATACGTTTAGGATATCTCTTTCGTCTTCAAGAACTCCAATATTTTATATATGTCGTCGACACCGGGCCAATTAACGACATCAACGATGACATAAGAAAGCTTTATGTCAAGCGTAGGTCCGTGCTTGGATAAAAATGTTCTGATGGAAGGAAAAAGGGCCACAAATCAAATAGCCCTATCAGAAGTTGTAATGTAGAAAGAGATAGTTAAAAAAATAATGTTGGATATTTTGGAAACAGAATCTGGTCTTCGGCATGGCCTTGTTTGTTTCTACTAATAGGTCTCTGTGTAATGTTGACATTATTAACCTCATGTAAGTTGGAAAATGTTATATTACCTAGCGTTTTTACTACCCACCGTGGAGGGCAAGAAGTAAATATTACCTTGTAACTTAATCTAATTTACTAAACATAAAAAATACAGAAATTTAGCACATTTTTCTTTATTTGGCGCCCAACATGGGCCTCGATAATGTCTGTTAAAAGCTTCATTATTGCGGACTAACTGACTAGTTTTGTCTATTAATTCTTGAGTTCTGGATGAAAATTCTTTGTGTTACAAAAGTCCGTAAGTTTGGCGTCCAACCTGGAACTTTCATTCCTTGGAACACCATCATCATTTAAGATTTTGTAAATTTGGCGTCCACCAAGGGCCTCCCGACAAATTCTTTCAAATTTCATACGCTTCATTATTACATACCTACTAAGACAATGCTTTTGTTGAGGAATTCTTGATTTTGGAGCAAACTTGATACATTCGAGAAGTATGTGTGTTTGATGGGCGTTAATCAAAAGGATTTACTTCTACCCCATATTTGAAAAATTCAAGTTAGAACATCAAAAAGCTCAAAAATTTAAGTTTTTTTTTTATATTTGGCGCCTAACACAGATCTATATATATTTTTTTTCATTTCATCTCTGAAAAACGTTCTCTAAAAGACGTATCTTCTCTCAGGTTTATTGAATTTTGGAGCAATATTTGTAACATTATAGAAGTCCGTGTGTTTGGCGCCCAACCTGAAACTCAATTCTTCAGAACACAATTTTTAACTATATATAGTAAATTTGATCATTAGCGAGGTCAGCATAATCAAACAAATTATTTCCAAAATATTCCTAAAATTTTAAATGAACAATTTAATGCATCAAAATGCATCAATCATGCAAATTATACTGAACAACAATAATGGCAACCAGATAAATTGCAGCATTATGCCAGATTTTTCTCAAAGAATAGGGTATGTTTAGTGACGCTAATTTAGAGAACAGTAAACCTTGACTGGCAAGCTTAGAGGGTACCACCTTGTTGCATAGTTGGCCTAAAGAGTTTCAGTTAGAACTGCCAGGACGCATCTTATAGGTGCGCTGAGAGCTAGTATCAAACCCAGAGAACCAGTAATTTAGAGTAGAATTTTTTTTCTACCGAAATGCAATTTAACCTCATTATGGAGGCAATCACTTCAAGAATTCAAAGACTCAAAGAGAAACCGTACGTTTGTACTTTCATAAAAAAACTGGTTTTGTATAAGCGGTTGGAAATATTCTTTCTGCGCAAAAAGAACATATTTTAGTAGGTTGAATTCTAAGAAGTTGACTAGCATGGCATTGGCAAAAGGCCATAACAATGTTAATAATTTGTTCCATGATATTTTCGTGCTATGATCGAATCAGCCAAGTGAGAAGACAGTTCCCTAGAGGTGAGACAAGCATCAATAGAATGGAAGGTTCAAAAATCACCATAATGTTGTCACCACAAAAAGGACTAATACGGTAAAAGAACGAGACAGGGTGACCGAAAAGTAGGTACTTTGTTCTACGCAAGACGGGACAGAGACTTTTTTGGCCTCCTTGTATAGATTGGATGTATCGACTGGAAGACCATAGACCAGGAACAGGTGAATTAGATACTGGTACTATATTATCTCTGATAAATGCATCTTATATATCTAAAGCTTTAATTTCAGGAAAAACAGACAGGTAATTTCAAGGAATAAACAAATCGATACTAGAAAGTGTTGTGTTTCTATGGCCTTTAGTAATTGCAAATGTACAGTTTATATCTTACCTTTTTGTTAACTAAGGGATGGCTAGTAATGTAGCAGATGATCGTTAATAATGCGGGAGTGTTGAGTAAACGGCAACTCTGGTCTAGAAGTACTAGCGCCCTGGTGTCTGTCTCACTGAAGTCGACTGCAGCGTACAGGCACTGGAAGAGGTATCTATCTGCCTCAAGACCATGCAAGTTTACAATCTGAAAATACATCTTTTTTACTTGTTGAATTATGTTATTGATTAATTTTGCATTTATTGTATTGTGTGTCTGCCTGATTACAATGTCTTACTTATGTAATACTGTCTGTCACCTTTCACTGAACTAAGATCTTATATTTTATTAATTTATTACTGTCATCTGATTAGCATTGGAAACCTGATTTTGACATTTATATCATATCCTCTTAACATCTTCTCAAAGGTAGGTACCAAAAAAATGAAAATTCTAAAAGTGATATGACAAAAATAAATTAGCATCTACCCATGGCAAATAAAACACAAAATTTAATCAATGTTCATTGTTCCATGCCACATATACCAAGGGCTGGTAGGTCTTGAAACTTTTGAATAAATATGTAGTTGAAATGTTGACTTAACTAGAAATCCCCTGTTGATTTTGCTTGTAACTGCAAAACTGTCAAGTAATTCAACACTGCTACTGTTGATAAAGTAGCGACTAACAAACAAAAATTCACATGAATATGTACTACTAGTCGTTTAGGAATGTGTAGATAAGAATAATTTAGTATGTGTGACTATCAATGACAAATATAGAGAATATAAGTACTTAAGGACTGTATCTGCAGTTACTACCCCACAAATATATTTAAATCATTCTTTATCAGTTGCTTAATATAAACAAAAGTACAGATGACTTTAGACTTTAGAGAGAGGAAGAATTTAACTTATATAGAGACATTGCTAGAGATGCACTGAAAAGATTCCAAAAAGAAGGGTAGTTTTTCTACTTTCTTAAATTAGGGACTGAGTGGGACACTGTCTGCCAAGTTAAGGATGCTCAGAACTCAGAAGAGTGCTAGAGCTTACAACATTTATTTGGGAGGTTGTTAATTATTCCACCTCTAAGAGTCTCTTCAGAGCATCATTAGCAATGTGCCTGTAACTTTATCAAAAATCTAAACTAGATAAATTTTTGAGAAAATTTCTTATACTTCCTGATACCATCCATGTCTTAAACAATAAGTTATAAGTGGCTCATTTTAGAAGGTGAGAGAGAAGAATACAAATTCAGCCTGTGTGGTTTATTTTTTAATTATTTTTTATTATCAACAATTTTTATTATGCACTACGTATGCAACACACATTTTATTCAAAAAGAGTGTTTTTTAAGAAATTGCCTGTGAGCATCTTTTTAATCTAATAAATTATGCTTAATTTCTGGACTGTAGCTGAAAAAAAAAAGCTAAATTCTTCATCATTTTTTTGAAAAAATTGCAATTATATATATATATATATTAAATATCTTCTACAGAACTGAAATTACAGAATTGATGAGCAAGCCTAAAACTGAAATTACACTGTTAACGTCTTGTCAATACAAATGCAAACTTCACGACATTAAATTGACAAATTTCGAGACAAATTTATTCACAGCATGTGAAACATCTTCTAATTTTCATAACGTTTTCTGTGAACTCACAGCTACTAATTGTAAAAACTTGAAGTCATATGGTGTTTCCTTGGATAAATTGCCAAATGTCAAATTTAATTTTTTAGGATTTAGCTCTGCTTGGTCAAATAGCAATTTCTAGGGTAAGTTAAGTTCTAAAAAATCAAGAAGGCCTTGAAAATAGTCTGAAACCTCTTTTTCAGTAAAGTTCCTTTAAACCCTTTTTGAGAAATTGCTTGGAATCAAAAACTAAGTATTCCAATATATCATATTTGAGAAGCTTCAACTTACTATTATTTTTCAACTTTTATTAAATTTTGCTTTGCACTTACAGATATTTCAAAAAGTAATTCGTAAAAGTTGCTTAATATCAAAATTAACAACTGAACTTAGTGGAATTTAAAGTGAATTATATAAAGTTTTAGTGTACACATTGTATGAAGTATTTTTTCTCTGCATTAATTGACGATTCTAAAGAACTTTTCTTCGTGATTTTCTATTGTGTGTCTGTGTCTCATAGAAAAGAAACTTTAATCTATTGAAAAGGATGTTTTCTGACAAGCTCCCAAGCAAGCTTCACAGTCTTTTTCATTTTTAACTTCAATTTTGACACACATTTTTCATTCAAGCACAGCTTAACTCCAAAAATTGAATTATTAAATTGGCATCTTTACTATTTGCAAGATTTATGTCACTTATCCAGGAACACCCAATTTTATTATTTTTTTTACAGTTAAAATATTAAATCAAAACATTAAATCTTTAGCTCAATCTTTAATACCTAATTAAGATTGAGGTAAATTGTAATTGTTGAAATCTAACAAAAATGTTTTTCTTTTTATGAATTCACTTTAATCAAACATTTACTTTTAATTCCTGTGAATGGCAACATGATAAAAAAGTTACAACTTTGACATTACATTTTACAAAAGAAGGAGTGGGACACAAATGTAAAAAGGTAAAACTTTGCAAAGAAACTTGTCAATTATCAAATCAAATCAAATAAAAAATAGCTTTATTGTCTCGAAAAAACATTTTCATTGACAAAGCAGTGCATTATAAAAATAACAACAGGGCCAAACAATCTGCATAAGTTCTGAGAACCATAACCAACTTAAAATTCAAATTCAAATGGATGCTAAAGCATACCATAAACAAAGTTTAAAAATGGATAAAATAACAAAGAAAGGAAAAACAAGAGGATTCATAAGTACACACAAAGCTACAACAAGAGTATAAGCTAAAAACAAAGATACAGAATTACAAAATTTACAGGACATCCTCAAAGTACTCATTCGACATGATAGTAAGCCCTCACAACAAGCAGACTCTTAGCCTTACTCCTGAACCTTCTCAATGTTGGTAACTGCCAAATGCTCGAGGGCAAGTGGTTGTACATTTTTTTGTAATTGTACAATACTGAGCGCTTCAACCTGGAGGTGGCAGGCACAGGCAATGCAACATGGTTAACGAGTCTCATATTATAAAAATTCTGTCCTGGAGGAGTCTGTAGTTTATACTTTTTGGATGCCAAGCATACTGACTCTCAAAATAAACAGGGATGGTAGTGTAAGTATTTCATTTTCCTTAAATAAGGCTCTGTAGTATCCCTGTAGCCTTTTCCCAGCAGAAACCTTAAAGCCCTTTTCTGCAATGTGAATATCATAAAGAGTTTTGTGGAGAAATTGTCAGTGTAATAGTAGATTAAATCCCGGTCTATCCCTAAATAATTGTAATTTCTTTTTATTATACTATTAAATATAAACAAGACAAAAAACTCCCAAATTCTCAGTGATTGACAGTGACAAATTAATTTTGTTGACAATCTTAGGTACCTATATGATGTCTGAGAGTAGAGCTAGAATTAATGCCAATATGAATGAAAGCATCATTTAAGGTGTTGAACATCTGCACATGTTTTTGTCCACAGTCCACAGCATTTTCCATATTCGACATTTCAGCAATTTTTTCTGTGATGTTGTGTTTTGTTACAAAAAGCAGGACTAGACCAAGTATAGGTATTCCAATTTCCACTGAACACCTGTCTTTGAGTCATCCTATATATAGGTACTTAAAAAATTACAAATAGCTATTTTAAAAAAAAAAATTAATTTCCAAATGCTGTTATAAAGATGATTTGATATAAAACAAAAGGGCTACAATATAAAATATCGTTTTTGTAATAGAACACCCTGTATTGAGCCCTACATATTATTATTTTATAAGACAGGCTTCTTCATGCTGATTTAAAAAATACCTATAGTTTTGTGGCTTTAACTCTTTCTTAACTGTTTTAATCCAAACAAATTATTTCCTTTCCCTAACAAAATACCTTTATTGCACATCATTTCCCCATATAAGGTAATTTGTTTGTCTTCCACACTACCCTTATGGAATAGAAATAATTCAGATTTTCAGACAAACAGACCTACAGGTGACCAACTATATAGAACTAAAATTTGTAGACGTGAAACATTCAGCCCAGGATAAAACTCTTGATAAAACTTGTGTAGGATATCACCATAAGTATAATAATATAATATGGTATTCCATTACAAGAACCAAATCATCATCAAACAAATGTTGATATTTCCCTAAAAATGATTTAGTTTTTTGGCCTGAAGCCAGAAGTCTGCCATTTTGAAAGAAGTGGATTTGATTGCCAATTCCTCCATTACCTACCATTACTCCTGGTAAATGGATATGAAAGCATGCAAATTTCACAGCCAAAAAAGCTAGGTTAGGTATGGTTTTTGAACATAAAAGTAACTCTGTAAAAAAATAAATTCACACATTTTGTAGATTTTCTACTGCTCAAACTGTGGGGAAAAGGTAAATACTTAATAAGGACGCCGCAAAACACATTTTTATATGGGGTGTTCATTATAAAATTTCATCTAGTTGGCTGTGAAATGTCAAAAGAAAAGGATGGAGAAACAAAAGTCCTCAGACAAGTCCATTTATTTTGATTATATCATCCTTTTCTGTCAAAATGTCATAGCTTTCTAAATGAAATTTTATAATGAACACCCCATACTTATCTTTTAAATAATATTCTCACTGATTGAAGTGTAGTCGAACAACAGTGGACAAAGCATGAAGGAGTTTTATGCAGAAACTGGATTTTTACTTTTGGGGGAGTACAATAATTGCTTTCATATTCATTATTCCAATGAAAGATGGAATAAAATGTTTTAGCAGGAAAGTGCTAACCTGCTATGTTTGTTTTACCAGGTTAGTTTTAGTTTAGTACAGATCGGGCATGAACACACCAAATAACCTCACTCTCCACAACTATATGTAACTCTTCTGGCTATTGTTTTCTAATACACTCTATGCAGAAGGACAGATTTCTGTAAACTCTGTTTCCTTTGGGAGTATAAATTCTTCTATAGATTTGTGTCCAGTTTACCATGGGGTATATGGTCAGATGATCATATATCCCATATCTAATGAGGACTGAACAGATTCCAATTTTTAGACTTCTTTGCATCAACAATAAAGTGTAAGGTACTTATTTCAAGAAAGCTTAAGCTCAAGCTAGTCATAGGACAGTTTAAACATTCTTATTAATACAAAAAAGTGCAAAAGTAGGGCTTTGTGCAGTTCTAGTTGGAAGACCTTGTACAATGGAGTTATTGTAGGGAGATAAACTGAACTGTTTGAAGAATACAAAGTCAGTAAAATGATGAAAATATATATTACATTTTCTGTATTATATTCACCCTGTGATTATTTGTATAAAAATATAAAATAAAATAATGTAAACTTTAAAAAATCAGTTTTTTTTTTTGTAATATTACTAATTTTACATCTAGTAATGCTTCTAGTTGTTTATTTTCTATCATAAAAGCATTTATTTTTTAGATGCCAAATAGGTACATTTTTTGTCTATTGATCAGGCTGAATCAAAGTAAGATTATAAAATTATACCCACATTTTAAATTTGTCAATGTCTCATTGTGTAGGTAAATTAAGTGTGAAGATGATTTAAGCACAGAGAGAAGCCTAGGCATGAATACACAAAACATATATCTACCTAATATACTTACATACATATAAAACAGAACTGGGAATCTAATTGGTGGTAAACTAGTGCCTAATTAGTAAATGCACCATTGGAAGTATGTAATTGTGATTGTATTGTCCTTAAAATACATTTGTGTTTATTGAATGTAGGTATTTGCATTTTCAGTGTTCTTGCCTTAGTTCTTGCTTAATGGATAAGAATTAATAGTACCTAAACTGACTAGACAAACAAAACAAAATGTAGGTATGGGTTTATAGGTACCCAAAATAAATTTGAACTTTTCTTTCTTTTCTTCTTTTTATAACCGGGTACATACATTGTATTTTAATTTGTTATTAAGGATGGGTTGTACCTGTAGTAATGGCTAAAACTCGGCATAGTTAACCAGAACCAAAACTGATTTAGTAGAGTTGATGACAGTAATGCTACATTCTGATGGGATTGGTACAACTAAGCCTAGAAGTTAACCCATGATTGTACAACTCGGCATAAATCATTTTTCTACAAACACATTAAAAGTACAATTTTTAGCACATCCCTGTATTATTAAAAATAATACACAGTGTGTTAAAAATAGTCTACTTTTAAATTTTTTTTGAGTTATAATGTAAATTATCTGCTATTAAATTCATAGCTTTTCTTTAAGATATGAAAACAATTCTATTTTTTTAAATCTCATCTGCTTCAAATGTAAAAACTTGTAATACGAAACAAACAACTAGAAGGATTATTAGATGCAACATCAGTAATATTATGAAAAAGCTGAATTTTTTTAAGTTTACATTATTTTATTTTATATGTTTTATACAAATAATCACAGGATGAATAAAATACAGAAAATGTAACATAATTTTCCATCATTTAACTGACTTTGTATCCTTCAAACAGTTTGGTTTATCTCTGTACAAGAACTCCATTGTACAAGGACATCCAATGAGAACTGCACAGAGCCGTACCTTTGCACTTCTTTGTACCAATAAGAAAGTTCAAACTGTCCTATGGCTATTTTAAACTTGAACTCTCTTGAAATAACTACCTTAAACTTTATCTCTGATGCCAGAAAGTCCAAAAACTGGAATCTCTTCAGTCCTCATTATAGACCCTATACCTCACAGTAAACTGGACACAAATCTATAGAAGAATTTATACTCCCACAGGGAACAGAGTTTACAGAAATCTGTCCTTCTGCATAGAGTGTATTAAAAAACAATAGCCAGAAAAGTTATATGTAGTTGTGGGCAGTGAGGCTATTTGGTGTGTTCATGCCCAATGTATACTAAAGCTGAAACTAAAACTAACCTAGTAAAACAAACAGCAGGTTAGCACTTTCCTGCTAAGACATGTTACTCCATCTTTCATTGGAATAATGAATATGAAAGCAATTATTGTACTTTCCCAAAAGTAAAAATTCAATGTCTGCCTAAAACTCCTGCATGTTTTGTCCACTGTTGTTCGACTACACTTCAATTGCTGAGAAAATTATTTAAAGCAAAAGTATCAAAATGTGTTTTGCGGCATCCTTATTAAGTATTTACCTTTTCCCCACAGTTTGAGCAGTAGAAAATCTACAAAATGTATGAATTTATTTTTTTACAGAGTTACTTTTTTGTTCAAAAACCATACTTAACCTAGATTTTTGCTGTGAAACTTTCATGCTTTCATATCCATTTACCAGGAGTATTAAAAACAGTGTACTATTAAATTTTTTTTATACCTAATGTTCTTTTAATGTTCAGTAACCAAGCATGATAATAAAAATTTGATAAAATTATATAATAGCAAAAAAAAAAAATATTGAAATTTACAAAATTGCCCATAAAGCCAAGTGCAGACGATGCAACTTATTGCGGGGGCAAAGTTGCAGCAATTTTAATCCCCGCGTTTTCTTGCATTTGCGTTCAGACAGTGCAACTTTTTTTATGCAATTTTTTAGGAACTTTACTAGACTGCTACCAACTTATCAAAAAAAATCCATTCTGTCTTATTATTTTTGTAAACTATCTCTATGCCTAAAAGTTGATGGGTGAGGCCCTGGGTGTTAAAAAGAGATTTTGAGGGGGGCCTTTTGATTAATTAATGAGGAGTTTGAAAAAGCTGATGATTCAAAGTGTTCACCTAACCACACTTTTTTGTTCAACCTAAAATTTTAAGTTTTCGCTGGAAAGGCACTAGAAACGTAACCAAATCCCCGCGACAAATCGCATGGAAAATAGAACAATTTCTATTGCTATGCAATTAATTGCAGCAACTAAAATGCACCGTCTGAACGAAAAAATCCCTGCAACTTTTGTCTTGCAAATTGCAAAATTGAAAAATTGCATCGTCTGCACTGGGCTTAAGAAACCAGTTCTGTGGAGGAACAGTATGTCCATCTCTCTTGCGCCACATATTGGTACATGATCTTGAACATTGGACGCATCCATTTTAATTTAATATATCAATGGTAGCAATACACAAATAAAAGGGCAATTTTAAGTTTTTAAGTAAATACAAGGTGACTCAACAGAAATGAGTGTTCAGTGAGAATTAAAAAATTTGTACAGGGTGTCCCAAAATTGGTTGTCTGAATAGGGTATCTGTGCTATCATTAGAGCTAGAAAAAAATGGACCTCTCCTGAACTCGCCTGGCAACTCACATGTCTTTACTTTTTTTTATGATGCATTTAATGGTGCTTTCCAAGGTGCTTTCAGATTTTTGCAATTGTCATTAGTTTTGGTGCTGCAGTCAATTTTTTAATTTTTGTCTAATTTGTAAATGGCTTGTATTTCCTTTAGTAGGTTTTGCAGATATTGCAATGCTGTAAAGACATTATATGGGCACTTTTCAAAGCAGAACTCATGGCATAATCAGATTTTTTGTGCTTAGTAGCACATATCATATACCCTATGTGGACAACCAATTTGGGAAACCCTGTACAATAGACATATTTCTCATTTCTTACAGTGGTTTAACCTAGGAGGTTACTAGATTTAGTAACCAACTAGTTGAATACCAAATCCTACCATATCTGAATGTGGACCTAAAACCTTTACCTTTCTGTTGTTTTATCCTTAAAAAAGATTACTAAAGGGCGCAGAGACAGCATCAAGGATAGTAGTACCAACTAAGATAACAAGTCTTATTTTTTTATAAATTTCTCCTAGCTTAAGCACACAATTCACTTAAAAACTGGAATACTACAGAACCCCTCAACTACGGGTACTTTTTCCTTTGAAAATGGAGGAAATGACATGAAAGCAACAATACAACAAAAAAATAAAAATGGCGGCCGATCATTTGTTACCGAACCAGCCTGTAGGGGGCGGGGGGCATGCACCCCATTACAAAATTCAATGGACCCAGACTTGTGAAACAAACCTTAATGAGTTCTTCCACTACTTGTTTGTAGCTCTTTTTCGTTAATGTTACAACTAAATAACCGATTTGTGACAAGGCAAGAGACAACGAATCAAGGTTCATAGTTCCATGAACGCGGCCTCGAAAGCTTCAAATCTCTTTGAAGCTTTCTTCGGTAAGCACTGGCACCAGAACGACCGAGTCTTTGCAGTTTGTGACGAATAACCAGCGCGTAAATGGCCCAAGACCATCATCGAGTCTTTTAACTTCCACCTTTTCAATTCATAAAAATCATCGTGTCGCACACGCACACCACGAAACGCAGAAATTTTTTTGATGTGAAATTTTTCTCGATCACTTTTTCACTCGTTCGTCGTTTTGACTTTTGTTGGCATTTGACTTGACGTTTTTGAAATATTGAATAAAAGTTGAGTTCGGTAATTACTTCCCGAGCGCGCGTGATATCAGTCTGTCTCACTTTAGCTTGTTAAGGTCTTGCGAGATAGCCTGTGAACGGAGCGCTCGGATGGAATTACCGAACTCGGCTGACATTGACGATGTACGTAATGAGAAGTGACAGATGACGTTCTGAAAATGTTTTCCGGACGCTTATTCTATAGGAAAGAATGAAAGTGAAAGTGAGAATTGCTGGCCAATGCAATTCGCCAACAGAATTTTTTGACCAATCAAGGTTGTCAAAATTCTCCCTTTCACTTTCACTCTTTCCTATAGAATAATGCCCCTGGACGCTTATTCTATAGAAAAGAGTGAAAGTGAAAGTGAGAATCGCTGGCCAATGGAATTCGTCAATAGAATTTTTTGACCAATCAAGGTTGTCAAAATTCTCACTTTCACTTTCACTTTTTTCTATAGAATAAGCGTCCTGGGGCATTATTCTATAAAAAAATAAAAGTGAGAGTGAGAATTTTGACAACTTTGATTGGTCAAAAAAATCTGTTGACGACTTTTATTGGCCAGCGATTCTCACTTTCACTTTCACTCCTGCCTTAATAATAAGCGCCCAGGTGTCCTTTGAGTCATTTTTGTTTCACAGCGGTTCTGGTTCCGGTTGACATAAAGTGACAGACCAGCTGATTTTCATAAAAGCTGATTGGATGAAAATCAGGTGGGTTGTCATTTTTATGTCAACCAGAACCAGAACCGGTGGGAAACGAAGATGACCTTTATGAATTTGCACTTGACAGCTTTAGGCACTATGCACTGTTGTGCAGACTGAACTCTTCATTTATAATGAGTTCATGTGTGACAACATGGCAACTCTGTCAGAAAGTCAGAAGATGTCGAAGAAACGTATGTAACTTTTCTGTTTCTCGGTTTTCCAAATAAACCAGCCCCATCAGGCCCTAAACCCTAAATGCATATTTGGTTGCAATATTTTTAATTTTCGTCGAAGGGCATTTTTTTTACAGGCACTTTCCTAATTTCGCGGGAATTCCGGCCATAAAACATGAAACCCTACAATTAACCTTGTTGATTTTGCGAATATCGTTAATTGAAATTAAAATCTTATTCTCTCATCAGATAGAGCTTTTAATTTCTCATCCTTTAAATGATTAAATGTAAACTTGAGCAATTTAGGTCTTAATTGAGTGGGCCAGGAAGTTAACGGTCAATTTAAATAAAAAGCTTTAATTTTCAAGTAAACTATGTCATGTGAGATAAGATCATTTTAAAGAGCATTATTAATTCTGTCCAGTGATCATATTTTCAATTACCATTTTCCAGCAGATTTTCCAGAAAAGGTAATTTTCTAAATTTATGCCCGAGCTGTCCGATGCGCCATATAGTCGCCACTGGTCAGCGTGGTATCGATTTTTCCTGCAGTACTTTTTCGGGGATGAGAAGTACCGAGAAGGTGATTCCGACGATCTTCGTCGGGGGAGACGTGTTCTGAACTCGCGAGAATTACGATCTAGAAAGAGAGACGGTTTTTGAACTCGCAAGAGTTATGACCTAGAGGGACGCGTTCTGAACTCGCGAGAGTGATTACCTAACCGGGAAGACGAAAAAGTTCGAATTTTACCGAAAAAAAAGTCAGTTCTGGACTCCGCCGTTCTGAATATCGCCAATTCGTATTTTTTTTCCCTCTTTTTGAATTCGGTTTTAAGTCCGACGCGCTAACTAAACCGCTTATTGCCCGCCTAGGAAAAGTTTCGTGGAGTGTTTTTTCGGTTGTGCCATATAGTGTCAACCTACCTCTGCCCTTTTCCTGAATAGGCCATTTTCGGCCACTTCCACACAGGGGAGGATACACAGGAGACTACCGGCAATTAAGTATTTGTAGAGTAGTTGTAGAAGTTGAAACAATATAGTTGAACATGAAACATATTAATATAGTAGTGTTTTGCTCCCAGCTACCAGCAGAATTCCTTTCTCTTCAACACTGCGTCGTTAGTTTAGTAAACTTTAAATTCCTTTGTTGTTGTTTTTTGAATTTTAATAAGAAATCGTGTACTCGTCAAGCACGTTTCTGGGGACCACTGAGCTTATCGCGAAACATTCACTTCCGACACTATTTTATTTCAGATTCCTGAGAAGAGTTAAAATTGTTTTTTTTTCGTAATTAATTACTATTCAATTAGATTTTTTTGGCGTTTTGCAGGTTTTGTCCTGCAGTTAAACAATAAAACCTTGCTGGCATCCTCAAAATATTAAATTTTTGTCAGTTATTAATTATATCTGTTTGGCAATACCATGGAAGTCTTTTTCGCTACAAAGATAAAACACCACGGATTAATTATCGGCCTTTTGCCCCATTAGTGACCTAAGGGACAACAAAATAGATAGATCCTTTTCGAAAGTTGGGTCCCGCTTGCAGCGTGGTAAAAGAGATTTGACGCACGACGATACTTTCGACTTAGAACATCCACGTAGTAGAATCTCCGCAGATACGGAGGCGATGGCAACACAGCCGCCCCCACGAAACAACCGATTATTAGGGGGGGGGGGGGACGGACGGCGCGACAGCACTAAGCTTTATTTTTTTAATTGAAAGAGATTTGGTAATTGCAAGAATCAAGTCGAAAATTTCACAGTCGATAGCAGAAATGGGTATTGATTGTTTTATTGATGGAGACCGTACTAGAAAATAGCAACTATATAACTATATAGATTTTAGAAGTTTGTTATGTTTGTGTTTTTCGACATAAATTCATCGACAGAGCCAACAAGCAAGAGAAATTCATGTTTTACAGTTTTAGCCCCCGTCTCAAGCAGTACCTTAAAATTGACGGTGATATCCGCTTGAGTTGACGTCTTATCTTACATCAAATCATTGTAAGAAGTGATTCGCTAATTGATTTTGATCATATTAGATCATGGTTATCTTAGAAATGGCGGACTTCGAATAAAAAAAAACGAAAAAAAGAGACCATTTTTAGGGAAATATCGGCATTTGTTGGCTCACTCCATATCTTCTGGGTGTTATAATACAAATTTGCACTAGACTTTTATATGTTTTATTTTTTTAATTGAAAAAGATTTGGTAATTGCAATAATTAAGTTGAAAATAACGGATTCGTACGCCTAGGGATATTCACGGTCAATAGCAAAAATGGGGTTGGATTGGTTTATTGATGGACCGATGGGATGGTGGTAGGTGGTAGGAGTGGAAATAGCAACTTTGAATCATTTGACTTATAGGACCTTAAGATGACGAAACTTCTTGCCGATTTCGCCGCCATTTTTGTACAACCCACTCCAAAGAGGGTGTGTACACAAAAGTGATGAGTAACCCGAAAATAAGTGAATTTCGCATCCTTTGAATTTGAATTCAGCCGGTATACATATGTCTTAATTGACTGAGGCAGGTAATTAACGGTCAATTTAAATCAAAAGCTTTAACTGACAATTAAATTATGTCATTTTAAAGGACAGTATTTACTCCGTCTAATTATCACATTTTCAATCCATTTTTTAAACCAGATTTTCCAAAAAACATGTTTGTGCTGATCCGTTAGATATTCTGTTTCTAACGGGTTTGTGTTTGAAAAATAAAAAATGTCAAAAATCAATAAAAAATCGGTCTCTGCTATCACTTTTCATACCAGTCAGCAAGAATTTCTATAGGGTCAGCAAAAAAGTCTCACTTTTAAAGATTTTACAGGGCTGTAACTAAGTTATTTTCTGCTCGAGTTTTACAAAATTCACACATAATGTGAAGTACTGTCTCAGCTATCATCCTGTATACCGGTTGGTCAGCAAGAACTTCTAACGGGTCAGCAAAGTTTTCTGAAATAAATACAATTCTTATGGGTCAGCAAATTAGGGATATCCCTTATTAAGAATAAACGCATAACACGTAACGTTTCGGCAGCCCTGTTTCGGTTTGAAATATTGACAAATAGTAAGCATATGAATGCAAATATTGAAGGGGCATATTTCAAATTTTAAATCGGCCGCCAGTCTGCGTCTCCTCTGGGAAATTTCAAAATTTTTTCATCGCTTCATAGAAACCAAACGCACTAGGTAACATATCTCTCTCTTTATACAACCATCTAAAGTTGTGTACTAAAAAAGATAGTAGATATACTCTGTCGCCTTACGTCTACTCGGATCTCCTCACGCATATTTTGTCTGCCACAATGTTGTCAGTTCTGAGTCATTCGCGAGCCTGCCTTAATCCAAGGTTAGCTCGAGCATCGTCCATGAAACCAATGTGAAGACATGTGCTCAAAGCGTCCTCGACTTATAAGGGATTACTCTCCCTTTAAGGACACACATAGAAAAACCATTAGACAGACACAAAAAATCGATACCACCCTTGCTTGTGGCTACTACGGCGTTTCAAATAGTGTGAGACATAAATTTAGAAAACTAACTTTTCCGAAAAATATGCAGGAATGGTGAGATTGAAAATGTGAAAATTTTACAGAGAAAATAATGCTCTATAAATTAACACCTCACGTGGCATAGCTAAATTAGCAATTAAAGCTTTTAAATTAAATTAACCGTTAATTTCCTAGCTGAGTCATACATAGCTGCCAAATTTACATTCAAAGCATGAGAAATAAAAATTCTATCTGACAAGAGAATAAGATTTTAATTTCAATTAACGATATTTGCGAAATCCGCCTTAATTGCTCTTATATTGTTTATATTGTTGGTCACGTACAGGTTTGAAATACTTTTAATGGGGACGATCACTTACGGGACGACACGAATCATCACTTAAAAGGGCGCTTTTGTCGGTTAAAAAAGAAAGGTTTATACCACAGACGTTAAAAGTATAGATAGACCCCGTCAGTTACTCATTAATTTTCAGTTTGTTTACTTCGAACATGTAACATTTGAGCGCGCGTCGCCAGGGTAATCAAAAAATGGCCGCCGAATTGGGAAATATGCGGCGGTTCACAAGCACTTTTCAACACCAAACAGAAACAAAACGCGCACAATGAATGGAAGACAACAAAAAGCACGTACTTGAAGTACGCACGACTAGCCGCATTGCTGCCAATTCGTCAATTATAAAGATTTTCAGACTGCTGTGTGCCTACAGCACATTTGTCATGTTTTCGGACGTTGAGAGCGGGCAACATCGCATCGACCCATATCATATGATGCCAGACAAAGTTTTGTAAGTAAAGGACTCTCAATTTAATTAATCCTCTGTGGTTTATACGATGTCGGCGAACGCTAAAATTGTAGGTTTCGTGTTTTATGGCTGGAAATCCCTAAAAATGCATTACGCTCAACTGCTTTGAAAAATGGCATACAGAGTTGTTAAGTTGCCACACATGAACTCATATGTAAATCGGTAGTTCAGTTTGCGCAAACCCAACCCAGCAGCGGCAGAGGACCAAACTGATTACCGAAAGAATGAAATGTTAGCTTCTTCAGCTCGCCTTTGAACATACGACATATTACAAGAATGGGTCATTTCTAACAAGAGTAACAATAAGCAACTCTCTCAATGAAAATTAGGCTTATTAGGGAGTTTAGGAGGTAACTTGTAGTCAAATCAAACATGAAACCCGATGATCAAGATCAAGTTTTAAGTTTTGTCGTTAAACGTTGTTTGTTTTTTAAGATTACCTATCTTAATGAAAACAATATTTTTCTCTTGTTATTCTTATTTTATCAACATTAACATTATGTTTAGTTTTATATAATTTATAGCTACATAGCATAGAACACCTGAGCCAGGTTATTAATTATGAGGAGCATATTTGTTTTGATGTTTTGGGAATTTATTTTGTTTAATTGTACTTACCAGTTATGATATAATATGTCACATAACACATCCAGGTATTAGGTGAATTTCATTTCCGTTAAAGGCATAAAATGCAAACCCAAGCATTTCCATTTCCATGTTTCCTAACCAAGTATCAAGTAGCGGCAGTTGAAAATTAATGACATTTCAAGAGTTTGGCTGAACATTAGGCCAATTAGGGGCTTTAGGAGATAACTTGTAGTTAAATATATCCCAAAATTCTTAAATCAAATATGAAACATGAGGATCAAGATCAAATTCTAACTTACGTCTTACGATTTTAATAAGGTTGATCAGCCATATTGTCTGGAGGGACTTTTGTCAAACGACGTATTCTCGAATGGTCAATGACGTCGTTTTGGCATCGGCAATTTTCACTTGTCATTCTGTCAAACTGTCAAAGTAAAAATCAAACTAAATCTGCAAAACCGTTAAAGATCTGTTTAAATTTTAAATTATAAGGAAGGCGTTTTGTAGTGGAAAGGAACTATTTTTGTATAAAATTGCGGTTTTTAATAATGTGATTTTAGTTTAAAGGAAGTGAATGTTCTTATAAATTGTCCCCCCTCACTTGGACTTGGTATAGTGTTTGGGCTTATTTAGGGTAAAGAGTTTTTGATTACTTTACCTCTGCACATCATGCAACATACCAACAAACCCAAACCGTCAGGCCTAAGACCGCCGCAGATCAGGGCTTTTAGGCCACTTGGCCCCTTACCAGAAAATGCCCAGGTTCTTACACAGAGAGCACGGGTACACAAACCATTACAAGTTGTCCCCCATGAAGCACCTGCAATTTCCCATGCCAGTCAGCAAAGACCACCAATCATGCCCTCAAAGCTCCGCAGGCGGTCCAAGTCCGTGTCTGACTTGACTGAGGTGACCAATAAGCCAGTTAGGCTTGCTACACTTAAAATGCCTTTGAGAGTACCAATAACTGCAAAAAAGATGCCAGTTAAAGGCACATTGACCAAACCCGCAGCTGCTACTGGTTCTAAAGTGACGGTAGGCTCGAAAAGAGGCGCTGAGAATAAAAATTGTGAAGAAGGCCCCTCTAAACCCAAGATGAAGAAAATTCCATCTTGGAATTATAAGGAGAGGTTTCTAGAGCTGAAAGAAAAATATAATGAGAGCCTGGCTAGATTTGCAGATTTGGAAGAGCAACTGAGTAGTAAGTGTTCTATGAAGTTTTTGGGGGCTATTGTGAAATTAATATATCTTTTGTAGATATGGAAACCATGAAAAATGAACACATAGAAACACTGAACAGGGCCAAACTTTACGAAAACCAAATAAAACTATTAGAGACAAAGGTAGTTAGATTTAATGACTTGGAAAATGAGTTGCAGCAAATAAGAACTTGCAAGGAAAACTTGGAAACAGATTTGCAAGCAGCACAAAAGGAAAACATTGATCTGGTGGAACATAAAGAAAAACTTGACAAGGCCTATAAAGAGGCTTCAGCTAAATGTTTAGCAACAACAAGTAAGTGTTACAATCTTTGGATTTTTATTGACAAGAATACTTTGCATATTGAGCTTCAATAAAACCGAATTTTATTAGGCCTCTAATACCCAATTGGATTAAAAAGACTTAAAAGCTTTAGCTTAGTTCAACTCTTCCATGATTCTCTAAGAATAATTCACAATAGTTCTCTCAGCAGCTAAGCTGGAGGAATATAAAGGGTGTCCATTTGAAAATGTCGTCCAGTTGGCTGTAAAATGTGAAAAGAAAAGGATAAAGAGCAAACGACCATTTACTCTGTCACCTTTTTTTGTCAAAAATTTATAGCTTTCTAGATGATGTTTTCTAGTAAACATGGGGTATTTTAAAAACAATTTTATTTTTTTATTTTTTTTCAAACAAAATGTCAAGAGTATATTCAAAAAAAAATTTATGTTTTAAGTGGTATATGTCCTGATGTGATGAATTTGGGCTGAGGAAATACCCTGAGTTCATTAGAAAATGTCATATAGAAGGCTATGAATTTCTGACACAAAAGAATGACATAATCAAAGTATAAATGGACTTTTGTTCTTTCATCCTTTTCTTTTGACATTTCACATCCAACTAGATGACTTTTCAAGTGAACACTTTATGCTTTTTTCACAGTTATGCTTTTTTCTGTTTCTGTTTATGTGAACAAAACTGAAAAATTTATTAGTGAAATATTACTTTATCAGATGAGTTAGCTGAAGCCAGGGAATTGATCCACTCATACGAAAGTCAAGTTTCGAGGCTGAAAAATGAGTTAATACAACATGAGTTAGACCGTCGCATAAAACACAACATAATACAAGATCTAAAAGGTATTAGATATGTCAAAATTCCTATCTGATTTGCCTGGGTGTAGGAGAAAAATATATTTTGATAACTATCTCGGTTAACACCGTTTTTCCTGGTTTCTATAGCACCTGAGTAGCTTATATGAAAGTCATCAGGACATTTATAAATTGGTCCTCTTGGTATCAAATATTTAAGGCTACCCAACAACCCATACAGGACAGGGGGTATATTTAGGACATCAATTATAAGTTAAATCATTTTATATAATTTTCTCCTAACTCTTGTGCCCCAATCACTTTAAACTTTAAACCGAATTTAAATTACCCACAATGACGTTTCATCAGGCAACATAAGGGTGTTTTGCCGTGTACGGCCACCTTTACCCACCGAAAATGACAAACTAGAGGTTTCCTATGAATACGTGGACGACACCACCTTTTCCATTCGGAAAAGTCGAGAAAGTGTAAATCAAATAACTGGCAAGGTACAAGACTTTCGGTCTGAGTTCAGTTTTGACAAAGTATTCCCTCCCGGAGTATCTCAGGAAGAGGTAAGTGGCCGATTGGGTATTATTTACTTAACGTAGGTGGTTAGAACAAATGAACTGCATGATATAATAACTGTTATACAGGGTGTTTCAGAAAGGTGCTGACAAACTTTAGGAGGTTATAGAGGATGCAAAGTCATCCAACTTTTGCTTATAAATTCCTATCTGCAAACGCTCCGTTCTTGAGATATAGGGTGTCAAAGAATGTTTTTTTTTATTGATTTCCTGGTAATTTTTTGGTGTTTGACAGAAAATTTCAATAACAATTTAAATTTGAAAACATTTCTTGTACACCTTGTACCTCAAAAAAGGTGCGTTTGCATATAGGAGGTTATAAACTAAAATTAGATGCCTTGACGTCTTCTATAATCTCCTAAAGTTGGTCAGCACCTTTGTGAAATACTCTGTATACTTTAGCCATGCGCTTATACAGCTTATAAATGTTTTTGACCAGCCGTAATTTCCGCAAAAAATTGTATTTAGTTTTGTGATATTTTACCTAAACTGGGCATACCATCTTATTAAAATAAACAAGTTTAAAAAAAATTTTTACTTTTTCGTTCCAAATATTGACGGCGTTCGTGGTGGGACACCCTGTATAGGCGTCAAGCTACACATATAATTTCACTTGGCGTCGTAATCGGAAAAGTTTTCATGTTTCGAATATTAGTTATTAGTGATTAGTAAAACGTGTAACGGGGAGCCTGTGTACCTGTTACATCTCCCTAAATAAGTATTATGTCGTTTGGTTTAAAAATAGGAGGTGTTCATTTGAAAACGTTATCTAGTTGGCTGTGAAATGTGAAAAGAAAAGAATGAATATACAAAAGTTCATTTATTTTGATCATGTCATTCTTTTCTGTCAAAAATTCATAACCTTCTAGATGACTTTTTCTAATGAACGATGAGTATGTAAATTATGCCTGCCAGGCTTTTTTGCATAGTTATAATTTTTTAGACATAGTTATAATAACAATATACAATCCTTATTATTTCATGAATCAATCATAGAGAAAACCCGAAATGTTGAACCCATTGAAGCCCCTCCACAGTATCGTTCACTGGACTATACTCCAAACCAATCCAGTCACTGTAGCCACTCTTTTGAATAGCCTCAAACACATACTTGTAGTTGATTTCACCCGCACTGCCTGGTTCGCCACGGTTTGGTGCCTGGGCCACCTGCACGTGTCCGACGATCGCCTTGAGATCCTCAATTGTATGACTAATATCGCCTTTGATCAGCTGCAAGTGGAAAATGTCCAGTTGCAGCTTTATACTAGGGCTATTCACCGCCTTGATAACCTCAACGGCTTTTTCGTAAGAGTTCATGTAGTAGTTTGGTATTGAGTACCTGTTAATTGGTTCGATTACTCCTAGGATGTTCTCTTGTTGCAAAAGCCGTGCTGCAGTCTTGAGATTATCTACATAAGCTTTATCATGAGCTGCAGTCACCCCACCTTCCACTCTGCCTGACATTATATGGATTTTCCGAGCACCCAAGCCTTTGGCATAATCGATGGTAGTTTGAATGCTGCTGAGAAACTCGGCCTCTTTGCCAGGAATAGCGGCATAGCCCAGCTCACCTTTGATCACATCGCCTGTTAAAGAATTTACGAGCACTTGCTGAATTCCTGCAGAGTTCTTGGCATTGACTACTTGCTCTTTGGTGAAACCAAAGGGAAAGCCGCTTTCTACACATTGAAACCCAGCCTCTTTGGCAAGGGCGTACCTCTCCAAAAAGGGTGCATCCTTGAAGAGAAAGGACAAATTGGCACAGAATTTGGGCTTGGACATGGTTGTTGAATTAGCCGAGCATAACCTGCAAGAAGATAATTTTCTGATAAAAGTTTTGTTGGGGTAAACATACACGATGATAAGAGACGTATAGTGTAAACAAACACAGTACCTGATCGTTATTAAAGCAGCGAGAAAACAGTAATTTTTGGTGCCGTGCATTAGTTTTATTTGCTATTTTACTGTTCGTTTATTTCTTCTGGGTCGCCATTATAATAATTTTGTTGTTGCATTTGTTTAGCTTTTCTAATATTTACAAGGTTATATACGGTACAAGTTTCGAGTTTCTTAACCTCAACCTCGTTTTTCGTGGTTATTACGATTATTATGCGTTCCAGTATTTTCTGCATCTCGTTAGTCTCGGAAATTGCATAACATAACCGACACTGACGTTGGATTTATAATCAATTTGAGGTTATGATTGTTGTGTATGCATCGAGCTATCCTGGTTTACAGTTTTGACCCCCCTCTTTTAGTAGTGAGAACCTTTGAATTGATGACGACTTCCGGCGGAAGTGAGGTCTCGGTGACGTCGTGGCGTCTTACGTCAAATTATTGCAAAACTGTTGTCACTGTCATTATTTTTATTATTTCTTATTTCGAATCCAATCGAATATCGAAATATATCCATCTCCTAGCTAGAGCTCTAGGGCTCCTGGTCCTTAGCTGACCTACCTCAAAGGTTTTCTAACTTCCAACTTAACAACTTAAGGAACAATAAGTACCAAAAAGAAAACTAATTTCTATTTTCTAAGTCCAACTGGTTACCTATCACGGCTTCTGCAAACGTGGTCGATGCTGGAACAAGCGGCTTATTATATAATTTTGCGTAAGTTGTAGATTTTTTTGATCACCCAGCTATGACCACTCATCTAAATCCTGTGGATGCGGATGCGTGCTTTATAGCAAATCCAGAAAATATGCTAGTGTTTAGAACATGTTTGCTAATGTATGCTAATGTTTACCACTGTTTAGAAAGTCTTTAACCCACGTGATTAGGGTTTGGCTTGATACCCTATTACCCTATTACTGGAATCAATGAATCGTTATTAATGCCAGTAAACAATAGTAGATTATGTCACTAGGAGTAAAAGTGGGTTTTTTTGTGCTGAGCCCAGAGATTGACGGCCGAAGCGAAGCTGAGGCCTGCAACTGGGCGAGGCACAAAAAGACCTTTTACTCCGCGTAACACATACTATTTTTTTTTCAAGCATGCAGGAAAGTCTATTTCAGAGTGATTCAGTGTTGCAATTTTCTTTCATCCTCTTTAAGCGGGTCTAGGTACTTACCCAATTAGTGGTGTATATAAATAGAATGTATTAGAACGGTGGTGTTCAATGTTCAATGGTTTTAATGGTATTAAATCATAACCAATGGTTTAGATGGTTGAGGTAAATTATGGTAAACTAAATATTTATAGCATTATTATTAATACTAAATTAATCAAAATGACATTGACAGATAAATATGATGACAACTAACGACATTTAACAGAATTCGAGAACCTATGCGATTTCGACTAAAAACGGTTTCGGGTGGTGCTCTCGAGCGCTCTGAGAGTATTCCTATCCTTTGTTTTTTCAACAAACATGTAAAGATGGCAATAAGATGGTTTATATATGCGCCACCATGACAATAGCGGTGACATTTGACTTTACTTTTACTGCCTAGGACTTTTTTGCTACTTTTTTTGGTCTCAGGATTAGAAAGCCCACTTTAGGTGTGCGTATGGAGAGAACAAATGACGTACTTTTAGACCGTTTGATAAAAAACAAGCTTTTTTGATAAGACTTCTAATGAAAGGTCTTCATTTGAATAGAGGCCGATTAAGGTTTGCGGATCCCAAGATAAATTGTACCTGGGAAATTGAGGCCGTAACTTGGAAATACTTGTGATATATCTTTTTAATGGCTAGGTGACTACCCACATTTTCAGGTAAAATAAGTGCCAGTGTAGATCAAGAGCTGTTTAAGGTCCCATATTTGACAGTTTTCTCCTCGAATAAGCTTTGAAGGAAAGAAATCACTTGAGGAATTGACCTCGAAGACAGGTACTCTATGCTTTTTGCAAAACACCCAACATAATCTGTTAGCAGTATTGTATGGTTTCTGAGTAGAATCTGATAAGGAATGTAAGATTGTTGGGATGCTGTTATCTGGGACCTCTTTTAATGCAAAAGCTCTCCTGATAATTTCACTACAACCAGGGTAAGGTTCGGTATGGGAAACGGCTCTCTGAAAGGTGAAAAAAGTAGGTTATCAGGACTTAGAATTAATGGCTCTTCAATAAGCATCTCGGTAAGTAATGGGCACCTGGTCTGATTTGGTCAATAAGGCACCACTACAAGGCCAAGGGCCTTTTCAGATATAATCTTTTTCAGAACTCGCAAGATTATAAAGAAAGATGGAAATGCATAAAAGAAGAAACCTCTATTGTAAAAGCGTCAATAACCCAGGAAAAAGGGTCTTTGTTAAGGGATACATATCTGGTACATTTGTTATTAGCATTAGATGCAAATAAGTCGATATTTGAACTACCAAACTTATATTTAATTAAATTAAAAGCGAATACTGCTAACTCCATTCAGTTCCAGTCTTGTCACTCTGGATCCTCTATCTGCAAGGATGTCTGACGAAGAAACATATGAAGCATGAATCTAGAGATTTCTCTCCTCACACCAACTCCATATTTTCCTGGTGATATCACTTAATAATTTGTTTTTAATACTTCCCATATGGTTTATGTAATATATTGCCTGAATACCTATAATATATGATCTTAAGCAGAATATTTGCAAGAAACATAACTCTCTGCGAAGCATCTTAAACCATAGAAAACTGCAAGAAGTTCCAGATGATTAATATGATGTTGCATTTCTTCTTCACTCCATGAGCCATTGGTTTCACCTTTCTCACAATAAGCTCCCCAACCTGTGTTAGAAGCATCACTGTATAACATCAATGAGTAGGAATCCTCTTTGATTGCTTGCTCCTCAGTGAGGATACTTTTCAACCACCAGTTTAAGTCATGATTAACACTAGAAAACTTAATTGTCATAGTTTTACTATAGTTTTGGTTAGTTCTTTTTAGAGCCACAAGCTTCAGTCTTTCAAGGTTTTTTAAATACAAACGCCCATACTTAAGGGTAGGGAGAGTTGAGACTAAAATGCCAATTAAACGTGTTAGAGTACTGATTTTACAGGTTTGAGCTTTCTGTAAGTCTTTTATAGCTTCTATCACTTTCTTTTTTTTTGCGGTATCTGAAAGGACATTGAAGCAGAATTAAAAATAAAACCCAGGAATTTACAAGATCTTTGTGGATTTAAAGAACTCTTCTCCACATTCACAATAAACCCTAAAATTTTGAGTAAGCAGAGAGTTTTATTCATGGCACTGTGCTTCTGAGGGAGCTAAAATGAGTATGTCATCTAAATATGCCACGCAACAGATGCCCTGCTTGTGAAGATCTGTTCTGTTGATTGTATCCTCGATGGTATGACCTGCAACCTGTAGGTTTTTGCCCCTGTTGCCTCAAATCCCTCGTGGCATTTCGAGGTGGGGCCTTGGAGTTTAAAGGCTGGGACCTTGAAGTATCTTTTTTGGGTTATTATCTAAAAAATTTGAAGAGTTGACCTCAGGTCTTTAGAGCTCTTCTCAATTTCTTTTGATCCCTTAATGCGCTTATATGCTTGATGCCTTATCGTCTACTCAAAGACATTGTGTGATGTAAATCGATCAATAGTCGTGCTGCATTTGATACGGGGGTCAATACTTCAATATTTCCATTTGTATCCCTATTCTGTAAAAGAAGATTTAACGCCATACCTATTGCAGCAATGGCTGAACCCAATTTTTTTTGGGCCATAGATTGACTGTGCTGGGGGATAATACTCTAAGAATTTCCTCATTTATTTGAGGAGCACCTATGGTCTCCATGTTAATGGGAATTGGATACTTTTTTAAAAGGTCCTCCTAAAGTCGCTTTTCTAAAACCTCCTCCTAAAGTCGCTTTTCTAAACCAGACTGTAGAATTGCCATCCACCTAGGTATCAAGGCTGCATCGAATTCTATACCCTTCGGCAAATTTGCAAATGGGTCTTCTCCAAGACACTGTAAAACCATTTGCTCAAAGTTATCGTCTTCGTTCTGTATAATAAGAGAATCAATCTAGTGGCCTCGCCGAGTCTCTAATTGGACTTCGATAAAAAAACCCAGATTTTTTCTGCTCTTGAGAGTGAGGGGAATTTTTCTGCCTCTTTTGGGCTGAAGTTCCAGCAGAAGAAGACCGAGATGAATATCTGGTACTAGCTGAGCTAGAGCTGCTGTGTGAAGTCTCTCTTTTAGGGACTTTAGTCATATTTGTTAGTAATTTCTCGAGACGCTTCTTGCGGGCCTCCAATCTGGAGTATCTATTACGAGACTGTCGGTCTCGCCTTTCGTGAGCTCTCTTGCGATTTCGACCCATCCTAAGCTTGCTCGAGAAAACAAAAATTAAGACATTTAGGAAAAACTTACGGAAACTAGAAAGAACGTCCTACCACCAAGTGCCAAAAACGAAAATTGAGGCTACGACGGTACTAGCGATGAGATGAGCTAGAAACACCCGGTTATCCCGGTAGTCTTTTTAATTTTGAACGTCTGGCGCCACCTAGCACCGAAAGCGGTACCACAAAGTAAAAAATCTATGAAGAATGAAGCGCTGAAATATAATGACGCTTGTATGACGTGCGCTGACGACAACATTATATCAGGGAAATCTTTGAAGCGAAGGATTTCCAGCCAAAAAGTGGAGCAATTTTTAGGGAAATATCGGCCATTGCTGGCTCTGTCCATATCTGCTAGGTGATTGTGTTTACGTTATGCCTACACAGTTGCCAGACTGCTCATTTGTACTAAATATTATAGAAACTAATTTGAGTGAAGAATGCAATTTGAATATCAATTCCAACCAATACATTTTGTGTATCCGGCTTGAAACAATGTTCTGTATGCTCATAATTAATAAAAAAGTTGCCTCAAACTTCGCACATTCGCACATACTTGGGTAAGTTTTTAAAGTTTACAAGGGGGGTCTTTCTAATTTTTGTTTTATTTAAAGCACATCACAAATATTTTTCATAAAGGCAATGGTTTTACTTACACCCCAAAAATCGACTTCGAAAGGAAGCTAGTTTACCGCTAACGCGAATCTGATTTGGGCTGTAGGGTCGTACTGGCTGTGATCCTAATCGGTACACTGTCTCAATCATTGAGTTAATATATTATGTGGTGGTTTTCTTGGTAATTTTAGTGGTTTTTAAAATCAAATATGTAATAAAACGCGCACTACGAGACATTTTGATATCGAAAACGCCGAACTTTCAAAATGATACTAATTTAAAGTAGATTTTAAAGGTCAATAGTATTTGACTGGAGTGACGGGAGCGCTTCAGCATCTAATTGGTTAAAATCGAAACAGCTATGACGTCACGCCGTTCTATTGGAGAGTTTTGAAACATAAAGTGCTTCATCTTTGGTTTACAACTTTATCAAATTGTTTTGGCGTCGTCAAAGAGGACAAAATCTATCGATAGTATCCAGCGAAAATTCCATGACCATCTGAGACACAGAAAATGATGGAATAGAATGTCATATTTGAATGCTTAGACTAAATATAATAAATAGACCCAATTATTTACTATTGAGGCTGGCCAAACATTGTCAAACCAATCGTACGCTGGCCGATTGTACAAGGAATTAAGTTGGACTGCTGTGTCGGCTTAGTTGTCAAACCTTTAACAACCAGCCTACTAAATCAATATAATTTACATATTTATAAGGAAAAAATATTAGTAGACGTTTTCCTAGAAAATGTAAGAGTAATTCTAACACAGTTTCCAATTAATAATAGAAATAACAATGTTAATGTGGTTATTTAGATATTAATTTTGCGCAATCTGGAAACCGCGAATTCCAATTTTACGAAAATCTTAAATACGTCACAAACAGTTAATAGAATGAAATGGTGAGTGATTAAACATTACAAGCTAATCCGTGAAGATCGGCCTCGCTATCTGTGTTGCTTCAACTACAGCTGATACTCTTGTGTGACAGAGAGAGATATAGTTCTAGTACAACTGTACAAGTTCAATGCGATAAATTACGTTCCGCCGACGGCAGCAGCTGAGAAGTTTAGTCAGCGAACCCTGAAATTGGCCAATCAGGTGTCGATTTTCAGCGTTCGCTGACTAAACTTCTAAGCTGCTGCCGTCGGCAAAAAAATAGTAATTTTAATACTTTGTTTACTTCTGTAAACTGCCAGACTTGTATCTTTTGTTTCACAATCACAAATATTTTATAAAAAATCTATCTGTTTTATTGGAAGAGAGTCTTCAACGTGTCTATCTTCAAGTCTCTTCAGTCCTGACAAATCCGCTCCAGAGTTCGCTAATTATATCGCAAACGATCGTCGAAAGCTATGTCCAATATATTTTTTAGAATTTGACAAGTTTTTCTATCAGAAATTGGGATAACCAGCGCGTTTTCCCTGTCATCAACATCTTCAAAAAACACGATCATGTTCGTCACCAAGTTGAGTAAATTGTGACCGCAGGGAAGATGACTCTACTTCAAACGCTATGATGTAGGTATGGGCATGGTAAGGGCCAAAATGTATACATATTTTGCGTACACTTGTTGCCCTCTTATCTGTCTCCAGTCCGAAAAATGCTGCTTCCTGTTCATATAAGTTTGAAATGCTGCATCAGCTTCTCCACCTGCAACCTCAAATATAATTGCGAATCTAGCTCGACCAAAATTGCTGACCGGAACGTCAATCACTACTTTATTGAGATTTTCCATGTTTTTTGGATACAAATTGTGAAAATATTCAAAATCGACTTCTGTGATCTGATACAATTGACAGCACAATCAAATGAAAATATATCATCATTAAATGAACAGCACAGCCGCCTCATATTCAAGATTAGGATTTTCAAATAATTTTCATTAAAAATTTGCTTTTATGCGGCTTGGAGAAAGTCTGATTTGATTGGTCTGAATGATGATAAACTCGATGACAAACGACGTTTGTTTCTCTTTCTCTCTACGACGGCAGAATTACTTTGTATGTATAAAATATACATAACTTTATTCACTTAATTCAGCAAAAAAATTGAAATCTACTTTTCGTTTTTATAGAGCAAACGAGGTTTACATTATTGCCACAAACAAATGCCGAGATTTCCACCATTGCTAAATTTGTGGTCCCTCATCTTCCTGAAAATCATCTAGTAGACTAAGCACGTCAATACGTACAGGACATTCGTTAGTGACCTTGAGGCCAAAATATGGGGACTCGTATCCGATTCACTATGCGCGTGTGCGTGGGTTATTGGCAAATCTCGAAACGTACTTGGTTAGGATCACATACCTGCGTATCGAATATTTTTCCATCACGCTCATTTAGGTCGAGTAACCGGAGTAACTCGTGAAAGTATCGGCAACATTGGATGTCACGAATCGCGAATCACGAACCAAGCGTTTTCGTCCTAGTCCGTGATTCGTGGAGAGTACGTGAATCTTTTTTTTTACGAGGTTACAAAAATCTTCAAAATACACCCGATCTGTTCTAAGAATGATCAGTGTAATAGCGTCCTTATGTAAATTAACTGGATGGTATAGCAGTTAGAGGACAAAAAAAACTCTATCTTCTATTGAAGAATGCCGACGTTTCGACCTAAATTTTTGTCTTCTTCAAGGCTATCTTGAATTCAAGGCTATCAAGTTGTCTGAAACTGACAGTTTCCGACAACCTACTATCGAGGCGGTACAATGTTTGTTTGGCCGAATAAGGCAACTGTCCTGGGCCTGGGTGGATCGTTCATATAGGTATATAATTATTGACCATCTCCCTTCATAGAAGATAGCCTTGAAGAAGACAAAATTTTGGTCGAAACGTCGGCATTCTTCAATAGAAGATAGAGAGTTTTTTTTTGTCCTCTACCTGCTATACCATCCAGTTGTTCTAAGAATCTAGAACGCATATATAGAACGCATATTTCCTATTCCCTTTCTTTAGCTTCTTTGGTCCTCATGATTTCCCAAATGATCTCACCAGGGCCTTCCTTTGGGCAGAGTACGTGAATCTAACTGCACGTGGGTCTAACTGTGCCACTTTCAAAAAGGCGCTCATTTTTCGGCATGTGCAGAAATTGCAATATACGAGGTTTTGTGTTTCCATCCCCTCCTTTTGCAGTCCAAGGCCAGCAATGTAAAAGATAGGCCTGTTTGTTATGGAAGTACGTGTAGTAGACAGAGACCTAATTTTCCATTCATTGATTTACTTGGGATGTATATATCATGCGTTCATTTAAAAACAAATCCATCGGGCCGTGGAATTAGAACAGTAGGTCTGAGATGACTTCATAAAAACAATTGAAAGTCGCAAATGTCATAAATGTTCCTATTTTCATTTTTTTTTTCAGACACCAGTTTTAATTCCATTGCTGCGAGTTTTTTCTTATGAACACACGTTACTTTGCCTCCACCCAACCGAATATAAAATCGTCGACTCCACTATTGTCGCGTTTGATGGATGGAAAAGCTGATGCTCTTTCGGAAACGGTAATCCGGATTGGGTTGAGCGTGTTGTGTGAACTGAACTCTTTTTTTACACCAGAGTTTATGTACACCATTTTTCGAAGGCTTCAAGCTTATTTAAGTTTTTTCTGTTTTCTGAATGGACCATTCTCTTGAGGCCATAAATGCTCATCTGGTTGCAATTTTTTTATTTTTTGTCATAGAAGCCATTTCTTATGGTGGTTTTTGAATAGACACAAAACGATTGCACACTAAACACAACTTATAGGTCCTTCTTTAAACCACAGTTTAAACTACAAAGAGGCCCATGGCATAATAAACATTGCGATGTACGTCAAACATAGGGTTTAAACAAGTTGTGAAGATAGTTGTGAAAGTCGTCCTTAAGGGCGCCATAAAAGTATTTGAGATGTTTACGTGACCCACACAATAAAAAAGCAATTAAAATGGGTTTCAAGATTATCATTAACTTGATCATTTACTGTATTTACTCATAGAATTTTGAACCTCCTTTCTCTTTTCCCCGAAAATTAGACATATTGCCCTCCTACGAAAAGCTACGCTGAGTGTTTTCAGATGGCCCTTCCCCTCCATTTTCCTAATTAGGCTTTGTTTTTCTCTTATATAGAGGATAATACAGTGATGTCGCAAGAGAGGGTTCCCGTCAATTTGGTAATTGTGTAGTATAGTAGTGTTTTTGTTCACCATAATATCGCAAATTCAAGACGCTGTCTACATCTTGCTGTATTTTTTTCTTAATTTCTTCTTAATTAATTAATCTCTAAACGTAAGCAGAAACTCCCTACGTTTCGACGTTAATTGACGTCTTTTTTAAGGCTACTCTACACTGACGAGGAAATTTTGTCATTGTCAACTCGATTAGTTGTCATTTTGAATATTCAGTGGTAGAATAGCCTTGAGAAAGACGTCATTAAACGTTGATACCTCAGCAGTTTCTGGTCACTTGGTGGCATTTTTTATTTGTCTACTTTCGATAATCTTACTACGGATTCACTTTGAGGATGCTTCATGAAATAAACTTTTAAGGCGTTTTGCCTAAACATTAACATCTCTGCAGACATCTAAAAACAGTACATTTTCTTTAAAATCTCATCCAAGATGAAACGCCACGGAATAATTATGGCCGTTATGCCCCCAAATTAAACAATTTTGAACGACCATGAATGGGCAATGAACAAGAATGATCCTTTATGAGAAACATGTTCCTCTTGTCGCGAGAAATTAAAGATTTGTCCCCCGCTAATCCTAGGGGTTTAGACAATATCTGTAGCCAAATTTCATATGCAGGGACGGCACCCCATTGCCACCACATGACCCCATGGAGAAGGGTGGGGGGGAGGCTAACGGCGCGATGCGGTCAATCTAATCCAGAAATATCATTTCCCAAAAATCCTAGTCCACAGTCACTACTTGATAGTTCTGCACTGTAGAATCTCGCGCGCAGTGTTGCCGTTTATCACAATGATTATTGTATTTGTATTTTATATTGAATGTTGAATATTTTTGCTCTCCATTCACTAGTCGAGAAAATACAGGGTGGTGTGGTCTTTTTAACTTGAGACAGCCAGATAGATAGCTGGAGAATTAGTAGAATAAAAAAAAATCCAATAGGTGGCCTATATTGTATAGAAGAGCCTAGTTTACTCATACAGAGTGAACCAAAAAAGTGTGACGTCTTAGAGGTCTTACATGTCTTTGAAAATTTGACATCATTGCAGAGAGTTGTTAGGATACCCTGTCTTTTCCCATTCAGAATTTTTTGGCACCTTAGTAGCCATGGAATATTCATTTTTTCTCTACCCATCTCCCTTTTGGTCATGTAAAGAAGATTGGCAAATAACGTCGAAGACAATTTGTGGATAGTAAAATAGGGGGCGTAAAAACATTGCATTATATGACGTCACACTTTTCTAAGCCACCCTGCTTATGCAAAAATATTTTCCTAAATCAGACCCTTCTATACAATCTATATAGAACCCCGTTGAAACAAAATCTTTTAACGTTCTAGTTGTCGAGATATTTGGTTCTTTCAAGTTAAAAAGAGCACAGTGTATATTGACATCACTTGCTTTGACCAAAATCTGGAATAAAATTGATAAAAGGAGAGGTTGTTTTCAGGTATTTGAAGATCTTGCTCAGTTAGTCCAGTCTGCCCTTGACGGTTACCATGTTTGCGTTTTTGCTTACGGGCAAACGGGATCGGGCAAAACTTATACCATGCAAGGGGGCGAACGCCCCCACGAACAGGGTATGATCCCAAGAACTGTCAACCTAATTTTTAAAAGTATTGATAACCTCAAGATAAGCGGGTGGCAGTACACGGTGGAGGTAAGTCTGTAATTATTAAAGCCGCATTCGACAGAGTGCCTCATAACTATAGAGACACTGAGCGGATGGAGTTATATTGCTGCTATAATAGTTATTTACCTAACAAGTGCGAGAAGTGATGCTTTACCGCACGCTGATTGCAATGACCGAACGACGCGTAGCGGAATATGCCAATGGTTTTAATTTTTTTCTCCACTCGCTCTGTATCTACAGCTATGCAACACCCTGTATAGGACTCATGGATGACAGGTTAAAAAAATATTGTTACAAAATGATCGTTTACAGGTAAGTTTTCTCGAAATATACAACGAAAACGTACGAGATCTACTGGATCCGAAAGGCGGAAAGAAGTTGAACATTTGTTTTAACGAGGGCAAGGGGACCACTGTAAACAACATAACGATGAAAACTATTAAGTCGGCCAAAGAGTTGGAAACTTACATGGAGAAGGCGCAACAGGTCCGGGCCACCGCTGCCACTAATTTCAACGAGCACAGTAGTAGATCGCACGCAATCACAAAAATATCGTTGAGAGGTAAGAGAGTTTGTTTTGAAGAAGTATTTTTGTGTTTTTTTTAAGTGTCTATTTCCTTAAAATACATTTTATTTTTTTATATTTTAAGAAATGCCTGTTTTTTCCGAATTTGTCGTTTTCATTCCCGAGATGGTACCGGACCTGTAGTTTTTAATATCGTTTTTGAATAATTGGGAATCTATTATAGCAGTGTAAGTTGTTAAAATCGTGTATGTAAACTGTCATGAAAGCCCAGAATATGGTTCAAAATATTTCTTTAGGAATATTTTACGCATTCGTTTTACGAACTCGAAGACACATTGCCGCAAGGCACTCACCTGTTATTGTCTTAGAATATCTGAGAACGTTCTCCGGAGATCTACAGTGTGTGGTTCTCTTGGTTAGCCTCTACGGCCCAATGGTTTAACCCACGCTTGTTCTATTAGAAATGTAACTAAGGTAGGTATTCTCTCTCTCTTCTCGGTACGACCCTTTTTAGTACGATCTCTTGAGTTCCTTCTTTCTGTTCCACAGAGCTTCCACAAGTACGACCATTCTAATTAGGGCTAAAATTAACTAGTAAATTCAATTTTAGGACAAAAGCAGGCCGAACTAACTTATATCTTCTAATGTGTTGTTTTTCGTAAAATTACATTTTTATTCCAAAATAACTGATTATTTAACTCAAGCACAAAATGCGAGTTTGAAATTTTTCGAGGCAGTTGTTAGATTTTTGTTAAGATTACTTGTCAATTAATTAATATGATTAATTTATTTATTCTTCTAGTTAGGATGAAGACCAGAATTGGTAAAGAATGTGTAACACTCAAAGTGTGTAAAAATCCTAATTTGAATTGTTTTAGAAAACCGGGTTAGAAATGATGACCGAAATCGCTTAAAAATGAATTGAAATATTTAAAATTGCAAATTAAGAGTTTTTGAAAAAATTCAGGTTAGAATTAAGGGTAAAATCGGTTAAAAATGTCTAAAAATATAACTTCTAACATCTTTGAAAAAAAGTGTATTTTAGGACAAATTCAGTAAAAACTTCTAATTTGTCGTTTTTTTGGTAAGACTTTATTTTTGCACTAAAAAATAAGTAAAGCTTTACTCAAAATTAAAGTTTGGTAGTTTCCGAGGAAGTAAGGTTAGAACCAAGGCCAACATTGGTGAGAAATTACTCAAATCGTGTAAAAATTACAAATTTGGATTGTTTGATGAAATTTGGTTTAGGTTTATCGCTAAAATTGGTTAAAATAGATTGAAACTGTTTTAAAAAAAGCAAATAAAAAGTTTTGACAAAAGTCAGGTTAGGATAAAGACCAAAGTCTGGTAAAAATGACTCAAAGCTTCTAAAAATGAATATTTGGAGATTGTAAAAAAAGTTTTGATTAAAATTATAACCAAAATCGTTTAAAAATCCACATTGAAAAAATCTAGGTTAGAATTAAGGCTCAACTCGCTTAAAAATGAGTCGCATTGTCTGAAAGCAAATTTTAATGTTTTTGAAAAAAAAAATTGTTTTGTGCAATGCAAATTTGAGGCGTTTGGAAAAATTTAGGTTAGAGTCGAGGCTAAAATCGGTTAAAGCTGTCTAAAAGTGCTAAACATTTCAATTAAAATTTTAATTTTATAGTACAAAAACAGAAAAAAAAAGTCAAATTTGACTCGAAACGCCTCAAAATTAAAGTCGGATTAGGATCGAGGCCAAAATTAGTGAAAAATTACTTATTAATCTGTACCGTAATTATATTGTTGGACCAAAATAAGTCAAATTTGACTCGAAACGCCTCAAAATTAAAGTTTGGTGCTTTCCGAGAAAGTCAGTCGGATTAGGATCGTGGTCAAAATCAGTGAAAAATTACTTATTAATCTGGTAAAATGATATCATGAAGCGTTTGAAGAATGTTGGATTAGGTTTATGGCTAAAATTGGTTGAAATAAACTCAAAGTATTTTAAAAAAGCAAATAAAAGTTTTGGAAAAATTCAGGGTAGGTTAAGGACCAAAGTTTGTTAAAAATGTCTCAAAAAATGCATATTTGGAGATTATCAAAAAAATTAAGGTTGGGATTAGAACCAAAAATCGTTCAAAAATCACTCAAAGGGTCTAAAAATGCAAATTTGGGGCCTTTGGAGAAATGTAGGTTAAAGCTAAGGCTAAATTCGTATAAAAATGTGCCACATTGTCTGAAGGCAAATTTTGATGTTTTAAAAAAGAAAATGGTTTAGTGCAATGCAAATTTGAACCTTTTTTTAAAAAATTCAAGTTAGAGTTAAGGCTAAAATCGGTTAAATCTTAATAAAAGTGCTAAACATTTCGATAAAAATTTTAATTTTATAGTACAAAAACATTTTTTTTTTTAATTTTCTGATTTGTTGTTTGTTGTAGAATTATATTTTTGAACCAAAATAAGTCAAATTTGACTCGAGACGCCTCAAAATTAAAGTTTGGTGCTTTCCGACGAAGTCTGATTAGGATCTATGCCAAAATCGGTGAAAAATTACTTAATTTGGGTAAAATGATAAATTTGGAGCGTTTGAAGAATTTCGGATTCGGTTTATGGCTAAATTGGTTGAAATAGACACAAAGTATTTTAAAAAAGTAAATAAACAGTTTTGGAAAAATTCAGGTTAGGATAAGGACCAAAGTCTGTTAAAAATTACTAAAAAAATGCATATTTGGAGACGGTAAAAAAAATTAAGGTTAGGATTAGAATCAAAATCGTGAAAATCGTTTAAAAATCACCCAAAGCCTCTAAAAATTCAAATTTGTGACCTTTGAAAAAATGTAGATTAGAATTAAGGCTAAATTCGCTTAAAAATGAGCCACATTGTCGGAAAGCAAATTTTGATGTTTAAAAAAAAATGGTTTTGTGGAATGCAACTTTGAGGCGTTTAGAAAAATGTAGGTTAGAGTTAAGGCTAAAATCGGTTAAAAATGTCTAAAAGTGCTAAAATGATGAAACATTTAACCTTATAGGATAAAATCAGAAAACTGATTAAAATCTTTTGATTTGTGTTTGTGGTAGAATTACATTTTTGTACCAAATAAGTGAAATATGACTCAAAACTCCGTAAAATTAAAGTTTGGTGCTTTCTGAGAAAGTCAGGTAAGAATCAAGGCCAAAATCACTGAAAAGTTTACAAATCGTGTAAAAGTACAAATTTGGGATGTTTGGTGACATTTAGGTTAAGATTATGGCCAAAATTGGTTAAATAGGACTCGAGGTATTTAAAAACGCAAATTAAAAATTTTTACAAAAATTCAGGTTTGGTTTAGGTTCAAAGTGAGTTAAAAATTATTTATGGCGCCTAAAAATTCAAATTTGAAATTTTTGGGAAAATGCATGTTAGGATGAAAGCTAAAATCACTTACAAATGACACACAAATTCTAACGTTTTGGAAAATTGAAGTTTAGGACAAAACCAGGAAAAACTTAGTCAAATCTTCTAATTCGTTGTTTTTTTGATAAAATTACATTTTGGAACCAAAATAAGTGAAATTTAGATGTAGATGTGTCTCAAAACGCCTCAAAGTGCAATAGTTTTTTGCGAAACTCAGGTTAGGATTAAGTTGTTGCAGGTTAGCGTCCCCAAGATTACCAAAGCTCGTGTTTAAGTGGGTTTAGGACAAGTAAAAACTCCTTTTTCTCTCGGAAAACGGCTACGTTTTGACCTTTATTTACGTCTTCATCAGGGCTGAAACATACTATGTAGCAACCTTACTACACACGACGAAGGCTCTCATAGGAGAATAAAATTTAAATTACAAACATTATGCGGAAAGCATCACTTGTATATAATAATGCATGATGTAAACTACCATATGGTAGTTTACATATGCATTGCATGGAGCCTTCGTCGTGTGGGTAATGTTCCTACATATGTTTCAGCCCTGATGAAGACGTAAATTAAAGGTCGAAACGTCAAGCGTTTTTCGAGAGAAAAAGGAGTTTTTATTTGTCCTAACCTACTAAAACACGAGCGTTTGTGAGGATTAAGGCCAGAATCGGTAAAAAATTACTCAAAGAGTGTAGTGTGTGCGGTTAGATAAGGGCTCAAATCGGTTAAAACTAACGCAAAACGTTTAAAAATGCAAATTTTGAGCCCTTGGATTAGATATAATTTTTAAACGACGACTCAGTCAGGTAAAAAATGGCTAACCAACGATCCAACCATAATGGGTATCCCATTTGAAAAAAAAAACTAACTTTGTATCATAACTTGAAAATCAATAAAAAATACACAACTGCACCGCTAAATTACGTATGAAAAATTTTGAAACATTTCTGTTTCACTTTTTGTTCTATTTCCCATAAAAGCGGAGATACAGCATCATGTCAAAGGTGCAGTTTTTCAAAAACGTCTTGTATACGGAAAACGAATTAACCTGATCGAGAAATAATACCATTAAATTTATCATGAAAATCGTAGTCGAGAAAGTGTAATCAGATTTCATCTGTCTATTACGGTTTTACCAATATCCCATAATTCCATTGAAAAGGAGCCACCATTTTTGGACCAAAATAAATGAAATTTGACTCAAAATGCAAATTTGGTGTTAATTTTTGGACTAGGGCCAATATCGCTTAAAAATGATTTAAAGCTTTTACAAACGGAAATTTGGAAGTTTTGAAGAAATTCAGGCTAGAATTAGGGCTAAAATACGTAAAAAAATGACGCACATTGTCTCTAAATGGAATTTCTTATGTTTTTGAAGGACTTCAATTCTATAGGGCAAAATCAGGCAAAACAGATTCAAATCTTCTAATTTGTTGTTTTGGTTAGAATTAACTTTTGGGCCAAAGTAAGGAAAATGTGACTCAAAACGTGTCCAGAAGCAATTCCCAAATTTAGATTAGACTAACGGCTATAATCGTCTAAAAATAGTTAAAAAAAATGCAAATTTGGAGTTTTTGGAAACACTAAGGTTAGAATTAGGGTCAAGAACCTGTTTCGTTTTGTGTGTCTGTGTTGTTGCTTCTTACTGTATTTTGAGTTTGTCGTATTCCGTCTTCATTAGAAAAAATCCTCTAGGAGGCTGCGAATTTTTGACAAGAAAGGATGACATAGTCAAAGTAAATGGTTTTTTATTCTTTCATCCTTTTGCTTTGACATTTCACAGTCAACTGCTTGACATTTTGAAGAGAACACCCCCTGTGTTTGACGATTTGTATGCAAGTTGACGTTTTTCACAGTTTGACAAAGCCATGAAAAGCAGACCATAATAAAGGTGGAAACGTTGACAATTTCGCCAGCTCAAGTGAATTGGCTATTTGTGCTATGATTAAATGAAAAATCTGACACTAGTAGAGGTATTTTTTTTTGTCAAAATAACTCGACATATATATCTTGTCTTAAGTCACGTTGTCTTGTCTTATCAACACCAACATATTAAAAAGACAAGATATTTTGTCCTGCTCCATCTTGCGGCATCACCAATTAAAACATTAATTTTCTTTAATGTTTTTTTATCTACGATGATACTATAATAATCACATTATTCTTGGACATTCTCAAGATTAATGCTACTCTTTATTCATGTAAATAATGAGTTGTCATAGAAACGTCGTAGGTAACTGGCAACTCAAAAAGTAACCTGCCCTAAACATGAAATCAGTAGTTACCACTGGTTCATTCAAATTATTATCATTCTATTAGGATGTATTAAGACAAATGTAAATTACATTATCTTCTTTTCACTGAAAAATACTTAAAATAGGCCATAAAATGAAGTAATTTACCGTCCGCCCTCGTAGCATTGAAATGAACAAGCACGGGCGACCAGACCGTCATCTATCTGACGCATTAAACGTCGCGCCGTCGATTAGGGAAACCACTGTGCTTTAAAAATTGTGAATTATCTTTGTGGCACCTATTTGAGAAAATCCGGAATCTTGATCGTGGATAAAGTCTATAGTATTCCACTCGGATTTAATGAGCGTTAGTCTCTCGGGAAACTTGCGTAACACTCCTTTGCTCGTGGGCCCAAACGTTACCCTCGAAAATAATGACTGTCATTAAATGCTTGTTGTATAATATACTATTTTCTATTAAACTGAAGATAATTTGGAAAAATAAGTTCTTCGATGAATATATTGCCTTTGACTTTACGTTCTTTTTATGTAAAAACATTTGTATTTTTGTTTTGTAGGTTGTTACTTTTTACAGAAAATTTTTGTTTATCTAGAGACATCAAAATTAAAATGCAAATTATCTTCAAATACTTTAAATTTTGTCTTCACTAGTATTAATTTGTTAATTAGGTAAGTCAATACGTTACAAAAGTGTTATTATTATTTTTTATTTTAAAAACTGTATTTACCTAATTATAAAATTACGTCTCTTCTCTAATTGCAGGTTACTGCTTTTTAATTTCAGTTAATTCATAGAATTTTAGTCTCAATTTACTTTGAAAAAGGAAGCTAAACACAAATTTTTCATTTTTACTATTACTATATATTTTATATTTACAATTAAATTTTTTCCTTACTAGAGTTAATTATTTTTTATTTTTGTAATAAATTTCTATAATAAATCTACATATTATTAGGTTATACAGGTTATTTAGAGTTAGTTCAGGTAGAAAATCCGTTTACTGTTAGTTTTTTTTTGTACTTTTGCAGCGTTGGCGGTCAATTTTACGCTTAATTATCTTTTCTAGGTACTAATCAACTACAGAACCTCACGTATAGCGGCTCAGTTAATTTGGTGGATTTGGCAGGATCCGAAAGCGCCAAACAGACTGTGGATGGAGAACGACTGACTGAAACGAAAAACATTAATAAGAGTTTGTCCACACTGGGCGATGTCATTTTGGCGTTGCATGCTAAAGCGAAGCACATTCCTTACAGGTAAGTCGTAATAAGGTCGGAACATTAATTAACCAAGGAAAATTATTAAAAAAAATTCTCTTTCTTATTTTACTGTTGTTTCCGCACTCATATTTTATTCGTAATGACTTATCCTCAGCTCTGCAGCAGTAAACAAACATGACGTTCCAATCAGTAGTTAGTAAACACGGGGTTCTGGGACATATTGAGGTTAGGTATGCACGGGAGGCATTGAACTAATCTGGAGACCCCCTCCTGTTTGACACGTCAAATTATTGCAAAATAGTTGTCACTGTCATTATTTTTAGTATTTCTTATTTCCAATCCAATCGAATGTCGAACTTATATCCATCTCCTAGTTGGAGCGCTAGGGTTCCTAGCCCTCGGCTGACCTAGATCCAAGGTTTTCTAAAACTTAACTTTCAACCTAATAAACACAAAAAACAATAGACACAATCAATATTCGGTCCGGGTTTAAGGTGCTATGAGTGCGCTGACGACAACATTACGACATGAGAACCTTAAGGGTGCCGGACTTGTAGCCAAAAAACGGGACCATTTTTAGGGAAATATCGCCATTTGGTGGCTCTGTCTATATCTTCTAGGACATTGACGTGAAGTTAGGTGTGGAGCCCCACCATCGAGCTAATCTGGAGACCACTTCCTGTTTTACAGTTTTGGCCCCCTTTTTAGCATTGGGCCCCTTTAAACTTTTTTTTTAACGAGGTAAGAAAATCTTCAAAAGACACCCGGTCTGATGTTCTGGCGACCGGGTAGTGTGGGATTGGCAAGAAGTGTCCCTGCCCCCGACACAATCTAACCTGTCGAAGGCCGAGTGCATCGGGGCCACCGGCGGTCTCCAGGGGTCTACCAATTAAACCCACCTTCCTCAGTTCCGAGACTTCTATCAGACTCTGCAGCAGCACTGTTGAGTATTCATCACAGGTCTGACAGGGGTCTTTGTTTGCGTTCCTTTAGTCTGCACGGCCAGTTCTGCTTTCTTCTTCCTTTTTCTTCATTACTTCCGTAAAGTAAGCATCGCATTTGACCCATTTTTTCTGGTGATGCTGTCATTACGTTCACGATGTTGTCAAGGGACAAAACTGTACTCAATTCTCAACTGAATACTCAACTCTACTTGTCGTTCCAGTGATTGCCTCTGCCTGTCCCATCTGAGGCAGAAGAAGATCAGTGTTCAGCTCCACAGTTGATTTAGTTTGGGTCGGTTTTACCAATTTTATGGGTATAGTAGTAGAAGCTGCCATGTCCGCTGAGTGTACCTGGGTAGTGAAGTAGTTTATATGTATGCAGTATATCCAGGTGCATAGATCTGGGATTAAACTTTTGGTCCACAAACCTTTTGTGTCTTCGGGTTCCCATCTCGTTGCCATTTTTGAAGAGTTTCTTCCCTGAGTTCTCTCTGGGTAAGGCCCGTGTTGTGTTTTCTTACCCTTTCCTCTATGAGCAGATCCATGAAAATGTTTAAAGTGGTGACGACGTTCGCCGGAAGTGACGTCTCGGTGACGTCATGACGCCTTACGTCAAATTATTGCAAAACAGTTGTCACTGTTGGTATTTTTATAATTTCTTATTTAGAAATCCAATCGCATATCGGACTTACGTCCATCTCCTAGCTACTGCTCTAGGGCTCATAACCCTTCCGGCCAAAAAAGGGGACCATTTTTAGGGAAATATCGGCATTTGTTGGCTCTGTCCATACCCTCTAGGTCATGAGCCCGACCAATGACCCAGCAGATATGGACAGAGTCAACAAATGCCGATAATTCCCTAAAAATTACCTCTTTTTTTGGTCGGAAGTCCGTCACTCTTGCCCTGGCGTAATTTGGTCATCAGCACACGTCATACAAGCGTCATAGCCATAGCAGCTTAAAGTCGGAGTTTTTGGTTTTTATTAGATTAGAAGTTAAGTTTTAGAAATCCTTGGATCTAGATCAGCTAAGGGTTAGGAGCCCTAGCGCTTTAGCTAGAAGAAGTGATATGGAAATAAGAAGTAATGAAAATAATGACAGTGACAACTGTTTTGCAATAATTTGACTTAAGATGTCAAGACGTCACACACCACCTATTGGAATTTCTAACGGAGGCCTGCGTCATGTGTCAAAAACCCTTGTAAATGTGTCAATGTCATATGTCGTTTGTCGGCCCCGTTGTCACTAGTCAGAGTGGTCTGTCACTTGTCGTAAAGTGACAATTGACCATTCCAGAACAGCTGATTTTGACAAACTTTTTTGACAGGCATACAAACAGTGTAGTCAAACGTACCCAATTTTCTGTGTTTATATAGGGAAAAGGTGAATAAGAATCAAAAATTTAATGTTGTTTGTTCTTTTAGAATGATCTTACTTAAAACAATATTTTCCGGTTACTCGCATTTTATTAACATTTTTTTTACCCTTATGATTTTTTTAACATTATCTTTAAAGTATAAATAAACAGTAAGAACAGCAATACCGCAGCCAGTTTATGAATTGTGAAAAGCATATTTATTTTGATGTTTTAGGACTTTCTTAATCACTTCAGGTACAAAACTATAAATTTTGCCTTGGAGCTTTTGCCTAAAAGAGACAATGTAGGAATATATTAAAAATATATCTCAAATCAAACATAAAATATGATTATCAAAATAAAGTTTGAACTTTCGTCTGACATTTAAATAGGTTGATCCGCCATATTGCCTTGAGGGACCTCGTGTCAAATGACGTAATTCTGGAATGGTCAATCACTAGGCCTCACGTCGTCTTGTTACACTTCAATGTCACCCTACGTGACGTCAGGAGTGTGCCATTGACGTCATCTGAATGCTATTAAACAAGGCAGCTTCGGCATTAACCAAATCTCTTTTAAGTTCAATATAATTAAGATACTTTACTAATGATATGAAATTACTGTTTGATTCATCTTCATATTCATTTCCATTTTATTAGGAACATGTTGACTGGTACAGAACGAAGTACAGAACTGGCACAGAGTATAAACAAATTATTTTATGTTCTGTTTATATAGCCAATTTACATTTTGGTACAGTCATTTATCTCTTCCAGAAACTCCAAACTTACATACCTTCTGCAGTCTTGTCTTGGCGGTAACTCCAAGACTCTTATGATCGTAAACATCTCGCCCTTTGAGGACTGCTTTGGAGAGACTATCAGTTCTCTCAGATTTGCCAGCAAGGTAAAGGAAGTTAAGACGGCGAGCAAAAGAAACAAAGCTGCAATAACATAAAAAGTAAAAAACGTTGAAAAAAGGAGTTGACTCTAAGTTAAGGTATTTTGAGCAATTATATATAACAGTTTAAGTTTAACAGTGTTTTTAACAGGATTAATTCAAAAAATTGGGTAGATCAGTGTATCGAATTGAATAACTCTAATATACTAAATAGGGTCTTTGACCCATTTATTACCAAATACAGCCTGCCTAGCAATATTGTATATGTTACGTATTTTGTAATTTCTCACAAATAATATTAGCGTTTAATAGTATTAATAATATGTTTATCTCAGTGACTACATGCCGCCAACAAACCTGGTTATGCGGGAGAAAAGTTGGGGATTGAAAGTCTTAGGTTGCAAACAGATCAAAGATATTATTTTTGTTTTTTTTTTAAATTATTTATCTCCCTTTGAGACCGAGTCTTTATTTTACGGTTTACGAGATCCCTCTTCTGATCTTGGACACCCTTTACAGATTGCTTACTTGCGTATTCATGAAAGGATTTTGACGATATGTGTTTTTTCAGCGTTTTATGTTGAAAAAATTAAATGCCTCTGAATCTCTTCAAATATACATAAATTCTCGTAATTCCTTTTTATGTCTAATGAATATATAATAATAACAAAATATTTTGCTAAGAAATTTACCTTTTATTTCCGCATTAAAATGTACAATCACATAGCGAACAATTCGACCTATCTCCTCTGGCTGCGATTTTATTATTCATCCCAATAAACAATTCTTGACTCAAAGACTGATAATTGAACTGCATCTGCCCTTAAATGTTCCTAAAAAATATAAACATGCTGTTTTTCAATTTATTGGTCCGTTAGTTCGATTTTTTAGGTATTGATTGGTTTGTACGAGGTAGACACCACAGCGTTCTTAGAAGGTGTTTGTGAATTATTTCGCTTTAAATGAAGTCTTTTTTGGATATCTAGTTTATTTCAGGCTGAAAGGTAAATTTAAGTGTTTAGCCTATTTTGTATTATTTTAACTAGAATCAAGTTTATAATGTTCAAAAAGTGATTAAAATCTGGTAGACAAGCTGAAAATCGGGGAAAAAAAGTTTCGTCTAAATCCAGTAATTGCATCTCAAATATACCATTCCAATCATTAAAAACAATAAAACGCACTAAAAACTAACTTAAACTGTGGATAATTAAGAATAATAATGGGGTTTTTATCTCATTTTTGACCAAAAGTGGATTTAAGAGATTTGGATCCTAGTAGACTCAGTTGTTTACTTATTACTATACCTGGGGACTATTTGATTGATTAAAGAAAACAATTGGGATTAAAGAGATTTATTTCATTACGTTAGAAGTAGTTTTCTTTTATAAAAAGCTTCAGCCTGTGATATAATGTAGTCAGCATCAGAATGTCCGTTTACAATCTGACTTGAAGGAATTAAAGTTAAGTTGTTGAATTTTTAAGGACTTTACTGCGAACTGACTTTGATTCTTCCAAATTAAAATTGATGTTTAATTCAATAAAATGCGTGGGTAATTTTTCCAGAAAAATACTATTTGAATATACTGTTGCGAACTCGGGGTTCAATAATTCCAGTGTAACGATTTAATACGAAAACACTATTTATTAACTCCACAAATACACACGACTACTAAATAACTCACTACTTAACACTTTATAGCCTTCTATTATCGCTTCGTAACTTTAGCTTACTTATAGCTCGATTAAAATACGACTATCCCACTCGGGCGCTCTATGCGCCTTTTATATACAATCCTAAAATTACAGAAAAACCTAGAAAGTTCTTTATAAGAATTCTTGAATAATCTCATATAAAAAACGGTTGTAAACAACTGCCTTCTAGATTAAGCCAGACGAGCAATAAATCACTCGTGTCAGCCATGACGCAGCGCGGATAGGTCGCGAAGCTCCACCAACCAACACGCTCCCATGCGTTGCCCCGCCTCCCATGCGGCGTTGCTGCGATCGTAACAATACTTTAATTCGTCATTTTGAAGAAAATAATTAATAATCAATTGGGATTAAAGAGACTCTTATTTTAATACATTAGGAGCGGTATCCTAGCTTGGAAAGTCTAAGCTTGTCAAACAATTTGATCAGCATTAAAACATCTATTCATAGTTCGACTCAAAGGGTTTAAGATTAGTTAAGTTGTTTAATCTTTAAAAGAATGAAATAAGTAGAAAATTTGCCACAAAGATTCGATTTGAATATGCTTCAGTTAGTCAATTTGAAGAAAACACTTGGGATTAAAGAGACTTATATCTATATATTAGAAGTAGTATTCTATTATGGAAAGTTTCAGCGTGTGGCATAGTTCGGTCAGCGTCAGAATGTCTATTTACAGTTTTGACTTGAAGGGATTAAATTTAGTTAAGTTGTTGAATCTTGAAGACCTTTAGGCTGAATTTACTTTTATTCTTCCAAATTAAGACCGAGGTTTAATTTTATAAAATAAGCAGACAATTTATTGCCAGAATAATTTGGATTTGCTTCAATTAATGAATTTGAAGAAAACCTTTGGGATTAAAGATACAGCAGTTGGGATTAAAGAGATTTATTCCAAAGATTAGAAGTGGTTTTGTTTTATAAAAAGTTTCAGTTTGTGGTAGTTTGGTCAGCGTCAGAATGCCTATTTACAATTTGACTTCAAGGGATTAAAGTTAGTTAAGTTGTTGAATTTTTAAGGACTTTAGTGCGAACTGATTTTGATTCTTTCAAATTAAAAGCTACTTCAGTCGAACAATTTGGTAATTTGATCAGAATTATAACATATATTCACAGTTTGACTTAAAGAGATTAAAATTAGTTAAGTTGTTGAAACTTGAAGGGGGTTTAGTCTTAATTGACTTTAATTCTTCCAAATTAAGACCCAGGTTTAATTTGATAAAACAAGCAAACAATTTTCTAGAACAAATTGATTTGAATTTGCTTCATTTAATCAATTTGAAGAAAACACTTAGGATTAAAGATAAAACAATTGGGATTAAAGAGATTTATTTCATTACATTAGAAGTAGTTTTTTTTTTATAAAAAGCTTCAGCCTGTGATACAGTTTGGTTAGCATCAGAAAGTCCATTTACAGTTTGACTTCAAGGGATTAAAGTTAGTTAAGTTTTTGAATTTTTAAGGATTTTAGTGCGAACTGACTTTGATTCTTCCAAATTAAAATTGACGTTTCTTTCAATAAAATGAGTGGATAATTTTTCAGAAAGATACTATTTGAATTTACTTGAATTCGTCAGTTTGAAGAAAATAATTAAGAATCAATTGGGATTAAAAGGACTCTTCTTTTAATACATTAAAAGCGGTATCTTATCTCGGAAAGTCTAAGCTTGTCAAACAGCTTTATCAGCATTAGAACATCTACTCATAGTTCGACTCAAAGAGATTAAAATTAGTTAAGTTGTTGAAGCTTGAAAGCCTTTAGTCTTTTTTGATTGACTTTAATTTTTTCAAATTAAGACTGAGGCTTAATTTTATAAAATAAGTAGAAAATTCGCCGGAAAGATTCGATTTGAATTTGCTTCAGTTAGTCAATTTGAAGAAAACACTTTAGATTAAAGAGACTTATTTCAATATATTAGAAGCAGTATTCTATTATGAAAAGCTTCAGCGTGTGGCATAGGTCGGTCAGCGTCAGAATATCTATTTACGGTTCGACTTGAAGAGATTAAAATTAGTTAAGTTGTTGAATCTCGAAGACTTTTAGTCTGAATTTACTTTAATTCTTCCAAATTAAGACCGAGGTTTAATTTTATAAAATAAGCAAGACAATTTTCCAGAATAATTTGAATTTGCTTCAATTAATCAATTTGAAGAAAACCCTTGGGATAAAACAGTTGGGATTAAAGAGATTGATTTCAATACATTACAAGTGGTTTTCTTTGATGAAAAGCTTCAGCCTGTGGTATAGTTTGGTCAGCGTCAGAATGTCCATTTACAATTTGACTTGAAGGGATTAAAATTAGTTAAGTTTTTAAATTCAGAAGGACTTTAGTGCGAACTGACTTTGATTCTTCCAAATTAAAATTAACCTCTAACTCTAGCCGGAGTATTGACAAGATTCTCCAGAAAACTTTTATTCGAGTTAGTCCCACAATTTGAAGGAAATAGATAAGGATTAATTGAGATTAATCCTTGGAGAAGGGCAGTGTCTCTCTTCGTTCGCTCTTCATCATGAAAAGTCGATGAAAGAAGTTTGTCGCATAATTTGGTCAGCGTTCACACTTTTTTTACTCAAAAATTCCATAAAAAGTTTCTAATTGAATTAACTTCATTTCGTCAATTGGGAGAAAATAATTAGGAATCAATTGGAACTAAATAGAATTCTTTTAATGCGCAAGAAGCAGTCATCTATCATGAAAACTTTGTCGTATAATTTGGCTTTTTTTCACTTCTTCTTGCATTCTTCCTTGATCTCCACAACATCGTCGACCTGAAATTTGTTTTTTTTTGTAGTAATTCTCAGTTCGGAAAAAATAAAACCATCGAGTAATATTCATAGAATCAACTTTTTCTTTTATTTATATAACAATTGGGCAGTAACTAATCAAACGGTCTACACGAACTAGATTGAAACTGAACAAACATCCATCAGCGCTGCCTAAAAATCAGTTGTACAAAAATTCACGTAAAAATTTGTCAAAAGGTTACAAAACATACGGCGTGCTCACATTTCAACAACTTACTTAGGCCTAGAAATCTCACGATAACACGTCAATTACACCTTTCTATACTACAGCATCCATACAGATTATTTAGTTAGACCACACATCTATAGTAGATTAGTTAAACTGTGTATAATATACAGCAGACATGTCGATTTAGTATGTTCCAGGTATTTTTTTTTTTGATCATTTGGATAATTATTAAATAATTGAAAAGTCATTCGAACAGTTAACTAAAAAAAAAAAACGAAACTTTAATGAAAGTCAATGCGTTTGTTGTAACAAGTTTTGGTCCTTCGAGCCTGCTTTCTCAACTGCTTCTTTGGCCTCTCGAGCCTGCTTTTCTTAAATGCGACAGCTGCTTAAATGATACTTGCTTTTAAGTTTTAAACATATTTTTTTCTTCGTCTTTTTTCAGTTTTGCCGTTTTTTCTTGACTTGTTTTAAATTTTCCATCCTTAAACATTTTTTTTTCTCTGTTTTTACATTTTTTTTGCATCTCTCTTTTTTCTTCAAGACAATTTTTGTTCTCTTTCCAGTTCTTTCTTCAAACTATTTGATCGTCCATAAAATTAAGTAAAGCAGTCGTTTTTAAATGTGTTGTTTAGTAGGGCAGAGGAGAGAAAATATTGGAAATAAAGCAAACAAACCTGTCAAAAAAAAAACAAAAAACGTTACAAAATTTAACAAAGTAACAACGCAATAAGGACTGAGGAAGAACAGCAAGCTGAAGGATCGTTATTAGATACCTATTTGAAGAGCTTTTTTCACCGACTCTTCAACTGACAGAAAACTCTCACCGTTTTACGGGTATCTGCTTGTTTAAAAGGTGGGAGGAAAACAGGTTCGAAGGACCGATAGAATGTTTCCTTTTTTCTTTTTCATTAGCTACGCTTTTATAATGTTAATAAAAAACCGTTTATCTCATTCGATGTACCTTGAAAATTTGAATCAAACAGATAACTGTCAGATTATTTAAAAGCGGGAGAAAAGCAGTCGCGAAGGACCAAACAAAAATTTGGACAGAAAACAGTTTTGGACAACAAACACAAACGCAATAATACGGAAAATGGAGCGTAAGAAAATTCCTATTTTAAATAGGTTTAGAGGACCAAAACGGCTTTTATAATTAGTGTGAAAAGGTGCAAAATGTTTTTTTAAATAGGGTAAAAAGGTGTAGAAAAAGTACAATTTTGGAAAGAAAACATGGGATAGACAGGCTCGAAGGACCAAAGGAAAATACAGAAGAATGGAGTATAAGAAAGTCGCTGTTGTAAATAATTTCGAAGGACCGAATATGTTTTTATCGTTAGTTTAAAAACGTGTGAATAAGGTACAATTTTGGACAGAAAACAGTGGGATAAAGTAATGGCTTAAAACATCAAAAAAAAAAAAAAAATACGAAAAGTGAAGAATGAGGAAATTGCCATTATAACTCATGTCCATGAATCAGATATGCTTTAAACATGTGTGTAAGAAGGTGTGGAAAATGTACAATTTTGGACATAAAAAATGGGATAAAGAACGGCTTGAAAGGCCAAAGAAAAATATAGAAAATGGAGCGTAAGAAAATTCCTATTTTAGATAGGTTTAGAGGACCAAAAAGGTTTTTATAATTAGTGCAAAAAGGTATAGAAAATGTACAATTTTGGACAGAAAAGCGAAATTAAGACCGGCTTAAGGACCAAAGAAAAATACGCAAAATGGAACGTAAGAAAATTCCTATTTTAAATAGACTTGAAGGACCAAAAAGTTTTTATGATTAGTGTAAAAAGGTGTAGAAAAGGTACAATTTTGGACAGAAAATAGTGAGATAAAGATCGGCTCGAAGGACCAAGGAAAAATACGCAAAATGGAGCGTAAGAAAATTCCTATTTGAAATAGCTTTAAAGGACCAAAAAGGTTTTTATAATTAGTGTAAAAAGGCACAAAAAGTTTTTGTAATTCGTACAATTTTGCAGAGAAAACAGTGGGATATACAGGTTCGAAGGAGCAGAGGAATATACAGAAAAATAAAGCATAAGAAAGTTGCAATTTGAAATAGGTTAGAAGAACCAAAAATGTTTGTATAATGAGAATAAAAAGATGGTTGAAAGGTACAGTTTTGTAAGCCAGAGTGGGTTCTAGACAGGCTCAAAGGAAAAAAAAGTGCAAAAAAATGGAGCACAAGAAAATTCTTATTTTAAAAAGTTTGTAAGGATCAAAAATGTTTTTATAATTAGTGTAAAAAGGTGTAGAAAAAGTACAATTTTAGACAGAAAACATGGGATAGACAGACTCGACCAAAGGAAAATACAGAAGACTGGAGTTTAAGAAAATCGCGGTTGTAATTAATATCGAAGGACCAAAAGTATGGATTTGCAGGACCGAAAATCAAAAAAAAATACGAAAAGTGAAGCATAAGGAAATTGTTATTATAACTCATATCGAAGGATCAAATATGCTTTAAAAATGTCTATAAAAAGGTGTGGGAAAGGTGCAATTTTGGACATAAAACAATGGGATAAAGAACGGCTTGAAAGACCAAAGAAAAATATGGAAAATGGAGCGTAAGAAAATTCTTACTTTAAATAGCTTTAAAGGACCAAAAAGGTTTTTATAATGAGAATAAAAAGATGGGGGAAAGGTACAGTTTTGTAAACAAGAGTGGGTTCTAGACAGGCTCAACGGAAAAAAAAGTGCAAAAAAATGGAGCATAAGAAAATTCTTATTTTAAAAAGTGTGTAAGGATCAAAAATGTTTTTATAATTAGTGTAAAAAGGTGTAGAAAAAGTACAATTTTAGACAGAAAACATGGGATAGACAGGCTCAAAGGACCAAAGGAAAATACCGAAGACTGGAGTTTAAGAAAATCGCGGTTGTAATTAATATCGAAGGACCAAAAGTATGGATTTGCAGGACCGAAAATGTTCATCATAACATCAAAAAGAAATACGAAAAGTGAAGCATAAGGAAATTGTTATTATAACTCATATCGAAGGATCAAATATGCTTTAAAAATGTCTATAAGAAGGTGTGGGAAAGGTACAATTTTGGACATAAAACAATGGGATAAAGAACGGCTTGAAAGACCAAAGAAAAATATGGAAAATGGAGCGTAAGAAAATTCCTATTTTAAATAAGTTTAGTGGACCAAAAAGGGGTCGAAAATGTACAAATTTGGACAGAAAAGGGAATAAAAGACCGGCTCGAAGGACCAAAGAAAAATACGCAAAATGGAGCGTAAGAAAATTCCTATTTTAAATAGGTTTGAAGGACCAAAAAGTTTTTATAATTATTGTAAAAAGATGCAAAATATTTTTAGAATCAGTGTAAAAAGGTGTAGAAAAGGTACAATTTTGGAAAGAAAAGAGTGAGATAAAGACTGGCTCGAAGGACCAATGACAAATTTGCTTAAAAAAAAAGGAGCTTAAAAAAATTCCTATTTTAAATAGGAATTAATTTTTAAAAATACTGTAGAAAGGTACAGAATGTTTTTGTAATTAGGTAAATAGATGTAGAAAGGTACAATTTTGGAGGGAAAACAGTGGGATATACAGACTCGAAGGACCAGAGAAAAATACAGAAAAATAAAGCATAAGAAAGTTGCAATTTCAAGTAGATTAGAAGAAATAAAACTGTTTTTATAATGATAATAAAAAGGTGTAGGAAGGTACAGTTTTGTAAAGAAGAGTGGGGTCTAGACAGGCTCAAAGGAAAAAAAAATACGGAAAAATGGAGCATAAGAAAAATTCTTAGTTTACATAGTTTGTAAGGATCAAAAATGTTTTTATAATTAGTGTAAAAAGGTGTAGAAAAAGTACAATTTTGGACAGAAAACATGGGATAGATAGGCTCGAAGGACCAAAGGAAAATACCGAAGACTGGAGTTTAAGAAAATCGCGGTTGTAATTAATATTATCGAAGGACCAAAAGTATGGATTTGCAGGACCGAAAATCAAAAAGAAATACGAAAAGTGAAGCATAAGGAAATTGTTATTATAACTCACATCGAAGGATCAATATGCTTTAAAAATTTCTATAAAAAGGTGTGGGAAAGGTACAATTTTGGACATAAAACAATGGGATAAAGAACGGCTTGAAAGACCAAAGAAAAATATGGACAATGGAGCGTAAGAAAATTCCTACTTTAAATAGCTTTAAAGGACCAACAAGGTTTTTATAATTAGTGTAAAAAGGTACAAAATGTTTTTGTAATTCGTACAATTTTGCAGAGAAAACAGTGGGACATACAGGTTCGAAGGAGCTGAGGAAAATACAGAAAAATAAAGCATTAGAAAGTTGCAATTTGAAATAGGTTAGAAGAACCAAAAATGTTTTTATAATGAGAATAAAAAGATGGGGGAAAGGTACAGTTTTGTAAACAAGAGTGGGTTCTAGACAGGCTCATAGGAAAAAAAAAGTGCAAAAAAATGGAGCATAAGAAAATTCTTATTTTAAAAAGTTTGTAAGGATCAAAAATGTTTTTATATTTAGTGTAAAAAGGTGTAGAAAAAGTACAATTTTGGACAGAAAACATGGGATAGACAGGCTCAAAGGACCAAAGGAAAATACCGAAGACTGGAGTTTAAGAAAATCGCGGTTGTAATTAATATCGAAGGACCAAAAGTATGCATTTGCAGGACCGAAAATGTTCATCATAACATCAAAAAGAAATACGAAAAGTGAAGCATAAGGAAATTGTTATTATAACTCATATCGAAGGATCAAAGATGCTTTAAAAATGTCTATAAGAAGGTGTGGGAAAGGTACAATTTTGGACATAAAACAATGGGATAAAGAACGGCTTGAAAGATCAAAGAAAAATATGGAAAATGGAGCGTAAGAAAATTCCTATTTTAAATAAGTTTAGAGGACCAAAAAGGTGTCGAAAATGTACAATTTTGGACAGAAAAGGGAATAAAAGACCGGCTCGAAGGACCAAAGAAAAATACGCAAAATGGAGCGTAAGAAAATTCCTATTTTCAATAGGTTTGAAGGACCAAAAAGTTTTTATAATTATTGTAAAAAGATGCAAAATATTTTTAGAATCAGTGTAAAAAGGTGTAGAAAAGGTACAATTTTGAAAAAGGAAAAGGATAAAGACCGGCTCGAAGGACCAATGACAAATTTGCTTAAAAAAAAAGGAGCTTAAAAAAAATCCTATTTTAAATAGGAATTAATTTTTAAAAATACTGTAGAAAGGTACAGAATGTTTTTGTAATTAGGTAAATAGATGTAGAAAGGTACAATTTTGGAGGGAAAACAGTGGGATATACAGACTCGAAGGACCAGAGAAAAATACAGAAAAATAAAGCATATGAAAGTTGCAATTTCAAGTAGATTAGAAGAAATAAAACTGTTTTTATAATGATAATAAAAAGGTGTAGGAAGGTACAGTTTTGTAAAGAAGAGTGGGGTCTAGACAGGCTCAAAGGAAAAAAAAATACGGAAAAATGGAGCATAAGAAAAATTCTTATTTTACATAGTTTGTAAGGATACAAAAATATTTTTATAATTAGTGTGAAAACGGGGCAAGAAGTTACAATTTTGTATAGAAAGTAATAAGATAAAAACAGGCGCGAATTAATAAAAGAAAAAACAAAAAAATGAACATAAGGAATTTTCCTTTTGAAATAGATTCAAAGGACCAAAAATGTCTTTAATTAGTGCGAAATGGTGTGGAAAAGAGAGGGATAAAGAGCGGCTCGAAAGACCAAAGAAAAATACAGAAAAATGGAGCATAAAAAAATCTATTTTACGTGCTTTAAGAAGATCGAAAATGTTTCTATAATTGGTGTAAACAAGTTGTTGGGAAGGTACAATTTTGTAAAGAAAACAGTAGGATAGACAGGCTCGAAGGACCAAAGAAAAATACAAAAGAATAGAGTGTAAGGATCAATAATTATTAGTAAAATTGCAAAAGGAGAGTGTAAAAAGGCACGGGGAAAGTGAGTTTTGACAAAAAAGAGTCGGATAAGACCGGCTCGAAGGACCAAATATGTTTTTTATAATTACTATAAAAAGGGGTATAAAGTACAATTTTGGACAGAAAAAGGTGGGATCAAAACACGCTCGAGGCAGTAAAAAAAACATAAAATGTAGATTATAAATAAAGAAAGTTTTAAACAGGCTTGAAGGACGAAAACGTCTTTTTACGAAGGTAAAAATGGGTGGAAAAGTTCAATTTCGGACCAACAAGCAACTGATTCGAAAGTCTGGACTCTTCAAAGAACTTCCTCAAGATTTTCGTTTTATGAAAAAACCAGTTGCCAGTATAACAAGCTTGTTTTTATATTCATTTTGAATATAGAAGTTTTTGGAATAAAAGTGAGAAAAATGTTTGAGTGGGTCATAATATAATAATATAATAGATTTTGTAGTGTCCAGAGACGTGCACTTTCCGTTTCGTTCACATCTGCGCTGGACGCTCTCAAACTTCCTTAATCATTCATTCTTCTGGGTTATGTCTGAGTTTACTGCATCAATTTCATTTGAAAATGTCCACCGCAGATGTGGCACTAAACCGACAGAAAGAAAAATTATAAACAACTTTGAAGAAATCTTTATCTTTGTGATATTGTATGTTAAATTATTATTAACAGTTAAAGTGTTCTTTAGCACCACAAACTATTATTTGGGAACTGATCACACATATTTTCATTGACATCCTTAAGAGCACGCCGCAAGTGTTGACCTCTCGACTAAAGCAAATAAATAGGGCGTTCCGTAAGGATTTTCAGCTTCAAATTTAGAGACTTAGCTTCGTCAACTTAAAGGCAGCTTGCAAATTAAGCAGCTTAAGCCATCAATTCGGAGTCAACAATAGGATTGACTGGGAAAGCACTTGTTGCAAGTGGGATTTAGCATATCGGAAGTGCAAACCAGGGAACTATTAAATAGTTTAGTAGGTAACTCAATGTGAGTGAAGTTCAATTAACAGGTGATATATCCAAGAATCCCACTATAATATATATATAATAGGTATTTACCAACTGGCAATTTTAACGTAAGCTTCTGCAAAAAATATTGAAGTGTTGACACTTTGAAGTAGCAAAAATCCCTTGGAATACCCTTCACAGGTTACAATTGTTTTATCCTCTAGGTTTATCCGATTGTAGCTTCTCGGTTAATAAAAGTGCATATCACAATACAAAAATAACAGTCACACCTGTGAACGAAATATTATATAAGAGTCACTTGTGTGTATAAATAAAATTAAACCACTTGCCCTGTGCGGCTTTCAAGATGAAAGTTTCAATGAAAAGTGATAGAATAGCCGAACTTTTTGAGGAGACGTCAGGTGCGTGTAATAGGCGAGCTACAACCGAATTATCACAAACAATTACATATTTCTATATATTTTTTTTTGTATACTTTGAACCACAACCGCAACAATTCCCTAACAAAAATAAATGTAAAAGTGGTTACGAACTTAGTCTTATATACAGTGCGTGCCAAAAATTCGATCCGCATGCCATGCTGTTGCTTCCTCACAATGTTTTTTTTATTAGTAAATAAAAGTAAGTGAAAAACAGTTTCTTTTGTTTACCCTACAACTCCAGCTGTGACAGGTGACGCAATGTCATAGAACCCCGCTAGGTTTACTACTAGTCCTAATATATCTATTTACCAATCCGATAATTGACAAATATTTTGCATATATCTTGACAAGCTATTGAATCCACTTGTTAAATAATAACTCGTCGAAACGGGCACTATACCATGCCTAGTGGGTCTAATTTCTAAAGACCTGTTTTAATAGTAGTAGAGCTTGGGGGGTTCCACCTCCACCCAAATTGTCAATACCTGGCAACAACATAGCATGCGTACCCTTATAGTAATTTAAACTCTCATTTTTCCATTTTTTTTTTGTCGGTTGATTATATTTTAGCATTATTGCTCTCGTTTTTTTCTCCGATTCACTCGCTCTCACTCTCTCTCCCTATTTCGCTCAGTATTGCGTCTAGTAGCTCGATATCACTCGACACTACCCTCCTATAGCCATAACTTCGTCGTTACGTGTGGTGCAACATAAGAAAGCGTTTTCCGAACGAATAAGTACGTAACAGTAAGCCGTTGGCGCTCCAGTGCTGCCGCCTATCTCTTAGTTACACCGTCTTCAAGCGAAAAATTATTAAACTATCCACATAACAGATTGTTTTAAAATTGACATTTCTTTTGATCATCTGTGCAGTCCATTGGGTCAGGCCACGAAGCTGAAATAAAAATTAGTTTGTTTAGTTTTAATGTGAGATAGTCTTGTAGTCGAGTTAAATTAAAAGAGTACTGCGTATTGCATTTCCAAAATCTAAATCTTCAGAAGAAAGACACATTGTAGCAACAAATTTCTCCAGCTAGATCTTCAAAAACAAATGTGCGTTCTTCTTCGTTCAGCTTCACAAAGGCATTTTTAAATGCAAAAACTCTTTAAAGTCCAACCGAAGAGTTGACTAAATAAATATCAGAAAATTCAGAAAGTAACTTTAAAAAACAGACATCGTTCTGGATGGAAAAGGTTATTTACTGAACTACATGGACATAGAATAATTCAGAAAGTAACTTCAAATGACATATGGCGACTGTGAAAACAGAAGATGTGACTTATTATCGCGGACCTTCAGGAAGCAACTTTAAATGTCAAATACTGAATTCGTCAAGAAACAGATTATTATAATCAAATAATTTATAACGTAACTTCATATGACAGATGGCGACTGTGTTATCACAAGAGTTGACTTTCTATGCTGAATCTCAGAATATTTAGAAAGTAATTTCGTATGAAGGACAACGGTTTCGTCGACAAAGAAGTTGCTTAATGAACGTCATAGCCATCAAATAATTCTGAAAGTAACTTTAAATGTCAAATACTGAATTCGTCGAGAAAAAGTCACTTACTTAATAAATGTGAAGAATATCAAATAATTCATAAAGTAAAGTTGGCTTTTCAGACATCATGGCTCTTAAAAAATTCAGAAAGTAGCTCCAAAAGTCACACACCTAATTTAGCGACAAAAAAGTTATTTACTAAACACGACACAGACATCACGTAATTCAGAAAGTAAGTTGAGATGATAGATGGCGATCCATGCCAACAGAAGATGTGGCCTACTAAACTCATGTCTCAGAAAATTCAGAAAGTAATTAAAAATGACAAATGCCGACTTTATCAAATAAAAAATTACTAGACCTGGTGGATAGCAGAAAATGCAGAACAGAAGAGTTGACTTACTCATTAGGCGGGGTCTCAGACACTTTCAGAAAATAACTCTTAAAATCTGAGAAGGTTATTATTCTTCATGGACAGATAATTCAGAGAGTAAGTTGAGATGATAAAAGGCGACCATGCCAACAAAAGAAGTGACTTAATAAATTGAGGTCTCAGAAAATTCAGAAAGTAATTAAAAAAGACAAATACTGACTTCTCGAATAAAAAATTACTAGACCTCATGAATATCAGAAAATGCAGAATGTAACTTCAAATGACAAATACCAACAGGAGAGTTGACTTACTCATTAGGGGGGCTTCCAGAAAATTTCAGAAAGTAACTCTTAAATCTCAGAAGACCATTCTTCATGAACATCAGAAAATTCAGAGAGTAAGTTGAGATGCCAGGTGGCGACTGTGCCAACAGAAGATGTGGCTAAACTATACTAAACTCATGTCTCAGAAAATTCAGAAAGTAATTAAAAATTACAAATACCGACTTCGTTGAATAAATTATTACTGAACCTCATGGACATCAGAAAATGCAGGGCGTAACTTTAAAAAGACAAATACAAGATTTCAGAAAGTAACTCTTAACATCTCAGAAAGCCATTCCTCATGAACACCAGATAATTCAGAAAGAAAGTTGAGATTATAGATGGCGACCGTGCCAACAGAAGATGTAACTTACTAAACTCATGTCTCAGAAATCTCAGAAAGTAGTTAAAAATGAGAAATAGCGACTTCGTTAATTAAAAAGTTAGTAAACCTCATGGAATGCAGAATGTAACTTCAAATGACAAATACCAACAGGAGAGTTGACTTACTCATTAGGGGGGTTTCCAGAAAATTTCAGAAAGTAACTCTTAAATCTCAGAAAACCATTCTTCATGAACATCAGAAAATTCAGAGAGTAAGTTGAGATGATAGATGGCGACTGTGCCAAAAGAAGATGTGGCAAAACTATACTAAACTCATGTCTTAGAAAATTCAATAAGTAATTAAAAATTGCAAATATATTGACTTCGTCGAATAAAATATTACTGAACCTCATGGATATCAGAAAATGCAGGACGTAACTTTAAAAAGACAAATAGAAAATTTCAGAAAGTAACTCTTAACATCTCAGAAAGCCATTCCTCATGAACACCAGATAATTCAGAAAGTAAGTTGAGATGATAGATGGCGACCGTGCCAACAGAAGATGTAACTTACTAAACTCGTGTCTCCACAGGAGATGATAGATAGCGACCGTGCCAACAGAAGATGTGAGTTACTAAACTATTGTCTCAGAAAATTCAGAAAGTAATAATTAAAAATGACAAATACCGACTTTGTCGAATAAAATATTACTAAACCTCATGGACATCAGAAAATGCAGGGCGTAACTTTAAATGACAAATACCAACAAGAGAGTTGCCTTACTTATTAGGCCCAGTCTCAGAAAATTTCAGAAAGTATCTTAACATCTCAGAAAGTCATTCCTCATGAACATCAGACAATTCAGAAAGTAAGTTGAGATGATAGATGGCGACCATGCCAACAGAAGATGTAACTTACTATACTCGTGTCTCAGAAAACTCAGAAAGTAGTTAAAAATGACAAATACCGACTTTGTCAAATAGAAAATTATTAAACCTCAAGGATATCAGAAAATGAAGAATCTAATTTCAAATGACAAATACCAATCGAAGAGTTTACTTACTCATTAGGCGGGTTCCCAGAAAATTTCAGAAAGTAACTCTTAACATCTCAGAAAGTCATTCTTTATGAACATAGATAATTCAGAGAGTAAATTGAGATGATAAGTGGTGACTGCGCCAACGAAAGATGTGACTTACTAAATTCAAGTCTCAGAAAATTCAGAAAGTAATTAAAAATGACAAATACTGACCTCTCGAATAAAAAATTACTAGACCTCATAAATATCAGAAAATGCACAATAATCTGGTCCTATCCAATGTAACTTCCAATGACAAGTACCAACAGGATAGTTGACTTACTCATTAGGCGGGTTCCCAGAAAATTTCAGAAAGTAACTCTTAACATCTCAGAAAGTCATTCCTCATGAACATCAGATAATTCAGAAAGTAAGTTGAGACGATAGATGGCGACCATGCCAACAGAAGATGTAACTTACTATACTCGTGTCTCAGAAAACTCAGAAAGTAATTAAAAATGACAAATGCCGACTTTATCAAATAAAAAATTACTAGACCTGGTGGATATCAAAAAATGCAGAAGAGAAGAGTTGACTTACTCATTAGGCGGGGTCTCAGACACTTTCAGAAAATAACTCTTAAAATCTGAGAAGGTTATTATTCTTCATCAACAGATAATTCAGAGAGTAAGTTGAGATGATAAAAGGCGATCATGCCAACAAAAGAAGTGACGTAATAAATTAAGATCTCAGAAAATTCAGAAAGTAATTAAAAAAGACAAATACTGACTTCTCGAATAAAAAATTACTAGACCTCATGAATATCAGAAAATGCAGAATGTAACTTCAAATGACAAATACCAACAGGAGAGTTGACTTACTCATTAGGGGGGTTTCCAGAAAATTTCAGAAAGTAACTCTTAAATCTCAGAAAACAATTCTTCATGAACATCAGAAAATTCAGAGAGTAAGTTGAGATGATAGATGGCGACTGTGTCTAAAGAAGATGCGGCTAAACTATACTAAACTCATGTCTCAGAAAATTCAATAAGTAATTGCAAATACCGACTTCGTAAGTTAAAAAAATTGCAAATACCGACTTTGTCGAATAAAATATTACTAGACCTCATGAATATCAGAAAATGCACAATAATCTGGTCCTATCCAATGTAACTTCTAATGACAAGTACCAACAGGAGAGTTGACTTACTCATTAGACGGGTTCTCAGAAAATTTCAGAAAGTAACTCTTAACATTTCAGAAAGCCATACTTCATGAACACCAGAGAATTCAAAGAGTATGTTGAGACGATAGATGGCGACCGTGCCAACTGAAGATGTGACTAAACTATACTAAACTCTTGTCT